>JAHWFO010043354.1:257686-295681 GCA_023313115.1 Rhysida immarginata | reverse complement strand
AGAAATGGAATGTCCATGACTTTTGGTACTTTTGAAAGCTTCTGTGAAGAAGTGGCTGCTTTTCCATTTTTCATTTGTCATCTAATTTTCTTAGCAGTGAAGAAGCGGCAATTCATATAATGAGATACAAATTTTGAGACTACCTGTATTTCCAGAATATGGATTATGGATAATCCGATACCAATTAATAATATTGACTGGATCAAAACAATAGTAAAGGAATTTATGATACCATCTGATCATACTCGTACAATGAAGAATTTTTCCGTGTATCACATTTGTGGTTTTAAATGTTAATTTCCCATCCTCCAGTTTGTTTATTCTTAAAAATAGATTTAATGTTATTTGAAGTACTTTAATCTGATTGTGATATTGAAATTAAGTATTGGAATTTTCGTTGTATCTAAAATATTTTATAAGTGTCATTTGGAAAGAAAAGCCATAATTAGAGGAAAAATAATTATTCAAACTTCCCCTCCTCATAACCGAATTTGGATTCGTCAGATTTCTACTTTCGTTTTGTTTGCATACGTGTGGAAATGGTTTTATTAGTTAAATAATACCATAATCAGTATCTGAAGTCCTTTGTTTATGCAAATATTCGAAATAAAATTTTGATTTTGCCATTTTCTATTTTGTTTTTACTGAGGTGGACCGTCTTATTATTTTTCAGCACCACTTAAGAAAATCATGTTTACATTATGTCGTGTAATTTAGTCTTCAATATTAATTTTAGTCTCCTTTTTTTCTATTAGGAGAACAACAACTTCATATTAACAAGGTATCGTATTTTTATAGATGCTTAACTTATTTAGACAATTTATACAAATTTCATATTTAGATAAGTTATTTTAATATACCGTATAATCCAAAATTTTAATAAATGCTTAATTTTTTAAAGTATATGAGTTTATTCTCTGAAAACTATAAAATCAATGTTTTAAATAAAAAATAATTACTTTTTAATTAAAAAAATTTTAATGTGTAACATTGAAAAGCTTATCGTGGACATAATGCATGAAATATACACAAATGATGATCGCAAATTTCTCTTGCCGTGCGCAAGTCTGCACAATAAAAATTATAAGCATTGAATTAATAGCAGGGTCAGGTGAATTACATACTCGCACGAATACAACGGTAAGTAGAAGCTTTTGTCAATTTGTCCGTGAAAGTTCATTCACTTTTCTGTTGTCGTTCGTGCTCACCCCTCTTGACATCGTCGTGTCTGTTTCTACGTTTAAGCCTACCTGTTCTAAAATCGAACTAATGCTAAAAGGAAGATTTTAAAGATAAGAACACTATTCATTTTAATGTATCAGAAATTTTATAAATACATGCTGCATATAAGCTAGGTGCAAGCGCAAAGTGTGCGGACTCTGGTGAGCGTTTCTTGCGTTAGCTTCGGGAGAGCTCCTTTGTTTACATGCGTGCACAAGGTAAGACAAAAGGCAAAAATAGAGTAGTTATTGCTTTTGTGCTATATTATAGGTATACCAATTAATTTTAAACATGTCAAATAACAACTGCAGTATAGCAGGGTGCGGTAATAGGTATAAAACTGCCAAAAAAAAAAAAGCAGGAAAAACATTCATTTCTACAAGTTCCCGTCCAGGCTATAGGAAACTGAACGGAGGCAGAAATGATCCAGTTTATGAAGCGAAACACTTAAGATTTGTTTTTAATCAAATAAAATATTAATTCAGTATCAAACTTTAATTAAGATTGAACAATATGTTCCACGGAATTACAGGTTACGAATGGATGCCCACCTCAAAATCGTATGTATGCAGCGATCATTTCATTGGTGAAACGAAAAACAATCATCCCAGTCATCTGATTACATTCCAATAGTTCGATGTTCGACATCCAATGTGACTGACAAAAAAGTTCAACGCTTTCAGCGGTAATTCACGGTCAACAAAAGTAATCTGTGTCTAGTGGATGTTTAATATTTCTAATTAAGTCACAATGAAATTTTGCTAGCACTCATTTTAATATGATTTTATAAGTTGGCTTATTTATGCTTGTTTGAGGCAGGCATTGTCCGACAATAACACTGTGACTGCTATAAATTTCTCTGTTCACAGAATCCATATTCTTTGAATCAACTAATTATTTCCCTTTTTTATGATACTTGCTCGAAAAGATGAACTGTAATTTGTTTCATAAAAAACTAATTTAAACACATTTTCCATGGTGAGTGTCAATTTGAAATTCTTAAATACCAGCTAACTCAACGTAAGCATTGCTTTTCTCTCCCGAGTCTAGTTGATTTAGCCACCACCAGGTGCGAATTCACTAGCGCTCCAAGCGGCATGCACCTAGCTTATAGATAAATTACTTCCAACAACTATTCGAGCACACTAAAAGTGACTGATTAAAACTCATTTAAATATTATTTTGAAAAATACGTTGAACAAATCGATTTTAAATAAAATTTTCTGTGAACTCGTAACATATTGTAATTTAATTTATATGAAGAAGTTTCAGTGTGATCTGCTATCAGAAATTCTTAGAAAATGATAGCTTCTGTCTTGCACAGTCTTCTGCGACACTTGATGTATGTAAGGTCGCTTTTGATATTGATTTTGTTTCATTATTTATGGTTGAGAGGAACAGTTGAGATAAGAAACATTACTAAAAGTACAACTTGACTGAAAAAAGCGAATCAAGAATTTTTCTTTTTATAAGCTTTTATTAACTTTGCTGTGTTAGTTGTTTAGGTCAAATCTTGTAATCAATATTAAACCAACTTTCCGACAAGCTAGGGAGCTGCAATTTGACACACTTATGCAGAATCGATGACAATTTATGATAAAGAAAAAAATTTTCAAATCGGTTCATTGGTTCGTGTTCTAATGGTACTAACTCATTACTACGAATTGATTGTTGTAACAATTGGACATTTCGTTATGGCGAGAGTAAATGTATCTATTGTTTATTGTTGCAAAATTAAGCTGTATTGTTGCCACTAAATAAAACATTATAAAAGCTTGGTTTGATAAAACCTTTTTCCTCTTAACTTGTTATCACTAAACTTGATTTAACAGAGAAAGGGTATGTACGAGGATTGTTCTTACAATTTTTCTTTTTTTTTCAGTAAATTTTCTCGTTTACAGGGTGTCCCGTAATGAGTGAACGAAAATTTGGTAAATGGTAGTATGGGTGATTCGAAACAAATTCATATGAGTACTAACCAGCACATGTTACGATGTTAAATGCGTAACTCGGAAAGTACTTGTTGGAATTCGATCAAATTTTAACGGTATACACAGTTGTGTGTAACCTATTATTCCTATTATTCTCCCAGATTTCATCACTCTAGATATTATAAAACCTAAGTTTATGATATTGATATCGGTGGCGTCATTTTTATTTCTGTTCATATCTCATTTATCGTCAAACTCGGACCCATGTTCCTATGAACTTTTTTTTTGCTTAGAATCACCCATAATTTTTGTTCAAATTTACTACAATTTCTACGCGTTGTTCAATTGTGTAGTTTTGCATAATTTAATATCAGTATTTAATAATGACAGCACATAAAAATCTCTACTTTGGTTGTACCACGAAAAAAAATGACGGCAAATCCAAAATGTAAGTTCATTTTGGGACACCCTTTACAAGTAGACCAAGTCACATTTTTGACATTCATAGTAATTTAGAATTTCAGCTATTAAAAAAATAAGGAATCGTGATTTACAGAAAGAGATGCATGTTAGTGTCTCTCGAAAATGTAATTTTTTTTGTACTAAAATTTGGAGTTGGTCCACGATTGGTGTTTATCCTCACGTCTTTGGTCTTTTTGTATTTTCAGTCATTCAAATGGTCTCCAAGATTGTCCACGGTCTATTGCCAGCGATGGGGAATACATGTACTTGCATGCGAGTCATAATGCAAACACACCGGCATTGGGTGTTTGATTTCACCGTATCGGTTGTTTGATTTCACGGTATTGGGTAGACACTAGTGTCCTTGAATAAACAACTCTGGACTCTGGCAGACATTAGATTGTGTGTAGGTAAGTCTAGGAGAGATAGCCATAGAAGAAAGATGGCCAATCATTCTAATTTTAAAATTTATTGATAGAAAACGCTACCGACCACATGATTCAAAGCATTAGCCGTGGCTGCTAACGTGTTAACGGCTGATTCATGCTAACGCGTTCTAATGCTAAGTTTTGCACCTTTTTTTATTTTGAGAGTTGCTGAAAATTTACATACATATAAGGTCTTCCGCATAAAGATAGTGATAAGCAACAGCAATCAGCCTATATGATTAGGCTTCAACCCTGATCATTAGGCTTCAGCCTATATCATCAGCCTTCAACCCTTTCGGAGTCCGCTTTGTTACCGATGGCTGCAAATGTTTTGTTCTTGCTTTGTGGCAATCTCTCTTCGACGATTAGGAGAGATGCCCCATTTTTTTCCTAGGACAGATGGTCACTCTCAACATGCCTCTGTAATAAGGTGAACACATCATCTTCAATTCAAAGGACAAATATTTTTTAAGATATCTTCCCTTCCAAATTTAAAATGTCCGAAATGTCTATTATTCTAAAGAATTTTTTCTTTCCTTTTTTTAATTCAGATAGGTCAATCAAATTAATCAATTAAGAAAAAAAATTCCATTTTAAATATGCTAATTAAATATGTTAATGCGTTATTTTTGTCTAGTTCTATTAGTTAAGCTAAATTACCTTGGAATTCTTTTAATATTTAACTTAATTAGTTGTTTCTGACACAAATTTAAGCATGACCATCTCACTTACACCTCTCTCTCTCCTAGGGTCATTAAAAATATCCTTGCTTTATTATCTTACATTGTTAGTATAATAATTTCTGACAACCAATCATATTTTATGAAAGCTTTTATTAACATATAAGGGAAGAATTTTTTGTTCATGATTTTAAAATGAAAGAAGCACATTAATTTTGGGTCAAAAATACTGTGGCCATCTATTTTTTATACTTGCTATCCTAAACTTACCCTATTTTAATATACAAGTACTCTAGCAAACACCAGAGTCGGTGGACATACCGGTTGAATAAAAAGTCTCGGGACGGTCTAATATCTTGAAAAATACACGTCTTGTCAAAAAATAAATAAAATACGTGTCAAATATTTTTGAATGTTATTTAATAGTGCCAAAATTAAAGGGTGGGAAGGGGGGCAACTTTGAAATGTCAAATGGGAACTCCCAATTTTTTTTTTTTTTTTTTTTTTTGCGGATCCGGATTCTACGGAAAAAAATTACATAATTTTACCCAAACATTGTTTTTAAATCTTTTATAGATGGCGTTGTAATTGCAAAAAAAGTTAAACTAGTGCGAATATCTCGAGACGCCCCCTTGAAATAAAAAGTATCTAATATTTCCGGAGACTAATTACTTTGGGTGCAGTACTCAGAATAATCGACAAGCATTTTTTCCCTTAGATTTTAAGTGTTTTACCGGAGGCATTCGAATTACTTTCTTTTTCTGGTTAGCACTATTAAATACCGTAACTTTAAAAAAATATTGGAGGTTATTTTTTTTTTTTATTTGAAGTGGACTTCTCGAAATATTCGCACTAGTTTGACTTTTCTGCAATTAAGATGCCATTTACAAAAGATTTAAACATTTTTTGGGGTAAAGTTAATTTAACGTTCCCATAGAATCCGAATCTGAAAATAAATTGGGGGTTCCCATCACGGATGAAGTTTTCCGAATATGGATTACAGCGACATCTGGTGAATTGGAATCAACTAAATGAAACGGAAATGAAAGTTGTTCGTATTTTCCCAGAGAATAAGAGACTTTACTTTATATATGATGTCATTTAATATTCCATTTCTGTTTTTTCATTGGTTAATAAGAACGAGATCGTTCTAGAATATTTTCAAAGCACGAAGAATGTACAGTCATGGACAAAAAAAACGCTCCCTCACTCTGTGTTGCTATATTTTTAAATGAGCGCTTAAAATAGGATGGTATGATTTTATTGCTTAAAAATTTAGATTATTTTCTGACTGAACTAAACGATCGCAAAGTATTAAACGCTCATTTAAAAATATAACAGTACAGAGTGAGGGAGCGTTTTTTTTGTCCATGACTGTACATCATCTGTTGGCAAACATTCAGGAACGAATTTTAAACTATTTCATTGATGATGGGAGGAATCAATATCACAGAAAAGTTAATTGTTTTTTCGGATTCTGTGAAAAAAATGAGTTCCTGTGCTGTTAAATGGTGCAGCAATAATAATGCTCAGTGGCGGATCGAGAACTTAAACAAAGATGGGGGGGAATAATCAGGTTGTTTGGCTAATATATTATAAGTTATTTTGAATAACCACCTCCCCTCTCCAGGGAAGTGATGGTCCTGGGGTTTTTCGTATACAGAAGTTTGTAAATGTAAATTTGTAAAAATATTGCAGTATTAAAAATCTTTACAATTTATCTAACTAGTATTTATAAGTTTAGGACCAATGGGGGGGGGGTTTATCCCCAGTAGCCCCCCCCCCTCCAAAAAAAAAAATCCGCCACTGGTGCTAGAAAAATAAATATAAAAAAGGAAATCAATTCTCCATTAAGGACTGCGTTGCATTATGGGAAATTAATGTGTTTCGCTCCAAGCCCCTGATGTCGCTACGGTCTACCGAATGTACGATTTTTTTTAATATGTTTCTGTTATCGTGTAGTCTCTTATTCTGTGATTCCCATTTGAAATTTCAAACTTACCCTCCACCCCAATCTCTACGAGGAGTGCAGGGGGCTAATTTTGGAACTATTAAATAGCATTCAAAAACTATTTGACACGTATGTTTTCTTTTTTTTTTTACAATTAGTGTATTTTTCGAGATATTAGACTGTTCCGGGAGTTTTCATTTACCCGGTATAATTCTACAGGGTGGGTTATAAGTCCCTTATCAGTCCTTGTACAATTCGCGTTTGTGGAAATTGACGGGCAACCAACATGTGGGGACATATTAGGCCTAGGGGGAAGTCATTTGGTGCAAGTGACCGGGACGGCGGCCATCTTGAAAGCCACCATCTTGGATGCACCGTAGGGTTTTAAATGGAAAGGGGGTCATGGGGTACATGATTTCGAGCTAGAATTTCCCAAGGAAAACAATGGTGCAGTCCGTTTCTTCATATTTTAATTCGTTCATCAGTTACAGGCATTCCAAATGGCGATTCTCATTGTAAGATTATTATTTATTATTATTTAAAATTATTGCATCCCAAAGCGGGATATGTAGAACAGTATTATGATCTATATAGAATGCCGTAATAGTTTAAAGGCGTGATCATTTATACACAGCGACAAAAACAGAAACCTGGACGGAGGTGCTCCATGTGCTCTACGTGAGCCCCCTCCTGTGCTACGTTTGTTTTCATCTGTTTCAGTCGTGGGTCTTCCACACATGGGTTTGTCTGCTACGGATACGGTACCATGAACTTCTTGAAGAGCCAGCAACAAAACATGGGACACATGTTGTCGATTAGGGTACCGTTCATTGAATTCCGCTGCTACAGCCCTTGCATTCCTCCCTCCCCATACCCTTTTCCTCTGTGGTTAGTGGCATGCTTTAGCACCTGCAACAAAGAGTAAATAACAGTGAGAATCGCCATTTGGAATGCCTGTAACTGTTGAACGAATTAAGATATGAACAAACGGACTGCACCATTGTTTTTGTTGGGAAATTCTAGCCCGAAATCATCTGCCCCATGGCCCTCTTCCCAATTATAGCTTTTTCACATTGCTTTCGTACATTTTCACAAACATTTAGTACATTTTCACGAACATTTCGTACATTTTCACAAACATTTAGTACGATTTCACAAATATTTAATTCATATTTATAATAAACGGTCTAAATTTACAGAACAATTACAGACAATGATCAATTATAGACAATCATTCACTCGTGAATCAGAGGCTGAGGCCAGAAAATGTAACTGGTGAGAAAACTGTGACGTCATTTTAACGCGGTAGAAAACGCAGCTGCAGTTAGTGCTCCTATGCAGTGTGACCAAATCTAGCATAATTATGCTAGGCTAGCATAATTTCCGCCATTTGGCATAATTTTTAGCATCGTGCTCATCTAGCATAATTCTAGCATAATTTTACAACATCTAGCGTGAATCTAACATAATTTTACATTTTATTGTGATAATCTTGATGGCTAGACTGCATGCTTTGAAATGATCAGTGCGATCAGATTTTAGTTGCACCCAAAGGAAACGCATGCGCACAAACGGTCTCCATTGGGGACGGATTCTTCTAACACGCGCCAGTGAAATTAAAAGTAAACTTTTTGTTTCGATCGGCGCCCACGTCTTTGAAGCATCATTATCTCTGAGCAATGTCAAGTTCAGATAATTATGACACAGACGAGTAATCTTCCAACCATCATATATTGTTGTTCAAGCATGTCTTTTTTTTTTTATTTCTGAACATTGAAAAAAAAAATTTATCATTGCTTAAAGTTAATTCCTTTATGATTGTTACAATAATTTCAAATTTTAAAATATTCTTAATCTTTGTCCAAAATAATTAACAATAATAACAAAACAATATGTAAACATTGTAATGTCAAACAAAAATCGAACATTCTAATAATAATACCAGTATTAGCCATTAAAGCATTTTAAGTGTTTCGAGGAATGATGCTATTCATTGTAATTTATCGTTATTATGGCAGTATCAACTTCAACAAAGCCAACAGCTGATCATGATCAGTTTTCAGTATAGTTAGTGTAAAAACACATTTTGATCCGGAGGGTGTTTTACTATAACTAAAAATAATGTAATATTCCATCTTAATTTCAGCATAATTCTAGCATAAGTTTCTTCTTGACATAGCATAATCTAGCATATTTTCAAACTGAATCTAGCATACTACCGCTAGAAAAATCTGGTCACACTGCTCCTATGCCTAGCCGGTTAGTCCTAGCTAGAAGAGAAAGCAAGCTTGTCTCTGGTCCTAACCGAGAAAAAGACGGTGTAAAAAGTTAGAAATTCTCGCTAACTCTTCCCACCGGTGAGGGGTACTACGAAAAACAAACGACTATTTCCGAAATGTTTATCATCAGTAATGATTGGCTTTCGATGACCATAACATACAGAACGTGAGGATGATTTTAGTTTGTCCCTTTTGTCGGGTAACGTAACGTGCTTCACTGAAAATTTCAAACATAAATACTGTACTCAGTCTGACGAATATAAGGAAACTCGATAGAGCAATAAATAGTAGGTGTACGCTTCCGCCAGTATAAATATAGCGATAAATATACCTAATTCAGTGTAAATTCTAAATATTTGAGTTTAGCGATAGGTATACATAAATAAAACTTAAAAGACATCGAATATACAATTATTGAATTAATCGTATACAATTACTTTTTAAATTTATTCACAAATAGTGATTGATCAGGATTTGTTTTCTTTTGTAAATTTTTATTTGCTTTCCGCTCTGGTTAGATAAACGAAGCTTACCCACCAAGCTTAGAATTAGCTGTTGGTTTTCCCATTATCATGACGACAATTTTATAAACACTTCTCCAGTCTTCATTTTTTGGAATTGTATAAAGTTAAAAGCCTTTAAAAACATAAAAAGACCATAAGGCACTACGCGTTTGACCAACTATGGTGTAGCATAAAAATTGGGCTACTTTTAGGAAAATTTTGCGACTTTTTACTGTTCGGCTCGCTACTTTCCGGAGTTAAAATCTGGCAACCCTGGTTCAACTTACGCGGCGGCAGCTACAATATTTGCGATATTATTTTAGCGAGGGATATTTTTTTTAGATAAACATTATTTTTTATCATAAATACCGCAATAATGAATTTTTAATCTTATTTTTGTGTACTGTGACATAGAAAAGATTTATTTCTTTATTTTTTATACATTTACCTTTAATGCTATAAAATTAACATTAATACAATAAATGTTACGGCACAAATGAAATAAATCACTAAATAAATAACAAATAAATTATTTAAAAATAAATATATTAAATCACACAGCCTTGACGATATTGCACACAGAGTATAAAAAAAAAAAGATTTCTTCGATAAAAACCCTATTCTCATTACCAAATGAATTGCTGAAGATACAAATAGACTAAGTCCACTTTCAAGAAATTTGGACCAACACCAAATATAGGGCAAGAAAAATTAGGTTTTCGATACAGTAACATATATCACTTTGTGTAAATCACGATTTCTTATTTTTTTAATAATATAATACTATGAATGCCAAATATGTGACTTGGTCTACGTGTATTTTTATCAATCCAAATAGTGGTTTAGATTTAGAGTTTTGTTTCCCTGATAAAATGGAAATTTATTGATATAACCATTATAGTGAAAACGATCATTTAAAATTTTACATTCAATTTTCTGTAAACATGAAGGAATGTAAACATAAAGGAAAAATGTTTCTCTCCTTTTTTTTAAAAGTTGATATTTTATTTAAAGATTTAAGAAACTGCGATGTTTCATGAAAAATGCTTCGTACGCCATAAATTGCAACTTAAACCCGGTCCATGTTTTAATTCTATTTCAAGTTGATGATTATGTCTGAAATGACGTTGAGAGAAGATAATGTTTATGATGGTTGAGAATCAAGATATTTAGCACTTAATACACTTATTTTTCTGTGTCTAAACCATATTTCTCTGAATCCAGTCTCTGTAAGCAGTTACTCTTGTGTAGATGCCGAAGAAGCCCGGCGTGGCACACTTAGCGCCCGTCGACACGATCCCGATTAACAAGTATGGAGGTATCCTATTCCTTGGAGAGGTCCGAAGAAAGTCTGTTAGCATCATTGGTCCTCCAGAATCACCCTGATTTTAAAATAAAAACAAAACATTAAAATTGAAAATATAAAACTAATAATAATAAGCTATTAAAGAACTTCAAAATATGATCTTATTTTAATTCTTATTATGTTAAAAAAAATGTCAACTCATGATAAATACTATCAACACGTTTTTATGAACAATTACACACCTGACAAGAGTCCTTTCCTCCCTGAGCTAAGCCGGCACAAATATGGGTTGGACCAATCGGAAGAGTTGGATAGACGCTTTGACAGTTCGCTTGACTTTGTATTGGTAGGTGAACTTGACGTAAGATATCACTGAATTGAACATCATCGTCAGAGCCTAAAATAAAAATCGTCCATAAATGAATTGTGAGTTTCTTGTATTGAATATATACTTAACTTATTAATTAAATAGTTCAAAAGTTAACAAAATAATGTGGATTTAACGATATTTACTTGTTTCAGTTTTCCCCCATCCTGTGACGACGGGGACCTTCCCCTCAAAGACTCCAACATTATCGTATTCAGGTCCCGGGATACAAATGGGCCGAATTCCTTGGGTAAAAGTGACTGGCTGAGATAAGCGCAAAAGGGCGATATCGTGAAGCACTGGCTCACGGGCTCTGTAGTCGTACTCCTCGTAGATTTTGATGTCACTCACACCTACTTCTATGGGAGTAGCACCATCGTCGCTGCTTGCCAAGTTCAGATCTCCTAATCGTACAGTATATTTAGAAGCAGGAATCCTACGTAAATGTAAAGAACATAAAACCAACTTAATGAATAAAAAAATATTTTATTAATTATTTTTTTAATCAAATCATAGCAAGGAAAGTACAGTAGAACCCCGGTTTAACGTTTCCCGCTTCTTACGTAATTTTTGCTTGGCCCCACGAAACTTCTATATCAATAAAATCAATTATAAATAATAATAATAATAATAATAATAATAATAATAATGCTAAAAAAATCCCGGATTTTATGTAATGCAAATCCAAAATTTCTCGCATCCTACGTTTTTATTGCAGTGTTCCACTTGATATACTTCTCGTATAAGTACACTTTCATAGGCTACAAATATTGTGGCACTTTCTTGATTGCTGCACTTTCTGTTTTCCCTCACTGTTCCTGATATCTATATCATGGTGCAGTGTCACAGAGAGCTGCATAACTCATTGTTTTCTGAAACTAGATATGCAGCTTTACCAGGGAATGTAACAGTTGTTGCAGCAGAGTATGAAAAATCAATGAGTAATGACTTTGCTGGATAGTAGTTGATCTTAGCGAATAAGCTAAGTAATGACATAAGAAGTAATTAACGTCAAAACGTCAAAAACATCAGGAGTAATTAAAGCATCTTATTTGTTTTCAGATGAAACTATGAATGTACTAAACACTGTTAAAAATGGACGTCTGCAGTCAAAATGGATTTTCCTGTCAAACGAAAATCAACAATTACATCTGCAGTATCTTTCGATTATTAAAAACGGAATCGGTGAAATTTCTAATTGAAACAAAAAACAAACGATAATCACTGATTTTTCCCAAAGTTCGTAAATGGTTATTTTGCCAGTGTTTCTGAAAGTTTCTAATGCAAGTTTTATTTCTAAATACTGCAGTGTGTTATAGTAGAAAATTTAATTCAGTAAAATACGATATTTTCCCTTTCACGTTTTAAATGTTTTTTGTTTGTTTATTCTTGAAATGCAGTATTTAATTGATTTTTTATTGACCCGCGATTTTACGTTTTCCCCCATTATACAGTTTTTTTTTTTGTCAGTGCGATGAAAAACGTAAGATCGGGGTTCTACTATAGTTTGAATGGCCCCTTTAAAATTTTCCATTGATAGCAGAATTCAGTCATGTATCTGAATATAACTCGTAGGCAATGATCGAAATCAATAATTCATTTTACAAAACTTTTTCTGTTTTAAATTAATATTGTGAGCAACATAATTCGCAATTATAGTAAAATTATGATCAAGGAATCAAATAATAAATAACCAGATGCGAACGAGCAAGCTATCATGAAGAAACGAACTTAAAAAGCTTAGAAGTAATATAGCTTAAACGTGGAAAAATATGAACGGGTAAATGTATTATAAACTAACTTACGGGCCAAAACGATCGGCAACGCAATGAGCAGCTGTCAGGACGTATTGACGATTTATCAAAGATCCACCACATCGAAAGAAAACGCTTCCGAACTGTTCATCGTATAAGGCCGCCTATTACCGATTAAAAAATATAACTTTCAATCGCAATAATTTAAAAATATCATAAGAAGTTTTATCGATTTTTTTTCATATAACCATTTAATAGTAATAATTCGAGTTCTTATACATGTATTTGGAATTGATATCATTTAGGATTTAAAAGAAACCAATATAATTATTTTTATCGCTTTAGTTGAAAGCTATATCCATTAATTGCATTATTTCTATTTTGCACAGTTCAATGTATCTAACTAAATAATTCTATTGATTACTTTAAAATAACGTTATTGTTCATTTTAGTTATGAAATAAATGAATTTAACTCAGAAAAACATTACAAAGTTGGACTGAATCAAAAGAAATTTGAATGCTCGTTTCCCGCTAAGACTTCTGAAATTTTGAACAGTGGAGACTTTTACAATCCATTTTTCAACCATCGGTTAAGATTTAAAAAATGGAATATATATTTTTTCACTAGTCTCAGTAAGTTCTAAGACTTAAACAAAGTGGGGACTTTTCTACAGATCATGCGATCCCCAGAAAATGCCATCGTGCGGCGGCGGCACGTGATTGATTCACGACGGTTTAGTTGCAGCATTATCCGGTGGTTGTTTGAAATCTGACAATGGGTTGGTTATGACAGAGATGAGCTGCGTACAACGGGTTATGTCAAAAAATCGGACATTCCGCAACACAACCATAGCCTAATAATAGCAGGCTATTATTAGGCTATGACACAACTCTAGAGAATAAGGCCGGCCCGAGAGTGGAATGGTGCGGCTGCACTAGAACCCGCGCTTTTTAATCCCCGCGAATACAAAGATTTTTGAAAATACAAAAAAAAAAGATACATTGTTTTTTCCCAGGTTTTTTATGTTTCCCGTTTCATACATAATTTTTCTTTTATTCCGATAAATAAAACGTGATACAAAAGTGTCACGTCTTCATTGCAGGTAGCTAAATGTGATAAATTGCAATGCATAAACAAATAGAAACTAAGATCACCGATCTTTTTTTCATTTTTCGTAACAAGTGATAATTGTCATCATAAAATATACAATTAATACAAAGCGTTTATCTTCCTCTTTATTCGTATTTGCTTAGAATATTAAATTTTAGCTTCACTTGGGATTTACCTTCTACCACATTGTATGGTTTTTTGTGTATTGTATATTTTTTTCTAAGAAATACAGGGTGTTTCAAAATTATGTACAATAAATTTAGTGACATATTCTTCAGGTCAAAAGAAGACGAAAATGTTCTATAGCACTTTGTCTGGAAACGATTTGTTTGCGAGTAATCCAATATCATACAGTAGGGAAGCACGGTAGTTAGCGGACGATATTTTAGCAGTTCCAGCGTTTCGACCCAACACTAGGTTGAGTGGTTTGTTCCATTTAAACCTACTTTAGGGTTGTTCCATTAGTTGTGAACGGTTGTTTCCATTACTGTAGTTTCACTACTGTACATCCACTAGGAATATCAATTTCAGAACGTTTGCGTGCTTTGATATACGCATTACGATTTACGTAAAAAAAAAGTCATGTACACGTATTCCAGTGCAGAATACACTGACATGCACCTAATGTATGGTCTTGCGGACGGAAATGCTGTGGAAGCAAGAAGACTCTACCAAGAACGCTTTCCGAATAGACGTTTGCCAAATAACCGAACATTTGTATCTGTCGACAGACATTTGAGGAAGCGTGGTTCCTTTGGCCGTCAAACAGGACAAGGGCGGCCTGTAGCACATTCTCCGGATGAGAAAAATGTGATAATTGACATCATACATGATGAACCACAGACAAGCACCCGTCGTATTTCTTCCATGGTACACATTCCGCACTCATCTGTTTGGCGCATTCTTCACCGTCAGCTTTTGCATCCATACCACCTGCAACTGGTTCAGGCACTGAACCCAATGGACTATCCACACCGACAACGATTTTGCCAATGGATACAACGTCGTCATGCTGCAGACCCTAGTTGTCTCAGCCAGATACTTTTCACGGACGAAGCAACCTTCACCCGGACAGGAATCGTAAATTCCCACAACCAGCACCATTGGGCAGATGCTAACCCGCATGTTACCAGAGCTCGAGCTCGAGCGCAATTTGGTGTGGAATTGTCGGAAATAACTTAATTGGCCCTTATGTGTTGCCGCCACGATTGACTGGGCGAACGTATCTTTTGTTTCTGCAGAATGGATTGCCAGAATTACTGGAAGATGTTCCTCTTTTGATAAGATCTAACATGTGGTTCATGCATGATGGCGCTCCAGCACATTTCAGCCATGTTGTGCGAGCACACCTTAATGCTGCATACACGAATCGGTGGATAGGTCGAGGTGGACCGGTAGCCTGGCCTGGAAGATCACCCGACCTTAATCCCTTGGACTTTTTTCTGTGGGGTCATGTGAAAACGATCGTCTACAGCACAGAAGTTCCTAACATTATGGATCTGCGACAACGAATTGAAAATGCATGGCAAACCGTTCGTAATGCTGGCGACGAACTCTTCCATGACATCAGACGGTCGCTCATGCAACGAGCCGAAGCGTGCGTGCGAGCTGGTGGCGGGCACTTTGAACAATTCCTGTAATTTGGAGCCACGGGTTTAGTTGGCTGTATCGCGTAAATAAATCGTTTCCAGACAAAGTGCTATAGAACATTTTCGTCTTCTTTTGACCTGAAGAATATGTCACTAAATTTATTGTACATAATTTTGAAACACCCTGTATATTTAAATATAAAAATAAATTTACCAATTGAACTACCATAATATTTTATTGCATTTATTAATAACAAAATAAGTTACTACTTATTGTTTAAAAGAAAATAAAAAATTAGTAGACCCCGCGTGAGCATTTTGCAACAGATTGCCCTGACTTGTGAAGGAACAAGAACAGATTCCTTCTTCGCGAAAACTATTGTGCGCAGTCTTTTCGTATGAAACCTGCAACGACGGTCGCCTAATATTAATATGTTCTGTTCAGCCGCATGAAACAACAGCAGCGTGGGAGACGTTTCCGTAGTCGCCGGAGGCCTTACGGTCGATTCCCGCCCATGAATTTTAGGAGTCCTTCAGGCGGTTGTAAAGCCCAAATAATTTTTTCGAGCAAGCCTGCGTATGGCACCTGTATGAGTTTTAAAACTTTCTGACTCTAGTGGTATTCTTGTGTCGATCGCAAAGATGAATGGACTTATTAAAGATAACAGAATCTATTATAGACCCCTTCGAAAATATAAAAACAATTCACGAAATAAAATTGTGAGTCGATAAAAACGCAAATCGTGAAAGCGCAGCTGGACGCTTTTTTATCGAAAAACAATCAGGTTATTATTCATGGTTAAAATGGATTTTTATTTTCAATAGCAGACTTCTTTACATTAACGAACAATTGCGTTATGTAAGTTATAAAAATAGAAATACAACATATAGCAAAATGCAGTATCCTTGTGCTGTATATCGTGATCTACGTAAAATGCGAAACAAATCATCTTACCATCCAGGGCCAGGAATTCAGGGATGCTGCCTGTCCGTTGATGATTTTACCGTCAGGACTACCTCCGATGCCACAACCTAATCAAATGTGAAGACCTTCGTTATTATAGCATTCGAAAAATAAACCCATTCTTTTCAATAGTTAGATAACATACCAACTACCTATGCAGATGGTCAGTTATCACCCCAAACACTTTTATACAATATTTACATAATCCTTGGAAATAAAATCCTTATCCCATTACTACCCCAGGATCGATACGATCATCTAAGTATTAAAAAGGCTCAAAAATTCTTTGTATTATCATTTATACGAGAAAGAACTTACAATATTTTTACAATTATTGAAAAATATCGATAATAATATGATAATTTTTTTTTAAAAAAATCTTAATTCAACTATTGTTAATCGTATTTCTACCAATAAAAAACCCTAAATTTGGTCGACTTTGATGATGTAACAATGTATGACATTTCAGTTGGAAGGCTTTCTTTCTAGGAAGTGTTGATGCAACTGCTCAGATCACGTTAGAGTACATAAAACCAAGTTTACTTGCCTGGTCTTTTATATCATTCGCGTCATAGCTTACAAAGCCGAGGCTAACGAGAAAGACAGGCCCTTGCGCGGAAAAATCAGCTGATCATCTTAGTGCTAGTAACAACGTAACCTTTATTGTTTCCATCTTGAATTTTAACAATCAGCAATTTTTCGTTTGTCGGAAACAATGAAGGTTACATTGTTACTAGCACTAAGATGATTTTTCCGCGCCAGGGCGTAACCACCGAGAGAGAAGGCCTCTGCGATGAAACGTAATATATTGTTCCATCATCATAGTTAAACTGCCCCCTGTAAACAAATAGGTTGGGTACGTATGTAAATCGACGTCGCCGTGAGCGAAGCGAGGGAACGTGCGCCGCGGGCAGGGGACGCTGGAGCAGAGCGATGGCGTCCGCATACTAGTATTGTAGAAGGGGAAACCAACTGTCCCTGTAACCGGTTATGTTGGGGGTATGTTTGTTATTCGGGGTCGCCGTGAGCGAAGCGTTAGCGTCCACGTACTAGTATTGTAGAAGTGGCAGCTAGTATTTTCCACTGAGCGATGGGAATCTGCCATATTGCTTGTTTCGAAATTAGAGAAAGTTTGGAGTCTGAAACTGTTGGTAGATGGAAGTATAGCTAGCCACTTCCGTTGCATTGAACGGAAGGCGTACAAGGTTGCACTGTACGTAGCCACTGCCTTTAGCATATCCGGTCAAATAAAAATTACAACAATCACTGTTTCCATTTGTTATCCTTTTTAAACGACAACCAGTGTGACCAAACCATTTTGAAACACACCTTAGAATAACAGTTTCATGTTTAAGAATGATTGTGTGGTTCAGACTAAATGAAGGGAGATGATGATGGGCAACAGGGATCATGAATTGTAATGAAGGTAAATTTAAGGTTCTCTATCGATTGGTCCTAAACAATTTCAGTGATCGAATTCACAAATTCGTGAAGATCCCTTGTAAGAAGTATCGCTCACTCATTGAATTGAACATTATCGTGGTTAATTTTGAAACATCATCTTTATACACTTTTTCGATCCCACTTAAATCTTCACATGACAACAGCAGCTACCCATTAAATTCATAGCATTTTAAAATTTTTATCTGTTATCTAGAAGCTCATAAAATTTTTATTTTTATAAATTGATATAATACAACGCATACATAATTGAAATGCTGCTATCACACAGGTCTTTTACTTCGACATAAAATTAAAATTACTTTGACTTCCTGCATATCCTAATGACTACATGTTTACCCCGTTTCGAAGCAGTTATTGCACAAAATTTGATCACATCGTTCAGAAGTTTCTTTTTTTTTTTTTTTTTTCAAAATTTCAACATATCTTTTCAGTGAAATTTTCAGTGAAAAAATTATTTGGTTTAGGGTGGGCGAAATCATAGGTGATCAACCAAAACTAATATTTTTTGCAATCTAATTTTGCGAGCTAGTTTCATGACATTTTAAACAGAAAAAAATATAAATTTTTAACCATTTTAACTTCTTACCTTCTTCGTTCCTGTAACTCATTGGACGACCACCGTTAGGGCGCCGGAACTCAGTAGAAAGAGTAGTAATTCTCGGTCGACGTGTACTCGTTGAGGAGCTAGGGCAGCAAACCATGGGCCTGACTCCATCATAGGAACAGATAGAGTTTCTAATAAATCTTACATCGTTTGCCCTGCGACTAGAACTGAGTCTCCGTAACGACTGACACTGTGATAATTGGATACAACGTCCCTGTCGACCATCGGGAGCACGACACGATCGAGCTGGATATTGAAAAAGGTAAAGAGTTCACATGTGGAATTCATTAACATAAAATGCAATGAAGTTCATAATACACTGATACTAATGAATTAAAAGAACGTAAATCTATTAAGAAGATACAAATGAAATGATTATTTAATCACTAAAATTTGGTTATTTAAAGTAATTGAATATCAAACGTAAATGTGAAGAAAAGATCGATCGAATATTTTAAACAAATTATTTAAAAAATTTGCAAAAAAAAATATAACTCGTCCTTGACAGTGAAATAAACTGATTTCATATTCCGGAAAAGGAACTTCCGCACAAGAAAGTATTAACCTCCAAAATATAACTGAAATTGACTTATTCATTGCTGAATTAACTCGCATGCATAATATGGGAACACCTAATATATGAGAATGAGGTTGCTATGAGTAATTTGCCTGTTAAAGTAAGTGATGAGTAATTCACGGATAATTTGAGGAGGTGAAAATTGTCTTCCTTCAAAATGATTCAACACGGCAGAAGAAAGACAATTAACCAACACGGATAATGAGGAATGCTTAAATATATGAAAAGTGATGACACCTACCAACGGAATGGAGCTAAAATAAAGTAACCCAGCTCAGGCATTCCCGAAATATACAGTTGATCCTGGAACATCGTGTACAAACTTGGAGGGGAGGTAGAGAGCATCGCTAGGAACCATAATTACGTAGGAAAGCATGGTTCCTAACGATGTTCTCTATCTCTCCTCCAAGTTTGTACATGAAGTTCCGGGACAACCTCTATATAAAAGCTTAAATCGAATATTTTTTTAAGTTGTAGGTGGATTGAGAAACTGTTCCATGGAAATCAGTTTGTCAAGGACTACCAAGGCGGCAATTTAATGCAGGGGATGAAGTTTTGGTGTTGTATGAATGCATTCTACGAATATTTTCCATACAATAGAATGATTCAATTTATCCGCGTTTGTTCATGATATGGTGAAATACAGGGTTAAATACAAAATTCAAGATAATGTACTATGGTTACTCATGAAATATGGCTAATACATCATAGTTACTCATAAAATATTTTAAGCGAACAGTCATGAACAATATTAAGTGGGGTAATCGTGAAAGTAGGTGCTTGAGAATATGAATCGATTGTAGGTGAAATTCAAAAATAATAAATAGGTTTAAGAATGATTCTAATTAATATGATACAGTCGCCTTTCTCTTTCTGAGTTTATTCTATGTTGTCTCATATAATATTCATGATAAAATACTAACATGTATCTATTGCAAATTCACATATTTTCATCAAGCTTTTTTTATGATGTCGATTAACCTTTCAGTTAAATTTTTTTGGAAATGTTAATAATGTTGCTATTATTAAGTAATAAGCGAAATATTCAAATTAAAAACCAAAATCGTGTGATACTGCCTATTCAGGTAGACTGACGGCCGTTTCGTTTTTTTCATTGCTATTATCTAACATATCCTTAAACATTAGCTGTGCCTTACCTTGACGCTTTTGAATATTGTGTTCTGCAGACACATACAGAATAAGGAGTGCTAAGAAGATGAATGTTTTCAAAACGGACACCATTGTAGAACCTAAAAGAAATTAAATAAATGATCCAATATGAAATCAAAAAACAAACAAATTCTGTGGAATGGAACAACCAAAAATGAAAACCTCTAATTCTAATTCTTTGTGGATTAGAGGTTTTCCCTTTTGATCACTATGAAATCGTAAATTAAGGCATGCTAGTTCATCTAGAACAGTGTCCTTCAATCTTCAAAGACTCACGAAACCCTTTTCAGAAGAAGAAAAAAAAAAGATTATTGAACCCCTTCTTTTTTCGAATTGTTCAGAATTGGAGATTTTACAATTTTTATGTTTCTTAGAATTCGTACAACTTTAATTTGCTAATAAAAAAAAAAGAGCGTCAGAGTTTCCGCGGAACCCCTGGGAATATTCCATGGAATCCCAGTGTTCCACGGAACATAATTTGAATACCACTGGTCTAGAGCATAAACTTCATTGGATAAATACGACTTAAAACTTTATTATAATTATATAATAAAATGATTATCGAGCAATTAATGTTCTAATTAGCTTATTTAACTTCCAATTTAAAATCTATTCTCTATTCTTTAAGAATTCTAAAATAGGGTAACCATAAAATATTATTGAGTTCATATATATTAAACAAATTCGAAGTCCATTAATGAGCATATTGCATTGAGCATTTGGATTATATAATTTTGTCTCACATTTCAAAAAAGTCATCTCCAAACAGTAATACAGTGTATTTGGTTAACATATAAACAAAATATTCATTCATTAGTACAGATTTATCAAGTTCAATGATTCTAAGAAAATCGCGAGCATGACGTCCAGGGCTTCCTTTCGTTGTTAAAGCAAAAACATTTCAATGAATCCAGCGGCTGGGTCATGGACACTTTTTCATATTTGCATGAAGATTGCATGTTTCATTTTGAAAAGCTAATACAAATATTTGATCTTAATATTTCCTAAATGGAGAAAACAATTTTTAATTGTTACTAAATACTTTCTCACGATTTGGGGAAATAAATTTTATAAGATAGTATAATGCAGATTTGAAAAAGTATTTTCTTCTAATTTTTTCATTGCATGGTAATCTTATTTATTTAGGCTTTTTCCGTGAAGATTCAAATATATGATGAGCAATTGGAGACTATTTGTATATTACTGAATTAAAGAAATCGTTAAGGCATCCATTACCTTGGTTTTGGCAAATTACCAGATATTTTTTGTTTATTTTCTTAAAGGAACGTCAAGTTGAAACCTGTGCAAGATTTATTTTAACTTACATCATTTAATGAAATGAGAGACATTGCTTATTTAACTCATTGAGTCACTTTTTATTTTTAATATGATTGCAATCAGAAATGAACATCCTTAAATTGCTCAGTGATATGATTATCACTGCTAAATAGGAATGGGCTTAAAAATTCATCAAAAAGAAAAATAATATCATGAGGAAAATTAATAGGTCATTTGCTCTTTTGAATTAATAATTCACATTTTAAGCGAAGGAAATAAAAATGACAACTCACGGCTACTGTGTAATCCTCACTTTCTCTTTGTTTCTCTCTCCCTTCCGACGTTGCTTAAGGAAATGGTCTGGCAAAGTGAGTTAAAACTTTTATATGTTTTAAAGGAGCCACCTTTTCCTTTGTTTCTCACACATTTCGTCGAAATTCTTAGGGAGCTTTAACTTTTGGAATTTCCGCGAATTGACGGGAAATCCAATGATACTAGCTGTTTATCGTCTTTCAAGGTCTCTGTGACACCATGAATGGTGACGGAAAATCATTGTAATTTGGTTGGTCATTTGAAATATCACTGGCCATAGGAACAGAACCTAGGTTGGGGGAGGGGAAAAGTGAAACAAGGACTTGGGGAGAGCGGGGGGCGGCTCTCCTATACATCCTTTGCTCTTGAGAGTGGTTAGGTCGAGTAGTGGGAGTGACAACAACTCGATTGGGTTAATGATCGATTTCCGATGACTGCGTGGGAGGTCAAAAAATACCTAACTGTTTTATCAATATTACATCCGTTTCTTTGTGTTTCTTAAGGGGAAGAAGAAAAAAATGAGAAAAAATAGTAAACGATTGCATGTAAAAGTATGGCTTGGTTTTTGCGAATGTCACAAACGATTATGAGTTACGCTTATTAAAAAACAAAAATAAAAAAAAAGCAGCACTTGGCAAAATCTATTCTAATTCCGTATAATTACGTCAGGGACAATTGAGAAATTGTTCAAATGGAAATGAATCAATTACAGGTAGAAAGATCAAAAATGTTTCAATTTACTGCAATAAAAATGATTGTTATGAGGAAAAAAATCACGAAATAATGCAAGTCAAAAAACATTTAACTAGATAATGAATTCCAGTTGTTGTAATTAAGCCATGTAAACCCATTTAATGACTTCTGTTAAACTTACGTTTGAATTTCGGGATAGCAGAGACAAAATTAAGTTATCGATTTGTAGATTATTCTTCCAAAGTGTTCAGGTTACAACATTTGATATATACCTAACAAACTCGATTTTCTCTGAAAAATATGTTTATAATCCTTTATTTATAATTCCGTAGGTTAATTTATAACTCGGAGTGTGTTATAAATTTATAATTTTCAAACGGAGTGTGTACTCGTTTTTAATCACACCACGCAAGGCGTGTATAACAATTGCGAAGTAAATTTCCAATGAGGACATGACAAAACCCCTCTCGAACAAAATATCCCCCGACACAGAGCCGCCCTTCGCATTCGCGGGGCTCAGGGCAAAACTAAAATAAGCGGCCCTCAAAGTTGATATATTCTCTTCGATCGTGTGAACTGTGAACTTCAGGACGGACAGGTTCTTGATCATGGTTTTGATTAACTTCATCTTCGTTCTCCAAATTCAAATTTTCATTTGAATTGGTATCCTCATTTTCTTTAATAAATTGAGAAAGCTGTTCTGAACTGGTGCTAGGAATAGCTAAGTCCTGATTTTCAATTTCTTTAGAATCAGTTTTTAAAAAATTTGGGGAACCCATGGTGGGGCCCTTTTAAGCGCGGGGTCCGGGGCAGGGGCCCCGCTTGCCCCTATTCTAAGGGCGGTTCTGCCCCGACAAAACTTCTCCCGGAGATATGGGCTCGGAAACATTCGGATATATTATACAGGGTGTACCAATATCGGACTGGCCATATACCAAGGGGTGCGAATGCACCCCGGCCCCCCCCTGCCTCAGGCCCCCTTGGCCGTGGTCCGTTCCAGCTCACAAGAGATTATTTTGAGATAGAACTCCGGGCCTCTGATAGCCAGTGCTCAGCCAGTCCGACTCTGGGGTGTACACAAATGATTGCCCCGGTTTCATAATTTTATTATAGGTGTATTATTTTACCTACAACCTCTGACAATTAAATTCGGTGAATGACCTCATATTGCTAACGGCCGTAAGAGTGCACTACCGTCGTATCCTGCCCCAGACAGGTCGAAACATGTTTAAACAAATTTGAGAGAATCAGCGCTGCGAATGTGTTTTATAGTGTTTAAACAGGACATTGAAGAGTGAAGGTGTAGTGAGCGTGGTTGAAACCCAAAATGTATCAGCGAACGAAAGAGACTCATGAAATGCTGACAACAGTTTACAAAGAAAGTGGTATCACTTTGAAGTGTGTTTATGAGTGGTTTAAACGGTTCCGAGGAAGCCGGAACACCGTGGAAGACGCCCCCTGAAGTGGCCAGACAACAACATAATGTTACGACCCAACTGAAGGCTATCCCTAAAAACGACTACGCCAGGAGTTTCCAGGACTTATACAGTCGTTCCCAGAAGTGCATTACCATCGACGGGGATTACTTTGAAGGATAGTAACTGCTGTTTCATGTAAGCCAGCAATCCACTCGCAATATGAGGTCATTCACCGAACTTAATTGTCAGAGGTTGTATCATTTTGAAACTCTGCAAATACATAGGGCAACACAAAGTTCTTTTTGAAAAATGCCCGGCAGACCTATATTTCCGCTTGCAGCCGCTAGAGTGCTGGAGTTGCAAAATTGTTGGATCGGTGGTGTTGGAAATGATAGTCAGAAAGCTCCCAAAGCCTCCACGCTCCCCTTGTGACTTTTTTGTATGGGGTATTTGATGGACTTAGTGTTTCTGCTGCTATTATCGGCTGATCTGCGATAAATTGGCTCGTATCACCGATCTTTTGCTCAAATTGACAGAGACATGCTTTATTGATTACAGATTTTATATCTATAGAGCACTTGTAACATGGCAAAAAACTTGGCGAGTTGCTCTATGTATTTGTAAAGTTTCGTGATGATATGTTAAATAATGCACCTACAATAAAATCATGAAACCGGGGCAATCACCTATCCATTTATATTTATATTGGAACTTAATTAATAATGTAAACATTTAATAACCTATCTAATGTAAACATTGTTTATTCTTATTATATTATTTTCGTTTATCATGAAAATACATCATCAATAGGTAAATACATCATACATCATTTAAATAAATTTATTATACAGGGTGGGCCAAAAGTCTGTTACTACACATACAATTTTAAAACCAGTGGAGATATAACAAATCTGTTGCAGGCAACATATAGAAAGTTAGGTAGGGGATAAAAAATACTGGTGTCAAATTTGACCTCTAACCTCGAATTTTGCACCTTGCACAGAAAAATTTCCAATTGTACAGTTGTAGAGCTCAAAACGCTGATTTTAACAAAAAAGAGATTAAAAATAAGCATAAAAATAAACCCATTACAACAAAATGAAATTTCGGTGCTCAAGCTATATTTGTCAATGAATGAAATGCTCAATGTCGTATCCTTCTGCACCAATGCATAACTGTGCACGGTATTTCATAGAACCCATCAGATTTAACATCATGATGGGTGTTATGTCTATACAAGCCTGCTGAATTCGTTGTTTCAAATCATTTACTGATGCTGGTACAATGACATACACTTATATTACAATATAGTTTTATATATTTTTTTTACGTTACCTCATTAAAAAATGGATATTTATTTTAAATTTTGCACTTCCCTTTTCCATAAAATTGAGGGGGTCGATCTCTTTGAATTACAACATTATAAATTATAGCAAGAGTGACACAGAAAAAAAAGTCTATTCGTTGCTGTTTTTACCATCTCGCTCAAACCACATGGAAAAAAAGTACATAGTTCAGGCAGCAGTTTACAAGAGTGACAGAGAAGTAAGGCATTTCTGTTTATGTTGAATGGGCTTGCTTTTCTGTCTGTGGATGATATACCATGCGGGTTGAATTTTCTATCGGAGATGGCATCTAACGTTGAAGGATTCCAGGAGTTTCTTTGCTGACTTTGGTACTTATCTTTGATCAATCTACATACACTATCAGAAGAAGCTTTTTAAGATTGAGAAGGAGTCTTCCAAAGTTTCCACCACATCCGTGGGATGTCTACTAGGTAACTATAAAGGGATAGGATCTATGCGAATGATATTTCAGAGTTGGTAACGACATTGTCAATCTGGAAGACCAATCAGAGCATAAGGAAGGATCACTCTGTTCTTTAACAACGTTGAAGAACGATTCTCGTCACTTCCGAAAAAATGGGTAAAACTACCCACGGGAATATATTATCAAAGACTAAAAAATTTGTGCCTAACATACGTAGAAAAAAAGTCATTTCCTTTGTAATTTTATTTATTGTGAAATTAAAAATTGCTGTGACTACCTACGAGCTTGTCTCTAAAGTAAGTACCGTTTCGTTCTACTGTCACCGCAGCACTAGTGTTGCAGTTCCGAGCATGCACACTCGACTCTCTGGTTCATTATCTTTGCACTGATGCCATTACAGCCGGATTGTGTTGTGCTTACATTTGTTAGTGATCTTTGAAAATGTTTAAGACAATTTCTGAGCCCACGGATTGTGAAGTGCATTCTGTAATATGGATTTGAACGCAAAGAATGTTAAACCAGCTGAAATTCATCGTCAACTTGTAGAGATTTATGGGGAAAATGTAATGATTGATGGAATGTTGAGAAAGTGGGTTAGGCAGTTCAATGATGGGCGAACCAATGTTCATGACGAAGCACGGAGTGGGTAGCCTTCTGTTGTCAATGATGGTTTGGTTGAAAAAATAAATGAGAAAATTCTTGAAAACAGACGGTTCACAATAAGAATACTTTGTAATGAGTTTCCACAAATTTCAGCGATGACGAAGTAAAAAACGGTTGTCTTCGCTGGCAGCATCTTTCTATGAAGAGGGCATAAAAAAGTTGGTTTCCCGCTACGACAAATGTCTGAACAACGGTGGAAACTATGCAGAAAAATAGTTTAAGAAATGCTCTTTTATGTAAAAATAAATTTTGTTTTTATGTGTTTTTTCCAAAACGGTACTTATTTTCCGGACACGCCTCGTACATTTGATATTTTTAGTGACCAAGTCAATGAAATAAATATGCATTTTGATGAGACAACAACAAAACAAAAAACAAAGAATATTCCAAAAAGCTTTCTTATTCTGTAATAAGTTTAATATCCTTCATGCACAATAATAAAGAAAATATGCAATAAATATGAACAGGATCGGATATTAAATGTGTAGGTTATTTCGTAATATCCCATTAAAAATTATAAATTTTATTATATAATATGCAACTTCCTATCAATAAGTTTAATTATTCGAATTTGTCCATATTCATATCCCTTGAAAGGTTTTTGTCATGGTGGAGGTGTTTTTCGGGGGTGTTTTGTCCGTGGGGTGTTTTGTCGCGACCCCATTTCCAGTAGTTGTTCCTTTCTCATTACGCCTTGTAAGTGAAGGGAATTTCTTCAGAGTGTGAAAACGTCAGTAAATTTGGCTAGTTTCTTTTTTCGTACTGGCCGCGTGTTTTTTACAGAAGAAGAAAACCGTAATGGCTTCAAGTTGAGAAATTCCTCATGATGTAGGTTGGTAAACTATGCACATGTTAAAAGTGGTAGTGAAAGCGTTTAATTGCACTGAACAAAATATTTAGAGCAAGGGTACATTTACACCATTTTTTTTCAATTCACTTTAACAACAAAAATATTATCCTAAACCTTTTATTCCAGATTGTTCAAGTGAAGCCTTATGGAGCTCAAGTTTCAATTTCTTTAACTTCAAAATGTTATTTTTTCCATTCCTGATAATTGTATGTTTATTATCTCAAAAGGTTATTGATATTTCTCAATGAACAGTTGTTTGCTAAAATGAATTTGGCAGTATTTTCTACTAAGATATTACAGTTTCAACTTGCCTCACCATGCGGCATATTGAAACATCTTCACATAGTCGAATTAAAATTTTCTGTAAAATAAAAAAAACTAAGTGTACGCTAAGTGTCTGGAGAAGAGAAGTCGGGAAATAGTCGACTCCAAACTGTCAGGGGAGCAGTGTGGTTTCCGACCTGGCCGAAGCACGACGGATCACATCTTTGCTCTAAGGCAAATCTTTGAGAAATCCTGGGAGTATGCAAAAGAGGTCTACGCTTGCTTTGTGGACCTCGAAAAAGCATATGACAGAGTTCCTCGGGAGAAGCTCTGGCAAGTGTTGCAAGAGTATGGAGTGGATGGGCAATTACTGGTTGCTATCATGTCTCTGTACGAAAGCTCTGAGATGTGTGTCCGGATAAATGGCATTAAGTCAAGACCGTTCACCGTGGGTGTTGGACTCCGCCAAGGGTGCGTACTGTCGCCCATCTTGTTCATTATCTTTATGGACTGGATAGACAGGGGCAGCCGAGGCGATGAGCGTGTTTGTGTGGGCGACTGCCTGGTGGAGAGGTTGCTCTTTGCTGACGACCTTGTCCTCCTTGGGTCTTCTCGCACGAACCTTCAGCATGCACTAGACCGGCTTGCAGCCAAATGTGAAGAAGCTGGGATGAAGATCAGTGTGGCTAAAACCGAGGTTCTGGTCCTTTCAAGACAGCCTGCTCAGTGCGCTCTCCATGTTAGTGGAGCCTCATTGAGACAGGTGGAGAAATTCAAGTATCTCGGGATTGCATTCACGAGTGATGGACGGCAGGAGAAAGAATTGGATGCTCGGATCGGTGCAGCAAGCTGTGTCAGACGTGAACTGTGGCGATCCGTGGTAACGAAACGCGAGCTGAGTAACAAAGCTAAGCTCTCCGTCTTCAAATCCATCTTTGTCCCCATTCTCACCTATGGTCATGAGGCTTGGGTAATGACCGAAAGAGTGCGATCGCGGGTACAAGCGGCCGAAATGAGATTTCTGAGAGGTGTTGCAGGTGTTACCCTACTAGATAGAGTGTACAGCAATACAATAAGGGAATCTTTAGGTGTTGAGCCGCTACTTCTCCGCATTGAGAGGTCTCAGTTGCGCTGGTATGGCCACGTGATTCGGATGCCACAAACTAGTCTTCTTAGGCAGTTGTTATTTTCCAAGCCGGTGGGTAAGAGACCAAGGGGTCGGCCTAGAACCAGGTGGCTAGACTACCTGGAGAATCTGGGTTCGAGTCGCTTGGATATTACCAGGGAGGACATGCGCCTGATGGCGGAAGATCGCGATCGCTGGAGATCCTCCATAGGGCTGCTGCCCCCGCGACCCTAACGGATAAGCGGGTTTGAAAAGTAAGTAAGTAAGTAAATAAAAAAAACAACAACAAAACAAAACTATAAGATATGATTTCAAACTGTTTTGTTTTACAAAAAAAAAATTAGAAAAATTAAAAATGAAAAATGTATCAAATATCCCTGGCCTCCCCTATCAGATTTTCGGACAGATGGAGTAATAATTTTAAGCATGTGATTACTATGATGACAATAAAACAATATGAAGTGTTTATTATTTACATATACACGTAATTTCATTATTCTACTGTTAAAATTTAATTAGCGTACGATGAAGTTCATATGCCGTTTAAAAGTGATAGGCCAATAAAAAAATTATTGCAAAAGAAAATCTCTACTTCAGGTTTCTCTTGTTTCATCCAGCCAAGATTATATGTTATGTTCATCTTCAATGACTGTGCAATACCAAACGGTGAAGCTCATGAGATGATCCGTTTGCTTCATCAGTAAATGACAAGATTGACGTCACAGACTCTCGATCCGTTTCACTTCATAGAAAGTGTCCTGTTACTTTGCACAACCTTAACCTTATCCCGGATGCGAAATATTTTGGTACCAGTCAGCTGAAAGATGTAAAAGAATGAGAAGAATTTTTCCGTATTTTGAAGAGTTCCAGTATCACTTTTGTCTGTGTCACACTTATTTTTAGGACGTTTTGTAAACAATTGTCTAACGTTACTATTTGTGTGTCTGTGGCGTCAAATTAAAAAGGAAAAAAAAAAACTTCTAACCGGATATCTTGAGAATTTTAAGAATTGCAACTAAAAATTTTGACAATTTTAAAAATGCAACTAAAATTGGCGAAGGCATCTCATTTAAATTCACGTGCAAAAATAAAATAAAAATAAAAAAAAACGTGCAATGTTTATTTCCACTGTAGGTTTTATTAAACTAAAATTTGCTTAGTAATAATAAATTTCAAGTAATATCATGTGAACAATATAACAGCGAATTAGTTTTATACGTGTCTTGTTATATTAAAATAATAAAAATGGTATAAAAATAATGGAAGATATTACTGAAGTTGGTTTGGTTTGGTTTGTTTAGTATTAACGTCCTTTTCAACTGCTATGGTCATTTCAGGACGGCGTTATAGGGGCCGTAAATTTTGCCTCGCAAGGGTTCTTTAACATGCAGCCGGCAAACGTCTACACGGGACCAACGGCTTGATCTCAGGATTTCCCGCTGAAAAATCCTCGTCGTCCTCGGCCGGGATCGAACCCGCGTACTCGGGCATCAGAGGCGATCACGCAACCACTGAGCCACCGAGGCCGATTATTACTGAAGTGTTAACATAATAAACTATATTTTCTATCTCTTTTAATTAATTTTACTTATTTTATTCGATAATAATATTTTGTCTGCAGGGAAGATTATCCTGAAGAATAAAAAAGCTCTAGATATTTAAATACATTTCTAGTTTGTTAATGCAAATTTAATTTATTTTCCCTAACAGTACCAACCAAGCAATCTTGGAGAAGACACTATTCCCCCAGAAAACTTATAAAAGTTTTTTTGTGGAATAGTGTTTTCTCCCTGGTTGTGTGGTTATACATTTTCCATAGTTTTCGGCACTTTGTCAGACGCCTAACAGCACTAATTATTATTTTTCATTTAGATTATAAAATATTATTATTTCATTAAACTGATTTTGTGACGTAGCCGATAAAAAGAAGGCGTACGTCATATTGCATCAAATAGTGAGATTCATAAAATATTTCCAAAAAATGTAGTTTTTTTTTCAGAAAAAAAAATTTCTAATAGGATGTGAGTTAAGTGGCAATTATACATCTATAAATACACCATCAATAAAAAATGAAGAGAAAGTAAAGAAATGAATCATGAGTAAAATTTCCGTTTAAATATTTTCCCCCTCACTTGAGACATTAGTAATATAGTTTCCTTGCAGGTCAGCACATAATGCCTTGCAGCTACCATTTTGACATGCCGGCAACTGAGTCTATTAATAGAGTTTATTCATGACTAGACATGATTTTTTTTAAAAAGTTGCAAATTTTTTATTGTTTAATATTTCTAAAATAAAAATTAAAAATGCATTTTCTCAAAGGTCTACATAGAACTTTAAATTAAGCATATCACTGCGTTTAACGCAATTAAATTTAAAAAAAATGAGGCGTGGTCACCACCCGACTTTCTTATACATAAATGACCTGTCCAAATTCAGAAAAAAATTAAACAACTGTCTAAAAAATCTACTTCCGATAGAAATTTTAAAAAAGTTTGTGAATTAAAGTTACTTCAAATTAGCTTCTAAACACTTTGGTATAGATTCCAAATTTGCCTATACCATCTTATTTCGCCTATACCATCTTCGCAAAAGAAAACTGGACTTTGACAAGAGTAAAATTGGTACTTCCGTTTGGAATTTTGAAAAATTTTCTTAACAAAGGTTGTTTAAAATTAGCTTCTAAACACTTTTGTATACTTCACAAATTTTCCTATATCGTCTCATTTCGCCTGAATCAGCCAAAAACTGGATTTTGAAAAGAGTAAAACTGGTACTTTCGGTTAGAATTTTGAAATATTTTCTTAATAAAAGTTGTTTATAATTGAAATTGAAACACTTTTTATCCCATACAAAATTTTTATAAACGCAATGTTTAACGAGATATTTCAAAATTTATATTTTGGCGCTGGAGTAAACTGATACTTCCGTTTCACCGATTCCACTGGAAAACTAATCAGACCTCCAGAGGAAGGTTATAATCTTAAGTTTAAAGTTTGGTCTCGATAGCTTTAGCCGTTTGGACGCTATCGTGGACACAGACATTTTCCAGAAATCTAGGGACCCTAAAACGTGAAGATCAGTGAAAATCTGGAGGTCGAAATTTTTCGTGATTACAACACTTCCTTATACTATGTATAAGAAAGTAAAAAAATTGAATAAAACTCTAGCTTATAAATTTTTGCATATTCAGTTTGGTTATCCATTGATTGTCGACAGAATTCGTTCTACACATATGAATTCTATTTTACATATGTTTTTAACATATATTCTTATAATATTAACGCGAAGCAATATCCGATTCATCATACTAAATACTAAAGAATTCTTATTATGAAATTAAACAAGGAATTTATTAAAGAAATCAGTCAAATAATTAATCTGTTTCCTTTTGTTAAATTTTCGTTGAGAATTTTTTCGATGCTAGACTATTTACTCGTTTTTAGAATTTTCTATTCCTTGATATTCAAGCTTCAAGTGTTCCTATAAATTCAAAAGAATAATAGCTTAAACAACGAAATTGGGTATAAAACTTAATAATAAGGAAATTTTTCTCTTCTTCCAAAAATATAAAATTTATTGATTTGGAAAAAACCCAACAATAAAAATAAACAAAAATAATTGTAAGATGATAATTTTTTTTTAAAATTCCAAATTAACTTCAAAATTGGCTTTAAAATTGATTCATACATTGATTGCTTCATTTATGTGTCAACATTTCATCTTCTGAAAATTCTAGAGTAACCACCTATCTTCTCCTCAAGATGTGCACATCCAGACTCATATTTGCAAGATTGTGTTCTAAGGTGTTTTTACTAATGGATAGGATTTTTTTAGGATATAAGAACACTATTTTTATAATTAAGCTTTCACCAAGCTTAAAAAAATTAGCGGATGGGGTTTTTTAAATTGAAAGAAAATTATTTTAACTAGAGCATCCATATTTTTTTGAAGGGAAAAAGAGATTATTTTGGAATTTTTTTGGAATAAGAGAAAATTGTCTTATTAAGAATGATTATAATTAGACTGATTACGATTTAAAATTCCTTATAATTTATTTCATCAGATTGATGTGCCTTTGACCCAGGTAATTTAATGGATTTAATATATGTGGTGAAATAAACCTTTCATCACTTGCTATTTGTAAGTCACTTAATTTGGCCTCCAAATTCTGTTCACCTTCCTATGTTTAAAATTCAAGCTGAATTTTATATCCCCCCCCCCCCCCAAATATCATCAAAAGCTTTACCTCATTTCAGTCTTTATTTACGTGCTGGCCCGACGGAACTTCTTACAATGGACGATAAATATAGGTAAAAACAATACTGTATTACCTTTCGAGGCGAAAAACAATACAGTTCCATATTAATTCGCTTTTATCCTATCTCAACATTTCTCTCTATCCTTTCATTTCCAGGACTTCCCATTGACTCCCACCTCATCGTTTGTCTTCATAACAAATATCTTCGCCTTTGCTTCAACTTTTCGCAAGATATTTAAAATATTAAAAGCTTTAACTAGGTCCGTCCGCCGTTTGCACAATATCAGGCGAATTGTGTTTTTCTCAGCTCGGCTGTATCAGGCATTTTCGTTTTATCCATTAAGTCAATTATACGGCTCTACCAGCGATCTTTAAAATACACAGGGTTGTTAGAGATCTATGGTAACAATTAGCTCCACCATTTCTTGTGAGCTATCACGTAGAGAATTCTTAGTGCAGGTATTAAAATAGTTAGTATTCGAACAGCGAGCTTAAAACATTGAGTTATGCCACCGAAAATTGACAGATATTGGGATGGCTACATAACAGCCCTTTCCGACAGCAAATTCAGCTATTCCGAAATTATAAAAGCATGCAAGAAGCGAAGCTTCGTAGCTTACAAGAAAGAGATATCAAGTGTAGTAAATAACATTGTCAAAACGAGAAGCGGCGCCATTCCTGAGGGTAAAAAGCAGGCCAATCCGAGACCATCCACTAGCCGTACTCCTGACTTCGATTGGAAAGTTCGGGCTCTCGTAATCGGGATGTAACCCACCAACACAACGGGCAATTGCACAGAAGGTAGGGACATCTGTGTACACGGTAAACACAATTATCAACCGTGGTTTACAACTGGAGAAGCCATACAAGAGCCACGCTCAAAAGCGATGGTCCAACTGCCGGATACCTGGCGGATGAAAAGTGGAAATATGTGGTCACACTAGATGAGACGTATGTTTATTTAAGCGACTGCTACAAGAGCCAAGCCATTTTTTTAACGTCCAAGGGGTTCTAAGGACTTTAGAAAATGGTACTGTGAATGCAAGGAAACATGTTCAAAAATTTCATGATCGTGGCGAGTTACAGCTACAACAGCAAGTTAACACTACGCAGAGTTGAGTAAAAGGCCAACGTCAACGCCATGTGCTGTCAGACTAACGCTCTAACCCCCTTATTTACCCGTGACATCCCCGATTTGTACATACAGAGGTAAACAAGGTATGGCTGCACCTGGACAAGGCGTCCAGACACACCGCCACGTTAGCTCGCCTTTTCCTGGAACGCATGCAAGAAAATTTAGCGAGATACCCGTCAAGTCGCCGGACGCAACGTCTATGGATTTCTATGGCTTTGGCCTACTTAAACAGTGGATGGTCTTTGGAAAGCGTGTCAATGTCACAGCCTAGCAAGCGAGGCAAGAGAGGGAGATCGTCTAAGCAGACGACGTTCTCCTCTGAGGTAGGCACACAGACGGAGGTGCCATCTTTTGCCGCGAATCAAAGACAATTCGTTGCTAGCGAATTTGGTCGGCGTAAAAAGCCGAAGTCGCGAGATTGGAGCGCTGCGAGAGGGCGTTGCGCTGGTGGAACGAGAGCGAGCGAGAAGAAGGGGATTACACCCGGGAGTTTCAAAACGTACGGACGTGAGAAGACGTCCAAGCGAATGTATTTCGGAACTGCCGCGTCTCCAGCTAATAATTCAGCTGAAGACACAGATGAGGCAGAGTTCCTGAATAAATATAGAGGACAATTCGCCAGCTTCGCGTCCGCAAGTTACAGTAGTGACACAGTGCAAACAGAAGGGACTGCGTCCGCTCGCCAAGACTGCGATAATTCCTTTTCTCATTATTTCGCCACAGGAGGAATAGACTCACGGAAGACGTGAGCCCCGAACCTAACTGACGGCGGGATAAGGCAAGAGAGACGTCGCCAACACGAAAGGGAGCGTGTGTTAGTTGCCAGCGAAATAAACTGTCGATTAAGCACGGTGGAAGGAAGAGTAAGCGATGGGCTTCATCTCCTCACTTCAAAACAGCTGGAAGTGCTCTTCCGAGTGATGGCAAGCATCAGCTACGTTCATGGTCAAATCGAGGTGCGTCTTTTGGTGTCCCTGCAACTACGTTACTGGTTAACGGTTCAAGGGGTAACGTCCTTCTCCGACATTTTGCCTGAAGAGATTGCAAGCTGCTACAAGGAGCAGAGCCAGCCACGTCAGGAAACCATTATTGCCCCGTGGGGTTTATCTACATATTTCCGAGAAGGCCTCGGCTGCGTGTACCCGGCTCCATACGAGGTATGTCTAATTCCTTTTCCTCTCGCAATAAAAGCTCGCGCAAGTTCCACCAGCGCCTAGCAGACTGGCGAAACATTAACATAGTTAACATTATGCTAATTTATAGGTCTGCTCGAAGACAAACGCATCAGCGTCGATGCGATCCATGTGAAGGCAGCGAGGCAGCCTTGTTTGTGGTTATATGGATTTAGTTGGAGTTCCCGTCAAGATTGCGGTCTCAATATTATTATTATTTTTATGGAACTGTAGATTGTTATAGATTAACATTCAATAGTAATCTATTCTTTGTTTACTCTTTAAATTTATTTAACGATACTGGTGTATCGTGCTGCCCCTTTAAGAGAGTGGCATTTTCCTTTAATAAAATAAATTATCTTTATAGAATTCAATCTATCCTGTCCAGATTTTTATGCTCACACGCATTCCACTGCATTAATCTAAGTCTATACGTGACAGTCAACAGGAGTGTGGTCACTTGGTGTTCTGCGTATCGCCTCCTGCGATGGAATCCGCGATGCAGGGCAATAGCAGCGATTCGTGGCTACCAGATTGAACACACTCGATGGTGACGAAAGGGGTTTACCACCTTTTCTGGCCCTCTGTAACTTGTTACCATAGATCCCTAACAACGCGCTAAGATACATCAATCAATCAACATACATAATATCGTACATGTTATTCTGACAGTAGAACCATGGCAGCTGACTGCAGAATAGGCATTATGCATAATCGATAAAATGGAACCAAACATTCGTAGAATTTCAGTAAATACTTGATTAGCAACTCCTATGTGTTGAAACAAAATTTAAATAAAAAGTTTGTGAGAAAAGGGTAATAATAAAGAAAAGGGAAAAAAGTAAATATTGGCATGTGACCCCAAACGCTTCATGATTGGTTATGACGTCACCTTTCAGTAGCGTGCATTCAGATCCCAGGCAAAATCTATTTCATGTGTTTTGCTATTGAACTGTTATTCACCATAATGGTCAAATTAGACCCGGGATTTTGTATGGGACAGTCAAAGAAACTGACACTAATCGAGTCTTTCATGGTTGCCGAGTTCTTTGTAAGGAACGATAACTTTTGCGTTGCTGAATCAAATTAAAGAATTGAGGCAAGTAACCATATTTCGTATATCGATTAAGCCCATTGCTTTGTTTAATTGTATGTAAGGCAACGAACCCGTTTCTGAAACTGCTAACATTAATATAATAAAACCCGTTGATATTAATATAATTTTTCCACTTCAGATCTGGACGAGAATTCGTATGGAGAAAAGGCGATAGGTTACATGCAGGTCAAGAGAGAAGGGAATATGTTTCTTGTAAAATGTAAAATATGTCCAAAACATAAAGTTACATCGAAAAATTACACAGTTACACTAACAAGGGAATCCCTCGAACATGTATGTCACAGATTTCCACCAAATTGAAATATGTTACTCATCTGAAGCTACTATAGATGTTTGCAAAATAAGAGAGTGCGAAATTGTGTTTCTTTCAAAATAAACCGCGAAAACGAAAAAATTTCAGCATACATAGCCATACAAGGACTCCACTATAAAGGCTATGTGGGGTTCCCTTGTAAGTTACTCAAGGCTGAGCTGCTTATAACTACTTGGTCAGCTGCCAGATCCTTTCAACAGTTGATAAAGTATCGTAGCTCCATCATTATTAGGAGCTTTAGCATAAAAGCTACTTATAAGAATGCGCCCTTGGTCTGTACATTTATCCGGCCGTCCGCCGTTTGCACGATAACTTGAAAACGAATTAACCTTTTCAAATTCTGTTTTCAGAAATATGACCATCAAAGTCTTAGCTCGGCCGTATCAACTTTTCAGAGTTTTTCATGGATCCCTTCAAGTCGAATTCACGTGCTAAAACAGTGAATGTAAAGAATACAAAGATAATGGCATGTCATATAACAATCGATTTGTCAAGAAGGAATACATTGTCACTTTCTGTTCATCTTTTAAGCATTACTGACATCGGCGCGCGCACGTGAAATCGCTTTGTCGACGCACGATTGCTCAAGTGCTCATAATATACACTACATGATCAAAGGAGTTGGGACACCTGTGTGAACACCTATCGTAATTGTGGGACTGGACTAAGCCCGCTCATCAAAGTGGACGGAAACCTCATTGCTGATGGCTACAGGACCATTCTGGATAACGGGGCACTTCCAGCGCTGTGGGAACACTTCGGTGACGGGCCGTTCCTCTTCCAGCACGACAATGCGCCTTGCCACAAAGCAAGATCCATATCTGACTGATTTGACGAGATGCGGGAAGAAGAACTGGATTGGCCCACCCAGAGTCCTGATCTCGACCCCATCGAACATCTTTGGGACTAATTGGAACGACGTGTGAGATCCAGGATGGTTCGCCCTACATCTGTCCAGGAACTGACCACGACACTCCTCGAGGAATGGAGGTCAATGCCTGTGGACACCGACCGTGAACTTGTGGACAGTATGCCATGTAGGGTGAAGGTAGTGATAGCAGCTCGGAGTGATCCTACACACAACTGATTGAAGCTTTTTGCGGCTTTACGGTAGAGCAACAGGTGTCCCAACTCCTTTGATCATGTAGTGTGCCAAAGAATGGAGCTACTTATTGGTTTTTTAATGTCTTAACTGTGTACCCCTTCATAATTTCTACAGTTTTTGAGATAGAAGGTTGAAATTCGGAATTTAGCTTACTAT
>JAHWFO010043354.1:239991-257286 GCA_023313115.1 Rhysida immarginata | reverse complement strand
TATCTGAACAGGTTTGTCTGTTCTGATCAAAATCCTTGTGTACGCTGGAGAAGGCAGCGTGGCTGCCGAAATGCGCATACGTCCTATTAAAAGTTTTGTGGATCAGTGGTTTCCTGTTATCTTTAATGTAGTCGCGGTGTTTACTGAAAAAGCTTAAAAATTAATTGCGAGCGATTAACTCATCCAAAAAATTTGAAATTTTTTATACACGCTCATTTTCATCAGAACTATTTAAAAAATGTTATAATTAAAAAACATGCATAATGCCTATTGAAAAAAGGAAGCCGGTCAACAACTTTTGTAGCACTTTGAAACAAGGGGTCTATTCTTCAAGACTCTCCCTATGTGATTATCACATCTTGGACCGCTCAAAATAGCAAGATGTTTGGATCGGACGAAGAGGTGAAACAGGCAGCGAACAGAGTGTTGATGCACTCAGCCAAAGAATTCATGCATTTCCAAAGCTTTGGTTTACCTTTATTGAACGCAATTGGGAACTACGTCGAAAAATAATAACATTGTGTATCTTGGTTGTTCAATAAATTACGAGATAATACATATTTAAGGTTTCCATTTGAATCGTTAAAATATCTGCTTTCGCTGATGAGTTATTGGATTGATTTGAGAAAAAGTTCCAAAAACAAGATTTTCTTGAACAAGGTATTTCATAAATCGTAAAGAATACTTCTTTCGTTTCTGTCATTTCCGCTGGAATGATATATTATTTGATATCGTTAATATTTTTTAAGGGTTTCTAACAGTCAAGTGAACGTTAAAGTTATTTCAAAGACATTAACATCAGTAAAACACAAGAAAAGAATAGAATTCTAGAAATTATAGTACAGTGGGAGCCGCTTAATGTAATCGCGGTTAATGTTATCAATCGTCTATTGTTATCATTTTTGTTCTGCAGGAAACGGTTATATACAAATACATTGACAATTCGTCATTTATTGTAATCAAAACTTCGGATTTTATCAAATTTTAGCCAAAATTAAGCTTTTAGGCAGAAATTCCACGTGATAAGACACAAATTTCGATAATTTGGCGGAAGGACCATCCTGCCTTGCGAAGGCCCTGTATACGACCCGCTCAAACTCTATTAGCTGGACAAAGTTTAACGGTGACGACTTTCAGGCATGTTCAAGATCTTTAGCAGCATTGGACAGTGTAAACGCTCGTATTTTGTTTCATAATGCCCTGGCAGGCGCCTTTATACATTTAAAACATGAACACACTATCTCCTTTACTGAAAATGGGTTATTCCTGAATCTTGACAATTTGATCATATGCTCCTATTTAACTTCTGTCTATGTAAAATTAGCAATGTGACATCATGCCTCTGATTGTTCATATTTCAATTGCCACTAGTGTATTTTTAAATATATTTTGGGCATCCGCTGGAGGACGGGGCCATTTGACACCTCCCTTTGGATTAGGCCTCAACTGCATTATAATATTTACAGGGGTTGGTCAAAATAATATGACCACCTGTAAAATGAGAAATTATTTATTAATAGGTGATGACTCTCCTTTTGCATTGATTGCAGCTTCATCCGACGGATCTAAAATGGAGGGCGGGACTACACAATCAATTTTCCTAGAACATTGTATATACATAGGTGTTCATATTATTTTTTTCATCTATAATTTAACTTCTGAGGTAAGGGGTAGATTAAAACTTCACGGATCCATATTGAGCCATATCATTTTGTCCAAATTTTCCTTGTTTCCGTTCCTAGAAAGGTTGCACTTGGTGCAATAATTAAATACAATGAAATTTCATAGACGTCAAATACTAAATAGAATACTAAATAATAACATACAGATATTATATTAATACAATGATAAAAATCACTAACATAGTATACATTTAACAGTCAAATTTCAATTAAAAATGTTTAAATTTTTATTTTTAGACTTTTTCGCCGTTACATAGTTTTATTTTATTTTTTGTAATAATTAATTATTTTTCCCATTTGGATATTTTTCTTTAAAGTTTTCTTGTATATAGGTAAGCTTTCGGTGCTCTGTATAATTTCAAAAATATCTGTGGCTAATATCTTGGAAGCTATACACGAAAATGTGCACCTCATAAACGCCATGGTATTCGGTTATAATTTGGTTATAATAATCTGTTTTTATATTAATTTTTGTTTTGATTCTAATCTTTAGGCATTTTAATATATCTTGGGAAATGCTGCTCTTTTTTTTCTGTTCTATTATCTTTATAAAACACTCAGTGGTCTAATATATCTCTAATATAATCTGTTAACTTTCTATCAGAAAAACTGCCTAGTTATAAAAATATTGGTACCAATGACTTATGCAGCGGGAAAACCAAGGTGAATGTATGAAAAGAAAAGTATGAAATTTAATTTTCTTTAATTTTGATAGTGATGCTTCCTTATTAGAAAGCTGGTAGTTCCTTATTAGAAAAGCTTAAATTGATGAATTATTTATAATGCACGTTGGTTAGAAGTCATGAAAATAAATAAACGTCATAGATATTTCTGACCGTGTTCTGTTCAATTACTACAAATTCCCACTACGTTGTTCTTCCCTTACTTGGTTTAGAATGCAGCGGGGGAAAAGCATTTCCCGCAGATCATGACGAAAGGCTTTGTACAGTACGAAACGAAATATTTTCAAAAATTAATTATCCTAAAATTGCTATTAATTCGGGATCGCGACGGTCCTAGCTGTCGTTTCAAACAGTATCAATAAGGATGAAATTGTCCCCAAGCAGATCCCATCATTTCTAATGTTCAACAACATTTTGGCCAAATTGTTTATTTTGCATAGTGCCTAAATATTTTTAACCATTTTAGATTACTGTTCAACATCAATAATAATATCTTTTAATGAAAAATAGAAAAGACACTTCCTCAGCCTGGATTTGAAACAGGAACCTTCAGCAGCATAAGCTCAAGGTTTCTGGTTCGAATCCAGGCGGGGGAATTTTCTTTCCGGTTTTCATTAATAATCTAAACTTAATGATGTGTGGCGTAGAATAAAATCCCTCATTAACCATTGTCAAGTCATTCTTTAAAGAATATCTTAATTGTTATTTTTTTTCAACTTGTTTATTGAGATAAACCATCAGTGCCCGATAAAGCAGTATCCAAATTAATGAGGTTTGTTTTATTAGGCAAGCAACTCTGGCATTATAATGCCCATAAAATTATTTCTCTTTTTCATTTTCGTCTTGATTATCATAAAAAATTTCGTATATTTTATAAACACAGTTCTCATTTGCGATACGACGAGACTTTATGCTCATTTTCTTTTCTCTTTACCATGAAGAGGGAAGGAGGTACTTAAATATAATTTCTGGCGAAACTAAAATTACGATTAAAAGATTTATTAAATTGAAAATTAAATTTGAATGGACTTATGAGATCCAAACTGGAAGATGGTAAAATATACACAAAAAAATCATAAATGCATAAATGAAAGATTCAGAAATTCTAAGTAAATGTTTAAGCAAAGAAAATATACAGAAGTAAGAGAGAGGATATAAATTTGAAGTTGCTGAGATGAGAGCGGAAACTGTTGCAATGTTCTGTTCGACTTCAAAGGAAAGGGTGAAAAGAAAAAAAATATTTACCAAGAAAAAGGATGGACCGAAGAGACAAAGAGGATGCCTTTCTACTAGGGAAAGAAAAATAATTTTTAGGAAAAAATATAAGAAAAACTTTAAAAAACAACCACACCTTCCTTTTTCAATATTCAAATGTTTAATTAAAATTAAACATACATCTTTATCAAATTTTATCCGGGGCCAAAATATTTCGCTTATTTCGAAAATTTTATCGTTTTCAAATATTGTGGAAAATTTTATCGTACAATCTGAAAGAAAAATTGTTTACTTTCTACAAGTAAATTTGTTTCCTGCTTCGTCAACAATATGTTTGAATTTTAGGAAATATTTAATGTGCTTCAGTAGAGTTTACAATATTAGTAAAATTAGTAATAGATGAAAAAAAAATCAGTGAAATTTTAGTTTGAATTAATTGAAACAATCATTATTTTTTTCCACTGCAGATGGGCATGAAACGTGGGCGTTTAATATATGTGTTCACGTAGAATATTATATATTAAAAAAATGAGGTGGGCTCCCAACCGACTTTCTTATACGTAAATGTCTTGGTCCAAATACAGAAAAAAATTAAACAACTATCTAAAATGGCTACTTCCGATAGAAATTTTGAAAAAGTTTGTGAATAAAAGTTACTTCAAATTAGCTTCTTAACATTTTGGTATAGATTCCAAATTTTCCTATACCATCTTCTTTCGCCTGTATTAGCAAAAAACTGGATTTTGATAAGAGTAAAACTCGTACTTCCGGTTGGAATTTTGAAAAATTTCGTTAATAAAAGTTGTTTAAAATTGTAACCGTAGCACTTTTCAACCACTTCAAAATTTTCATAAAGGCAATGGTTAACGAGATACTTCAAAATTTATATTTTGGCGCTGGAGTAAACTGATACTTCCGGTTCATCGATTCTACTGGAAAACTAATCAGACCTCCCGAGGAAGATTATAATCTTAAGTTTAAAGTTTGGTCTCGATAGACTTTAACCGTTTGGACGCTATCGTGGACACACATGCACAGACACACAGACATTTTCCAAAAATTACTTTTTCGTAATCTAGGTACCCTAAAACGTGAAGATCAGTGAAAATCTCGAGGTCGAAATTTTTAGTAATAAAATATAGAATGGGGCCTAATTATCCAAGAAGGACTGATCGCAAATGTACTGTTGTGAAAAATTACAATTATTGTGAAGTCATGGTTCAATTATAATCAGATGCTACCTGTTCGATTATAAGAAATAGAGAGAACCTATAGCGCTTTTTATTTGTTTCGTCTATGGTTAAGTGACCATTCGTCCCGCATTCTAACGCTGTCCCACATGAGTAGATGTACCGATAGAGTTCTCACAAAGATGAAATGGAAGAGTTTACTTTATCGCGCTCAATAGGTAGGAATAGTTGGGAAAATTTTTTAAAATGCTCTAATTTTCATCAATCCTGGCACTTTAATAATAGGCTACAACGAGCGGTTTTAAGCCAGTATTGAGTGAAAAAAAAAAGCAGCTCATACATCGCGCATGAGGATATAAAGCAGTATACTATCGCTATGACGACCCTACCTAATGAGCGCGATAAAGTGAACTCTTCCATTTCACCTTACAGTTATTAACTAAAAAATAAAGAAGAAATAAAAAATAAAATAAATCAAAATAAAAAGCTGACGTTTCGGATAGAGACTATCCTTTTTGCAAGAGACGTTTTACAAATGACGTCTCTATCCGAAACGTCAGCTTTTATTTTGATTTATTTATTTTATTTTTTATTTATTTTTTATTTTTTAATTAGTAACTATTATTTATTGTATTCCAGCGTTTATGTGTCGCGTCCTTCTCTCATTTATTATTTCACCTTACAGTGTGAGAACTCTAAATGTCAATTCGTCTCGTTTTCTTTGCTTGTTTCGTTACGTTTTATGGGCGCGTCGACAGATACGTCATGTTGAGCCCTTTCACATGACTAATATCTGTGCATATCCGAGAAATCAACATCATTATTTTTCGTTACGCATTCCGAGGTCAACCATAAATATCCATGACCACGGTGGGATTCGAACCCGCGACCCGACGAATTCGAGAACTGGAAGGCCCCGCGACCCGACGAATATCAGTAAATATGTAATGCTTAAGATGTAACCTAACTTGTGAATCGGCATGAAAATTTGGCTCAGATTTGGACCCTGATACGTCAAAACTGTTTTAGTGCCAAACCTCAACTCTCACCCGCACAATATACTAACTTTTTAGAATGGGTTAACAACCCCGCCAACACCCCCATTCCGACTAAGATCGTGGCGCGTCCTAAAAATACTGCAGATAACCAGAAAAGTGAATCATCTGATCCTACTATACCCTACGGCAGGATGTTAGTGGTTGGTTGGTTGGTTTATTAGAAATTTAGCGTCGACTACTAAGATCATTTTGCGCCTTTTACACAAATTATATCTGTAGGCAGCCCGGGACAAACACAAACATCCATTCCCACGGTGGGATTCGAACCCACAACCAGGCAGACTCGAGAACTAGAAAGCCTGCGCCCTAGCCCTCTCGGCCACCTGGCCGGCGGATGTAAGTGGTCATTATTAAAAAGGTCAAAGGGCCATGTTATTCCTTGACCATGACTGACAAGATTCCTCAGACCCTTAACCAAACTGGCCACATGATGATTTAAAAATTGTGCAGTACTATTGTCTCTACAAAGAAATTTCTACAATCTTTAAAAATTGCTCGCATTAATCCCCTTTATAAAAAAGCGAAACCAGTGACTTTACAAATTTTCGCCCAATATCAGTCTTTAATACTTTATCCAAAATTGTCGAGAAGGTAGTGTTTCAACAGTTAACTGATTATTTGTGGTCCCATATATGATACTAGCAGAAAAGGATTATATCTGGCTTTAAACGGTCTGGATTCCGATGTACGTCTTTATTGCTGCGACGGAGGCTTACGACCAAGGCCGCAAGTTTATAGTTGCCCAGACAATAGTACGACCAAAAGCGTTTGACACAGTTTCCAGAGTTTAGCTTCTCCATGATATTGCTATGCTTGGTATCTTTAAAGGATATATGGATTTATTACATGACTACTTTAGTGACCGTACAATATCATCAGTCTTAGTCCTTTGATTAGTAGACCATCCACCCGAGGCATAGTTCAAGGATCTAGTCTTGGTCCGCTTCTGTACGCTGTTACGACTGCTTCGCTCTTCTGTCACCAGTTCAATTGTGATATTTTGAGCTATGTAGACGACAATTTTTTGTTTGTTACCTATCCTCCACAAGACCAAGACGAAAAGTTTGTTCTACTCCGACAAGACTTGACTTATATGTCTCACTGGTATAAAAGTCGAGGTCTCTGTTTAAATTCGTCTACAACCCATATGATGGGCCCTAAAGACACGCTAAATCAAACTTCGATTAATATCTTGGGAATTACCTTCGACTCCGGCCTTAAGTTTAATGAGATACTCCAGATTTGTCAGTTTATAACTGCCGTCATCGTTCCTAAAATAACCTATGGTGCGATTTTTCGGTCTGCTACTTGTTAATTTTAATAGACTTTTACTAATTAGAATCGCTTTTAAATTGAAAAAATTAGATTCTGTGACCGATACCTGTATTAAGTACCAATTACCGACTCTAATGATTATCAGTAAAATTGCCTTTACGACTGAACTGTCTGATGCTATTCGTGACGACACTCATCCAGCTTCGTTCGTCAAGGAATGGTTCACTTACCTTTTTGTAGTTCCTAATAAGACGTCCGTCCTTAAGTCGAGGCGTTTCCCGTATAGTGCTATTGCTCTTTGGAACGATCTTCCGTACGAGCTTAGGTCTTTAGTGTTCCAATGCGATTCCTCTTTTTATGTTTCTTCCTGTAAGCATTTCAAGAGGTTCCTGCGGAAACATTACATTGCTTCACAATGATTTTGTTTTAATGTACTGGTAGTTCGACGACGTTGTGTTTTTAAACAGAATTCTTCTTTTACTCCTGGAGAGTACTCATTTAATAATAATAATATTAAGAAGACGAAGAAGAATATATTTCTGTAAACGTATCACGTGACGCATATACAGGGTGAGTCTGAAACCCTGTCACAAACTTCGCATGCGTACTCCCCATGGCCAAATAAGAAATAAATGTCCTATCAACATGGGTCTGAAACTTAACCGTTATTGAGAAAAATGGCGTCCAAATGTGGGGCCCCTGTGAGGTTGGCTGACGTCAGTTTCTGAATGGCCGCTTTCCCGCAAGATTGATTGGACGTGCGAGGCCAGTGATATGGCCTCCTCGTTCTCCCGAACTCAATTATCTTGATTTCTATCTGTGGGGGCATGTTAAGGATAACGTGCATATAACACCCGTCCAGGATGCGAATGAGCTATGGGTCCGCATTGTCGCCGAATTTGATGCCATTAGGAACCTCACAAGAGTATTAGAACGCGTTCGCCGTTCGTTTCAGAGACGTATATACGCCTGTGTTGAAGCACATAGACGTCATTTGGAGCAATATCTGTAAAACAAACCTCACAGGGGCACCCACATTTGGACGCCATTTTTCTCGTTAACGGTTGAGTTTCAGACCCATATTGATAGAACATTTGTTTCCTATTTGGCCATGGGGAGTACGTATGCGAAGTTTGTGACAGGGTTTTAGACTCGCCCTGTATACTCATTAGAGCCTACGATTTTTGACGGGTAATAAAAGCACACGGATACACGGATCCCGTGTACCGTGTACCTGTTACTTAAGGTTCCGTGTTCTTAATACACGTGTAAATATGAATGACGGTACCTGTGTATCCGTGTAGACGGGTACCGCCATCCGTGTATTTTCTATACACGTGTCCGTTCAAGACATTCAAGGTAAAATCACGTTGCAAACCATATGTTTATTTCCTGAAATACAGGAGTCTAATAAAACTATAAACTATATAAAAAGTATTTATTTTTTAAACAGTTATCCTGTAAATTATTTTCTGTTTTAAGTTAACTTTGTACATTAAAACATTGCTTTTTTGAGCAAATTTGATATGGCGATTTTTTTTAAATTTTTTTTTATTGAACTCTGATAAAATTTTGTAAATACAATTTTGTGAATTGGCATTCAATTTCTTCAGTTCTTAATGAAAGTGTGTTGTATATGATCAGCAATTGGTTATAGTACAAAATACCCCCTTGAGCTTAAATGGTTTATTCCTCTTATGCAAATATAAATTTACAAAATTCTACATGAGATCATGGTAGAATTTTAAGTATATTTATCAATGAAGAAAACTTATTATTTTATAACTTTTGATCTTAGAAAATAAGACGTATTACTGTGATCATTCGATTGTTATAATTAGCAATTGTATATAGTGTAAGTGTATTGTTTTTTTTTTCCTGAATATTATTTTTTATTGTGTTTTTCTTTCTGATATCTGATTCAACAATTTAAACGCTTGAGTATCCGTGGAACTGAAATACACGGGTATCCGTGATGTTGTAAATACACGGGTCAATACACGGACGTATTAAATACACGTGTACACGTGTAATTCGGGATACGTGAAATAGAGAGCTCCGATACTCATGTTCGTATTCCAATAGTTTCTCGGTTTACTCCAGACCGCTTATACAAGTTTACTTCTGCTGTGTCGCTGATAAACTTTGATAAGCCAATGTTCTGTAGCTTTTCTTGTTCTGGTGAATAAGTACTCCTTTAGGCTCGGTCAACTTAGGTAGTAGAGGTTGTGATACAGTATTTATGACGATCACTTCACGAATTTCAACAATTTCCGGTAAAATGGCACCAACTTCCAGTAATATCCTCAGTGTGTCCTGTTTTGTCATTTTGGTAAGCTGGTCACCCTATCCATGGATACTATTCTACATTATCATCGAAAAACGTTATTTCTTTTCAACAAAAAAGCAGCGTCAAAAACGCAGCGGCCACGCATTATATACTTCCTAAAGTGTCATGCAAATATTTCTAATGGGTAAGAGTTATCTGTTTGCTCAGACCATAGTCCAACATTTGACACTCAGAAAGCTCTCCCCGTAAACAGCACTTCTTGGGCGGTGACTTTCTGCTCCCGAATGCTTTTGCGCCGTCAACCTAAACTGATATATTCATTGACGTTTTCGGGATCAACCTGGAAGAAGATAGGAAGTTTCTAAGATAACCATTAGTGATGTCAAAAGGAACGCTCGGAATAAGAGAACAAACATCGAAGAACCAGTTTTTCGCCTGCGTTTAACTAAATACCTAATGACTGCTCGTTTATTTTTGCTTAGAGTTCCATCTTGGATTCACTTCGTGCGTTCACTGCTGCTCAGATCGACACGAGGATGACGAGAAAGACAGGCTCCATCACTGAAAAATCACCTGATCAAATTTGGGGGAAGTTTGTCTACTTTCTCAAGTGAGTATTCTCAACTGAGTCTTCAGCAACAATGAACTTGTATTGTTGAGATGAGGAACAATAAGATGATGTTAGCTCCTCTGATGCTAACACCGGAGGAATCTCCGTCACTGCATAAATCTGCTTCATTAATTCGCTAACGGAAAAATTCCCGTCAGCAACCAACATAACTATTTTTTCCATGATTATAGACCTTGAAATTTACCGATTGAAGGGGGAAGACGAAACCTTCCCCGGCTGTCACCGGGGGGAGGACCACTCCACACAAGCCTTCTATAAAGAGCACTAAGCCTTAGGTGCCGAAAGAAAGTTCTATTAATGCGCTCTAACGATGTTTTATTTTCCCAACTTTGGTCCTGGAGTCCTTCGGTTTCTGCTTCAGTCGTATTATTTCGCGGGGGAGATTCACTAGTTAAAAAATTACCCCCCCCCCCTTGTGAGGGGGTTTGGGGGGAGGGAGGGGTAACTTTGAAATCTTAAATAGGAACCCCTATTTTTAATGGTATATTCTGATTGTACACAATATTTGAGAAATGTTTTATTTTCGGTGTTTTTTCAATTGATCCAACCGTTTAGGAGATAGAGGCCCTGAAAGTGTGGAACTTTTAAAGCTTTGAACCCAGTTTTATCGATGAAGACAAAGAGATAGAGAGTGGATCTTACAGACATTCCTATTCTACTTTTTAATGGTCTTTAAGAATCCGAAGTCAGAATTTCAAAAATCCAATATTTTTCAAAACACACGCGTAGACTCTGTCTCCATAGGACTGCTACCCCCAAAAGTTCACGTGTGTACTAAAAATTTTGAATTTTTGAAATTCTGACTTCGGATTCTTAAAGACCATTAAAAAATAGAATAGGAATGTCTGTAAGACACACTCTCTATCTCTTTGTCTTCATCGATAAAACTGGGTTCAAAGATTTAAAAGTTCCACACTTTCAGGGCCTCTATCTCCTAAGCTCACAAGGGGGGGGGGGGGGGGATTTTTTAACTAGTGAATTTCCCCCACGAAATAATTCACTTTTGATTTGGGATTTTTTTTCGTGCAATGCTTAGTTTCCGAGATATTCAGTTGTTTCAAGATAAATGCCTCACCCTGTACACAGTTTGACATTTTACAGTATATGTTTCGGAAAAATCAGATTCAGAAGGTTTATCCTTTAGGAATTTAATCATCAGGTGGGTTGAGCCGCTACATGCCGACTTGATGACGAAAGGAATAGATAGGTCAAAGTTAATAGAGTTATTAACATTTTTGTTGCGAAAGTTTAAAAAAAAATATATTTCACCTCCTTAATAACTTGAAGTTTCGAAGGTCTTTTTATGTATCAAGTTTTTTTCTTTTTCTTTTAAACATCAACGCTCGAATTGACTTATTACCTTTCTGCAACCTCAGATTCAAATTTGAAATAAGCATTTTAATTAGAAATAAATTGAATGTCTTTCACAGAACTGCGTTATATCATTTAATGGAGTGAACTCTTGATTACAATTCTCAACAAAAACGTTTTTTATATTAAGTATGGTTAAGAATTTATCTATTTATTTACTCTATATTCTTGTTTTCCTGTCTAATTATTTTTTATTTTTGTGGGAACGAATAACTAAAAATAATTTTTTTATTCAAGCACTAAATAGTGATTCAGCGACTTATGATTTTTTTTAAACATAAGTGGGTTTTTATTCGATAGTTATATAATTCTTCCTGTGTGATTTAAAAACAGAAGAGAGCTACAAAATAAACTTATCAATAATCTAGATTTCAGTAAATTTCATGATAACTTCAATAATATTAAATAAAACTGTTCGTTATTAAATTCCAAACAAATAATTTTTTTTATTTTTATTTTTTTTTTAAATTGTGAAGGTTATTTGGTAGTAAAAATATATTTCAAGAATCCAAATTCATTAACATTTAAATGATTCATCTGAAAACATGTTATGTTAATTTCCTTTAAGGGAATATGGAAGCAATATATTTACTCATTCTAAAGGAAGGGATATCAATTAAATGAATCACTGGATTTTTATGTATGCCAATTAAATTATTTAACCTGCAGGTTTTTAAAAATTTTATTTCTAAATCATCTTCCTTCTTGAAAGGTATTAATTCTAGAAATTCATTTTTAAATTATGTTATAGCAATTTCATTAATAGAGAATAGAAAAATCAGTTAATATTTTTGTCTTAATTTATATGTTTACCTTCGGGAAATGAAATTGTTTAATGAATTATATTAATAGTTCAATGCCTTTGTTATTTGATAATGTGCCTTTTATTGTTCTTAGGTAAATTATTTTAAATTTATTTTAAACCAACCGATTCCGTTCAAAATTTTTTTCGAATAAAAAAAACATTCATTACCTATCATCACTTAAAATACTTCCAGAAGTCGAAAATGACCAAACGACGTGGGCGGATAAGAGCCATTTTCTGTCTAATGCTCGTTGCGTGCTCGTTGGTTGGTTGTTTCATTAGTCTTTTGTGTGTGTCAGTATCTGGGTTATTTTGCGCCCTATTCCCTATCTACAAAATGAAAAAGTTGTAGTTGGCTTTGTCTTTCTTCATTCCTGGTACAAACACAAACATCCAGGCCCACAGTAGGCTTCGAACCCGTGATCTGGCAGATTCGAGAGTTGGAAAACCTGCTCCCCAATCCTTTCGGCTACTGGGCCGACTCGCTTGGAAGGGAAAACGTTGCTAATCTATGTTTCTTTTGCTGGTTCTTTATAGTTGAATATCAGCTCTCTATTTTTGTGTAAATATTTATTCAATAAATATATATTTACGTAATATATATTTAATAAATAAATTTTTACGTAAATAACATCTGTACCCTTTAAAAATTAGATCGTTTACCATTATTATTATTTTTTTTTAGCGCTTTAGACATTTTTTTTTAAACATTCGATAGTATTTTAAAAAGAAAGGCAGAACGCAACATCATGAATCTTTTATAGTTATTCAATCAAGAAATTTACATTTAAACATAAATCGACTTTCATTAATTTGATAATAATAAGGAATCTCTCAAAAAATGTCGGCCTGATAATCGGGCGCTGATGTTTTACCGGTTTGTGGATTTGAATTCTTATTTGGGCATGGATGTTTATGGTTGTCCCAGGAATGTGTAACAGTAATAGTCATGTGGCATTGTCTCAAGGTTGTATTAAGACATTAATCATGTGAAAGGACGTAAAATGACCTAGATGTTGACGCGCCCAAACACCTAACGAACCAACCAAGCTAAAAAAATGCCGAAAAAAAACTGAAGAAATGGCAAACAACCTAACTTTGAAAGGCCACAAATGCTACTTTAATAAAATTTGCACGAGCATATTTATCTACAGAGAACAACAATGAAAATCCTAGTATGCGGCAAATATTTTCTCCAGCACATTTTAGACAGATAATGGCTCTTATTTGTCAACCCTCTTTATTAAAGTTATCTAAAACAACTTATTTTTATTAAATTGAAAAATGCTTGAAGTGCTGAGATTTCGGATTTCCAATCTGACGTTTCGGTGTAACTCTTTCTGGGGGTCCGCAAAGCCTTTGATTAAATTTTTAATATATTGAATACTAAAGTGAGGAATGAAATAAAAATAAAAAATATTTTAATAAAAGCCCTCCAAATTATCGGAATTCTCCGAAAGATCTGTGATAGAAAATATAATAATGAGTCTACGTTTAGATTCTTAATATTTTTTAATTATTCCTTATATTTATTTTACAGATATTCAGGCCTCAAGGACCTCCACTGTAACATTTCTCCCTCTGAAGGTGATTTTTTGACATTCTAAAAATCGCTTTATATTCTTAGTTGGATTTTCAGATGCAATTATCGACCCATGCGCATCTGAATTCTCATGTAATGCCAATGATGCGATATAATTTATTTTGAAAACTCTTCCACATGGATGAAATGTGTAAACATCACGATCGTTAGTTATCTTTGCAGATTGTTCTGAAAAGATATACTTTATCGCGAAACCGTTTCAAGACAACTTGATAAAAAAGCAAGGCTTTCCACGGCGACGATGTTGATATTGGAAACGACGGAGATAGCTGTTAAGCTGAAATGGGACAGTAAATTTCCGGAACTTTTGACTCGCACCTCTTATTAAGAGATATAAAATCCATGTTTCTTCTTGATTGCCTGTAGCTATGTCTGCTACTTGATCAAAATTTCGTAGAAATGTCTGGAGCTCAGGACAATGTAGGACCCTGCTCTTACTGTCATGCTTCGCACAGTCCAACAACAGGAAATTATTGTCAATTCATTTGTTCACTGAAACTCTGCGATCCTTCTGAAAGTCTGTTCATTTCTTCTTCTATACATGTACATTCCACGTACCAACTTTCATGTCAATTGCATACTTCCTTCTTATGAGTTGTTTGTTTTTTTTCTCAGAGAGAGGGTGTGCGTGTATTTATGAATATTATTAGAGCTACCACTGAGATTTTTTTGAGAATATTATTGATGTTATTTACTCATGAATTAAAAAAAATAGAAATCACATTATAATTTTAAAGTAAATATTTTTATTTATAAATTGAATAATACAATGATAAGCGTATTTACCTTGAGATATGATTTTCCTTGATTATGTAAAAGAATTATAGATACTGAAATTTGAATGAGCTAAAGATTTAACATTCCGAACTAAATGATAAATAAAAGTGTAAAAAAGCTAATTTTCTGAATAATACTGACAGAGATAATAGTTTTCTGTGTTTCATAATACAATCACGATTTAGTCGCATTATATCTAGATTGGAACAAATTTTTTAGTTCCTGTGGAAATGAAAATGTAAACACGGTTCCTGACTTTTTATAAGGCACAAATTTGGTGTTTGCTCGCGGAAGTTTATCATATTCCGTTCTTTGGTTGGTGGGCAAGCTGCCGTCTTCAATTGTGAAATAATAATATTTATTCTTGAGCTTAGTCTTAAACGGACGTTTCAATTTGCGATTAACCTGAATCCGTTTAGATTCCCTTGATGAAGAGTAACTTGTCGTTTCTAGTATTAGAGACTCCTCATCTTCGTTAATTGCTGATTTTGATTTTGTAATTGCGGCATAATTTGAATTATTTCTCTTTCCGAAGTTCATCAAAAATTTTAAAGCACTCAGGTTAAAAAAATTTGCTGATGAAATCTTATTTATTTTTGAATCTTTACTTTTATTGTCGTCTTCTTTTATTTCATCTGCTGCATTAAAAGTCAGTTCAGTATTTGCAATGGCTGAATTTCTGTCACGGGATTTTGAAGTCAAATATTTGTTTAATCTTTGCCTAAGATCACCATCAATTTCATAGAAAGTTTTACTTACATTCTGCTTTTGAAAAATTATGTTTGGAGAGACAAATTGTGTTTTCGCATAAAAATTTGATAAATTGATCAATAAAGGATACGGAATAGCCATTTTGTATATTGCTTGAGTAATAGAGGAAATTGTTTTTGTAATTTTCTCCTCAAAATGAGAGTTTTTTGTTGAATTTACTTCGAAGTTTGAAGTTTTAAATTGATAAGTGTTATTTACTAATTTGTCCTTGCCGTCATATTTAGATGCACTGAGTGAAGAATTGATATTAGGGCTGATGTCGGTAAGAAATGGGGACCTAGATAACAATGATTTCAATATGTAGAACGTGTTATTACTATGAAACGAAAAAATTCGAGAAGATACATTTGTTGCAGTTTTCTGTTTTTCGGGTTTTACGTTAACTTTTGGAATCAAAGTTGTTGCTTTTGCAAAATGAGTATTGTAATTTTCAACATTCTTTGCATAATCGCTGTCTTTGCCTTCCTTCAGCATATATCTATTATTTTTTATGGTACTCCACGTTGTGAATGAACGAATTTTATCATTTGTTTGGACTAAGCTATTCAAAGTATTATTTCTGGCATTCGAAAACTTTTTTAGAAGTGATTCTAAATATATTCTAATTGCATTGTTATTGGAAGATGGTAATTTGGATAATGGCGTTGAAGTATTTTTAATTTCTTTATTAATTGATTTCTCTGTGAAGACATTAGCTTTCATATACGTAGAAGAAAATGTTGAACCTTGAAAAACACTTCTTAGTAGATTATTTGTATTTTCGATTGTATTTAGATCATGATTATGTCGAGAAAAGAATTTTGAAAGAAAGATTCCAACTTTTTGCGCTCTTTCATCCACCGAATTATTTCTAACAGGGCTATATAAATATTTTATCGATTTTCTTTGCACAGTATGCTCAGGAAAAACAATAATAGGAGATATTGGCACAGGGAAATCACTAAGTTGAGGTTTCATTTTATGTGAATTAATCATAAATGCTTTTCCTGTAACTTGCTTAAGATTTTTTGATATCGTTATAGACGGTTCAGTTTCGTAAGTGGATTCGTCTGTTTCAAAAGTACTATCTGTAACTACTGACGTTTCCATTGATTGCTCTGTTTCTTGTGTCGAGATGAATATTTCATCTGTTTTGATGAACATTTTCCCCCCAGATGATTTGTTTTTAATAAATTGCGGTTCATATGTTAATATTTTTGTTTTATTTCTTATGGTAGATCCCACAATAGCAGCTTTATTGGGATGAAGCGTTTTATAGATAGACATATTCTTTACTCCTCTATGGCTAGATCTATCTGTCGCAGGCCATGCTTGTATGGGTAGTTTATATCTGTGTTTATAATTTCCTATTGTTTGTGTCTGGTTTCTTTTGAGAGATCCAATAATGGGAAATGTTTTATTGTAAGGAAGCGTTTTATATATAGACATATTCTGTGCTCCTCTGTGGATGAATTGATCTGGCATAAGCCATACTTGTAGCGGTGGTTTACCTCTGTAGATGGGGTTATCTATTGTTGCAACGGATTGATATGTTAGAGTTGATGTTTCCATGGATTGTTCGGTTTCTTGTGTTATGCTTGTTTCAAAGGTTTGTTCCGTTTCTTGTGTTGTGCTTGTTTCAAAGGATTGTCCTGTTTCTTGAGTTGTGCTTGTTTCGAAAGATTGTTCTGTTTCTTCTATTGTGCTTGTTTCAAAAGATTGTTCTGTTTCTTGTGTAGTACTCGTTTCAAAAGATTGTTCTGTTTCTTCTATTGTGCTTGTTTCAAATGTTTCTTCTGTTTCTTGTGTTGTGCTTGTTTCAAAAGATTGTTCTGTTTCTTGTATTGTGCTTGTTTCAAAGGATTGTGCTGTTTCTTGTGTAGTGCTTGTTTCAAAGGATTGTCCTGTTTCTTGTGTAGTGCTTGTTTCAAAGGATTGTTCTGTTTCCTTTATTGTGCTTGTTTC
>JAHWFO010043354.1:213675-238063 GCA_023313115.1 Rhysida immarginata | reverse complement strand
GATGGCTCTTCTGATACACACGGTGTTGTTGCGAATGTAAATTCATAGAGAGGAGAATTATTTTCCTTATAAGAAATGCTTTCTGTGTACGATGTCAGTTCTGAATACGGAACTTCCGTTATTGGAAGAAAGCCTTCGTTATTCTTTGTATTATCGTTATAAATTGTCCTCTCTGTTAAAGAGGTTATTTCCGAATTTAAAGATGTGGCCGTCATAACATCTTCCTCATAGTCATAATATTTTGTTGGAATATTATCATCATCAACATAATCTTCATGATTCTGACCATCTTCTTCGTCTCCAGTTCCTTCTTCTCCTGCAGATATAGTTGTCAGTTCTAAATTTTTGATGACATTAAAATTGGATTGGGAAGATGAATCTTCTGATACACAATTATCTGTTGCAAAAGAAGATTGCCCCTTTTGATCTGCATTTTTATTGGATAAAGTAGAGGATGGGTAAACTGATTCATCTCTTTGATCCGTCTTTATAGGAAAAGGTGACTCTAATGAATATATCTGAAATTAAAGTAAAGGGAGCATTATTCATCGCAATTTTAATATTTATAAGGAAAGCCGTTCTTTTAACCTTCAGAAGGTTCTGGAAGTTTTTTAGATAAATATTTTTTAATAAATTTAAATTTATAATAAGATATTTAAGAATAACATTTTAAAAGCTTTGACTTTTTTCCGTATAGAATTTTCTTAGGCATCTTTCAGGATCTTAGTCAAGAACCTAATCGATAGAAAAAGAAAAAGGCCACTATTTCATTTATTAAAGTTATGCTTCCAATTAAAATTTACGCCAGAATTTGTTGGCACGAATGCTAATTTTGAAAGTACTTTTTTATAGCTTGAGCATAAAGAACAAATGAGCTATAAACAGCTGACTAAATGATTTTATGTTGGCTGTATGGAAGGGAAATATGGGAGAGAAAGACCAAATAAAGAGTACCAGGATTGAATAAAGGAATACGGTTATCAAAGTTTGAAAAAAGGCAGATATGTACGAAGAAACAATGACATTGGATGAAGCCTCTGTAATTTTTTTTCTTGATAGCGGATGAATGCCTACCGTTGCAAGAGGATGTTCGGCTTTTGTTGTTGTTGTTTAAATTATTAAACAGAAAGCACACAGTAGCTAAGGGGCAACGAGGAATTAATCTTGGAGAGCAAAGTGCGAGACTTTAATTGGGGAGAAAGAGAATAACCTTAGGAATAAGTTCATATCAAATCTTATGCTTTGAGAAAGAGGTAAATGTTTCTCTTATAAATTTCTTTAAGCCGAAGCCCTTGGCTAACACTTTATGAAAATATCAGTAAATATGCATTATATTTAATACAATAAAGATGCGTTTATTTTTTAACTTCCTTTGAAATTTTTATTTTATGCGTTCGAGAACATTTCTGAGAGATTTGGTTGAATTGTTTGTTCTGATTGCAGTCTATTGATTTTTATTTCTTAGTGAGAAGAATAAATTCGTAATTAAAGCGAAGTGATGTGCAACGCATTCTAAACAGCAATGTTTTGTCCGGTGTGCATATTTCCTGCAGTTGTGAAAGATAATTTGTGTTATTCCAGAAAAAGAAGAGAAACTATCTTGCTTTTATTATAGAATCATTTGATCTGTGTCTGAAAGAATCGAAAGTAACTTTTGAATGGTTTTTTTTTCCAATGAGCTGATAGCCAATAATTTCAATTGGTATTTACAACTGCTCAACTTTTGAATATTTTGAATATGCCCTTTGCAAAAGTTGTGCAAAGAAATCGATTATGAAAACAAATTTTTAGGAAGTGCGGATTATCGCTGTTTGTAGGCTATTTACTGAATATGTATCTTACTATAACTTGTTCCCTAAAAGTTTATATACCGTGTCACAGAATTTTGCGCCTCCGATCTTAAATTCTGAGACAATAGAACCCTTCAAACTCGAGAGAGCCCACAAGCAATGGAAGAAGAACGATTGCGCCATCTATCATTAATAAAGGTGAGGAAAACAAAAAGAAACAAGAGCGAGAGGAACTGGTAGTAAAAGGAAGTTGCTCAGAACGCTAGAAAGTGGTAGAAATGAAAAGCGCGAAGTTTGTAAACTGGACAGAAGGAGAGTGGCAGTACGCATGAAAGGTGGAAAAAGAGAGCTCGAAGGTGAGCGCAATTCCCCTATGTAGGAAAGTTATTTAAGGAATGCTTCGCTCTCAACTACGAGCCAGAAGATAAAACTCGGGAAAACGAAACTTTCTTCGAGTTGGCAAGCGAAACAGGACTTTGTAACTGCGCTACGAGTTTGACTGAACTAATTGTGTTTAATGAGTTGACTCTAATAGATTCGTCGTGTGCGGAGAATAAGAGTACGAACGAGGAAAACGCCGAGGCAGCCATAGTAGAAGGAAACGACTTCAGCGAGTTCGACAAGAGTCACGTCAAGAGTGATATCTGGGTTGTCGTCGATGAGCAACCAAGATTCACGTCAAGCCACGACGTGTGAACCTCAAGAGTCTCCGTTTCCCGGATTCTACTACCCTCAGCCCTCAAAAGCAATTGCCGGTGAAGTTCTTGTCTACGTGGGACCACTTCACGAGGCCTACGCTCGTATCTTCTCTCAACACATCCACGGCGGTCAGACAGAAGTGTACGAACTGAGTTTCGTAGTCGCCCCATGGACCATTAGAAGCTTCTTCTGAGAAGGATTGGACACGATACTTCCCTGTTAAAGTAACATCTCTCTTAATCTTTCATTTAACTTGCATTCATGCTATCTGCTATTCTGCTCTCCATAGTGCTTAACTGTTCAAATTTAGCTGTCTAAATTATTTTTGTGAGTTGGCGTATCAGGCCAGCTAGGAAAGGCGTTTACTAATTAAGTTTTATTTATCTTTTTGCATGTTGTCCCTAACCCGGGCCATTCGTCCTTCCTGTACTTGGTTCCAGTGGGAGGCATTCCAAACGCATACTGTATTCGAATTGGGTTTAGTGCAGTACCTTGGACCTCAATTAATATTCATAAATAATATTACAGTATTTTCCTGGCTTCAAGTATGTTAGTATGGACACGAAAGTTGCTTATGCTGCTATTGTTTGTCAGATTTAACGAACTTGTTATTGGAAAAGTGAAATACTTGTTTATGTATTTTGATTCTATTGTGGGATGGTGTAAGTTAATGAGAATTATTACAATATTCATTAATTGGCCCACATTATAATTGATACTTACCAATTTCATTTGTTAACTCAAAGAGTATTAGCTTCGTGTAAGATGCTGTGCTCCACTTAATTTATTTCTTTGAATAAATATTTGTTTGTTGTTATTATCCTCCTTGTATATAATTTTGTGCTCAGGTGCCATCCAGCAAATTCCATTGCGCGCTTTCCTTTTAAATTATCCGTGACATACCGTATTGTATCTAGCATATCAAGAAGAATAGTTCACCACAGGATTCGTCTCATCGTATTTATGGTCCCCTACCGGTAAATTAGTTTTTTGATTTCCACTTACATTTCTTTAAGATAATATTACCTGAAACTTAATGTTATATTCTTGAAGGAAACAAATTCTATGATATAATTATTATAACAATTTATTCTAATGATTATAATAGATAAATATTTATTATAGACATTATAATTATTTTAATATAATATGTCTTACGTCTGTTTTTTTAGTGGGAGGTGTTACAATAAATCGAACTCCGTGAAGTGGATGGGGAATCCCTAAGTCTAAGTTGTCTACTGCAACATCCTGTTCGCAGCAAATTAAAGCTTCTCTTCCATTACAAGTACAGGAACCTAGTCGAAATTGGTCTGCTAATTCGGTCATAACAAGTTTCATGTTATTTGCTGCGACGGAGCATTCTTCGATCAGAGTGCATTTTCCAGGTCTTCCGGATGTAGCTGTTGTACAAGAATGACCTTTTAAATGGCCACAAGATAGCTCAATGTATGGTTCTGAAATGAAATTCAATATATGAAATTTTAAAATCAATGAATCTCAAAATGGTTTTATTTTAAAGTGTAGACATTTACTATAGAAGTCGCTAAATACTTATTTTAATGAAGTCTAAAGTTAAAATATCGATGGGTCAACCAAGATGAGAAACGTATTTATCTGTGAAGGTGAAATGACAGATAGGTGAAGAAGTTTTCTTACGGTTTTGATCGATTCTGAAAACAATTCGAATGTCACGTTTTGAAGTCATTCTTGCTGTCCGTTCCGTTTCTTATAATGTAATCCAGTGTCCATGATACGCTTAATCGTACAAGGCTACTATAAATGGCCGTGGGTTCGAATCCCACCGTGGACATGGATGTTTGTGTTTGTCCCGGGCTGCGTACAGTTATAACTTGTGTAAAAGGCGCAAAATGACCTTAGTAGTCGACGTCAAATTTCTAGAACCCCCCCTACTATAAATGATTTATTCGATTTCAAAACTCTGTATTTTCTAAATCATTATACATACATGCTAACTAACATCACCTTACAAAGTAGTAAGCATCACCTTGATAACTAATCTAATTTAATCTATTATTAAAAATGAAGACAAATAAAAACTCCCTTCCTTGACTCTCATTTGCCGTCATAGACATAAATATCCGTACATATATGCAGGATTTTTAGGAAGGTTAATTGAACAGTATGTCACCATGTTTATTTTTCGTCAAACTATGGCAGCACCAGAGCGTTACAGGTTTTATCAGGTTCTGTAGCGTACTTTCCACAATCTCAGTGTAAGGTTGTTTCGTTATTGAGTTCGGTGAGGTGTTACAGATTAATTTTTAGTTATTATACAGGATGTATCTAAATCCTTGTCACAAACTTCTGGTGGTGATTCCCCACAGCGAGATGAAAACAAAAGTTCTTATAAACATGGTTCGGATAACGAATCGTTTATAAGATTTCCGCAGTTAAAAGAGAAGTTTTAGCAACTGGTTTTGTACTCTGTGGATGGCAGATGACATGGGATAATTTTCAATGTCCAACAGCCAGTCCATTTTTATCTGAGCACACAAAAATACAAAATAAAATTTTAACGCCAATTGTGGATAAAATTGAATAAATATAAAAATATTAATACTACATATTTACTAACAAAAATAAATATTGTCGCAACTCCGATGAGGAAATCCAGACAGCTGTAAGGAGGGGGTTGCAAAAACAGAAGGTGGGGTTCTTCCGTGACAGCTTCGCTACACTTGTTCATCGTTGGCAGAAGTGTATTCAGTTATCTGGCGTGCGTCTAACAATGAATGTAAAACTATTGCTGTACCCTTTGCCGAAACTAACGTCATAGACAGAAAGAGCAGGTCAGAAAAGGAAAGAAAACTATTTTCCTGGCGGCAGAGAGTGATCAGAACGGCAGAAAAAAATTCAGATTGTTGTAATGCTAAATGCATGAAAAATGAATAGAACCACTAAAACAATGCTACTTCCATATCCAAAAGCTCCAGATTATTCCAAAAACAATTTTACGAGGCATGTTTTTTAAGTAAGTACCGTTTTGGAATTAAAAAAAGACGTGCAAAGATATCGCAATAATTTTATTTTTACATGAAAGCCTGTACCTTAATCTACTTTTCTACATAATTTCCGTGAATATTGAGGCACTTGTCATAACGTGGCACCAGTTTTTGAATACCCTCCTCATAAAATTCTGCCGCCTGACTTGTTAACCACTGTATCACAAATGTTTTGACTTCGTTATCGTCTTGAAGACGCTGACCACCCAGGTGTTTCTACAAGTGCATGAACAAATGGTAGTCGCTGGGCGCCAGATCAGGGCTGTATGGAGGATGATCTAGAGTTTCCCATTTAAAAGATTTGATGAGATCTTTGGTCCGATTAGCCACATGTGGACGGGCATTGTCATGCAGCAAAACGATACCCTTACTCAACTTGCCACGTCTTTTGTTCTGGATTGCACGACGCAGATTGTTCAATGTCTCACAATAAGACGCTTCATTGATTGTCTCATTACGAGGCAGAAACTCCACTAGCAATACTCCTTTTCTGTCCCAAAAAACTGTGCACATGATTTTCCGGGCAGAAATTGTTTGCTTAAACTTCACTTTTTTGGGTGATGATGAATGTCGCCATTCCATGGATTGTTGTTTCGATTCTGGTGTGACATAGGCCACCCATGTTTCGTCACCAGTAACAATTTGGTCTAAAAAATCTTCACCTTCATTGTGGTACCGCTCAAGGAAAGTCAATGAACTGCCTAAACGTTGGGTTTTGTGCAAATCCGCCAACATTTTTGGAACACAACGTGAACACAATTTCAGCCCGTACTTCACAATCGGCGGGACTCACGATTGTCGGAGGCATCTTAAACACTCAGTAAACAACGTATACAATGAAGAATCAGACTGTAATGGCGTCAGTGCGTAGACAAGAGATGTAGTTAACCAGCGCGCATGCGCGGAACGCCGACCGTAGCGCTGCGGCGGCGGAATCGCAAAACGGTACTTACTTAAAAAACATGCCTCGTATTTAATGAAAGTGAGTTATTTACTCCATATGAATTCCCAAAATCTATGCATTAACCAACAATATCAGATGTAGATACTCATCTTGTATTACTGCTTACGCATTAGGCCTTGTATGTAATAATGTGTGTACTGTCAGCTGTTAGTTCGTAATTATTGGAGTAAATACCTCACTTTCATTAAATAAAATTGTTTTTGGAATTATCGGGAGCCTTTGGACATGGAAATAGCATTGATTTAATGGTCCTATTCATTTTCCATGTATTTAGCATTACAACAATGGGAATTTTTTTCTGCTGCCAGGAAAGTAGTTTTCTTTCCTTTCCTGACCTGCTCTTTCTGTCATTGACGTTAGTTTCGGCAAAGGGCACAGCAAACGTTTTGCATTCATTGTAAGTTGAAAAATGAAGATAGTTGTCACATGAATTTTGGTTTCGTCGACTCCAATCAGATAGGAAAAAGACGAGACGAAGCTTCCGTGAGCAGAGAGCTTATGGAGGTCATTGGAGCAAGAAAGAGTGACGTATAGAAGATGAGCCATGAAATTGCCCCGCCGTTAAGCATCATAGGAGTGCTGAGGCAGAGAATTTAAGGAAACCATTTGTATTTCCAGAGCACCTTAGCCAAATCAGGTGGGCCGAGGAGAGGCATATAAAAGGAGATGGAGGAGTGAGACCTTGGCTGGATTCACGATGGGCTAATTGGAAGAATCTGACAAGGAGCAGTCCATCAGCCACGACCCAGGAAGCAACAACTCGTTGGGAAGATGCGTTCAGCTATCCAAACAAAGAATACGGGGCGAGAGTAGTAATATGAACTTTGCTAACATTGATAATTTGACTTTTGATAATAAAGAAAAACAATCCAACTCGAGATTCAAAATCATAACACGTGTTCACTTGTGAGTACTAACCAGCACTTGTTACAATTTTGACTGCGTAACTCGGAAACTTCTCGTTGGAACTCGATCAAATTTTAACGGTATACTCAGTTTTATGTACCCTGTTATTCCTCCTAATTTCATTAATCTAAGATTTACAGAACCTGAGTTATTAACTTGTTGATCTTGGTGGCGGCATTTTTAATTCTGTTCATATCTCAGTTATCGTTCAAATTCGGACCCATGTCCATAGGACTTTTTGTGTTTACTTTGACCTTTATAATACCCCCTTAAATTATTTTATTCACGATTTGAATCACCCTGTATTTTAATGTCGTTTATTGAAGCAAGACTAAATTACTTATTGAATCTTGTATATTTATTTAACTTGTCTAGAGTGTGCCACGACGAAAGACCTCGCCGGCTTCGCATTCAACGAAAGGAACTGGAGAGCTTCGTAAACCAGCCTGCAAGAAGGCAACGAGTCGCGAAATTCATCTTCAGTTTTATATTTGGATCTAATTTACCTTTCAAATTTCATGGATGCAGAACTTGCCTTACGCAATGCCCCAGTTTCTATTCACATATCTCCGCCTATGCTAACGTTCTATGAAGATTATCTTTGATTGTTAAGCATCATGCAAAATGTTTAACTTTTATTTCAACCTAATGAAATTGTGAGTCATGTATTAGCTCGTTTTCTGAAAGCCTTAGTTCTTCATAAATGTTGTTCTAGTTACTGCGACTTTGCAGATTTTTAATTTATCTTCATTCATTTTTCCACTGCGCATTAAACTGCGTTTATTTTCAGTTAACTCAATTTCCGACTCTGCTTTTCCATGTAATTAAAGTACATATTCTATGTTTTCATTAATTATGATATTACCAAACAAGAATTCATGTTCTTGTGGGCATTACTTTTCATTCAACCCTCGTTACTTTACCAATATTGCGAATATACAGGGTGATTCATATAAAGCTAACACGTTTCTTTTTTTATTTTAACAGCAATGATGATAACCACAATTTATAATACCTCAAGTGTAAAAGATATGGAAGAATGACCTGTCGGATATCTGGTCAAATGGAATTGGTAATGATTGTTATTGCTTTACAAACATTTGCACAACAACTCTCATGGCATCAAGGTAACGCACGGTGCATGTTTGCGAGGCGACACAACAAAGGAAGAAGAGGACGAATTAGTTCGTGGGAATGAACCACGTTGTTCTAACTCAATTGCAGAAACTTTTCAGTGGAGTTAAATTAAGGTTCGAATCATCACCTGGATTTTGTTTATTGTTCAAATAACACCAAGATACGAACAATATATATTGTGGATATATAAAATATTTTTTTTAAAGAACTTGTTTCCATTAGCAATGCAGAGATGGAAAACAATTTTAAAAATATAATCGTAGAACAAAATTTGATCTTAATTAATATATTTTTGTTTTTACTGTTTGATTTTCTTCTAAACTTCTTTTCATCACCAAAATGGTATGAAGTAATGAAAATCGCATTCCACATTATATTTTAAGCAATTTATTTGCACACTTGATGGACACACTTTTTCAACTTTGGTTACAGTACCGGTAATAACTTCACTTAACCCTTAAATATGCACAGAATGGAGTCTATTGTGAAAACCTAGAATTTCTTCAAAATAGAATCCCAAAAGAATTTGTACAGCGTTTTTATGTCGAGACGCGGGATACTTTAAATTTCATCTGAGGAGTTAGAACGCTACGGAACTAAACAAAAATTATTTTGAGAGAGTATGGAATCGTTGATTAATGAGGTTTTAGTGGTAAAATTTTTATTTTCAATGCTTTTACAGGGGTAGAAATTAACTATTATGTGTGGTTGCCCACTTGGCAACAAATCAAAAAATTCTGGTTGCCCAATTTCAAATGTGGTTGACGACATGGAGTAGAATGAAGTTTAGGTTATCAATTAGAAATTAGCTTTCCTCAAATACGATCGCGTAGATATATCAAATAAATTAGAACTGACAACATCGGTGTCTTAAGTTTTACCGTAAGCATAACCTTTCTATTTACAGTTGAGAGATGATTTAATTTACATTTATTACTTTTTATTACCTAATAAATTATTAATTATTTATTTTCTAATGCAATCTTAGAATGAATCTGTGTAATCATTAACATTACTCAGAGTCTGAATCACCTTCTGATTCACAATCACTGGTCTTGTTGTTTCAATAATACCACCAGCACCTTCAATCTCACTTTCTACAATGTCAGTTTCAGGTCTTCACAGTTTACCCTTACTATAGGGTTTAATAAAGGACCGTTTGGACTTATTCTCAATGTTAAACATAAACTAATAGCTTCATCAGGATTAAAATTTCTGATATCGTCGCTTTCAAATATTATTCGCATCAAATCAGTAAGCACATGAAATTGTTATTTTTAATAATTTTTATCGTTGAAAATCTCCTTTCGCAATCTACAACGTGTATCGGAAGGCACAACAGAACATTCAGAAGCATGGAAAAGTTCTTGCATTGATACCCAACAGAATTAATAACACTATCCAAAAGAACAAATTTTTAATGTTTCTATGATCGCCATCTTTTGGTATACAGAATATTTAACATAAGCAAAATATGATATACTAGCTGATATACCCGGCATTGCTTGGGCTCCTTTTTGTTGAAATTTTGCAATATCTCCCAATATGCCCTCCTGTAGTCGAATTCGTCCCAAACCCGCATTAACATGTCTCCATCAATCCCACGTACCTCTACCGTAATGCGTTCTTTCAGCTCGACTAGGTCACGGGGTAGGGGTAGGGTGAAGACCTTGTCCTTTACACACCCCCATAAAAAGAGATCACAGCGGTGGATTGGTCGAGTAAACAATAACCTGGAACTTGCAAAGTGGCCACCGCGGAGCCCCGATCTCACACCTTGTGATTTCTTTTTATGGGAGTATGTAAAGGACAAGGTCTTCACCCTACTCCTTCCCCGTGACCTAGACGACCTGAAAGAACGCATTACGGTAGCGATACGTGGGATTGATGGAGACATGTTAATGCGGGTTTGGGACAAATTCGACTACAGGGGGCCATATTGAACATCTTTAACTGTGTCACAATAAAGAATCCGTATGTGGTGTGTCTATATTCTGAATAGCTTTGATGTAATAAATTTTTAAAGTGTGAAGTTCTTTTGTAATCACCCTGTATAATCTTTTAATTTTCTTAAAAAAATTTTGCTGATTTTTGTGAAATTTTGTATGTAATCGTATTATTGTTACTATTTAATAGCACGGGCGAAGTAGCGGGTAATCAGCTAGTCTATATATATAATTTCGTTGTATGTCCGGATGTATGTATGTCCAATTCTCTTTCTCCAGAGCTTTCTGAAGCCGTCTGATATCGCAGAACGCTGAAATTTGGCATAGTTAAAGTATTTTTGCTCCGTTGGTGCAGGACGGAGCCAGATTTTTGATTTTCGGTTTGTGGGCGGTGGACGTGGCTTTGGAATTTTGTTCAATTTTCTTTCCAGAGCTTTCTGAAGCCGTCTGATATCTGAAGATTACATCTCTCTATATGTAATGTAATGTATAAACTTTTTAAAACATTTTTTGCCTGGCAGGGACAGGCTTTGTGACTAGTGTAAAATAAATTTCCAGTTGTAGGAAACAGAAAGAAAATGTAGGAGTGGGATTGGTGGTAAATGACTTTTGAAAAATCGTAAAAGTATAATGTTTTAACTATGATATTGAGGAAGATTATACTCACTCTCTAGTTGCGCTTTCGTGTAACAGCTCTGATAGAAAATAATGAAGATGACTTGTATGCTGATTTTTATAAGAAAGGTAAAATATTCTGGAGCAGAACCTGTTAAAAACATTTTGATAATTTGTATTTTCTCATTTAGTATTTTTCTTGCAGTAATATTAGCATAATATATTTAAAATCTTGCTAATGCCGGACTGTTCCATCAATTTAAAGATTACGGTCTAATCCCCTCTCAACTTTTTTTGTAAATTTAAATTTTCATTTAATTTTAATTTAATCAAAAATCTTTTTCTCTATAAAACATTGGTGATTGCATACCTAAAATAATTTAAGGAAATCGCTTAAGCAAGTTAATTTTTAAATATTTTTTTAAAATTCAGTACTCGAAAAACATTTAGATTCTTTTATCGATTATTATTATTATTATTATTATTATTATTATTATTGCATATAAAAATATAATAATGTTTTTATATCATGAACGTGTTATTTTAGCGCTTAAAAGTGAAAGCTTACCTTTTAATATAAAGTGCGTTCTCTATGTTTCCGATTCAAATGACAAACAATTTTTTTAAAGATTCAAAAAAATTCAAGGTGAAACCTAATAGTCTTTTAATGCACTGTTTATTGGCTTTAAGTATTATCGCAAACAAGCAACAGTTTATCTGGTTGCGTTTCTAGTTCTTATTTGTCACAAGCCGTTACTTTCTTAAAAGTTTATATGAAAAGAAAATTGCAATAAATTATCCATAATCTTAGGCTGATATTGATAAAGGTATTTTAATTGCACAACTGTTATAATTATTTGCAAAAACCAAAAGAGAAAAATGCCAAATGATGGTAAAAGATTAATTGTACATCGACTGAACAAATATCATTTCCAATACTGCTTCAGAAAGTTGAAATTATTCTGCAATATGAAATTAAACTCAAGGGATTCAGCCTAATTAAATGTTAAATTTTGCTATCGATTTTAGCATTTCTGATTTTTTCAGAATTATTTTTCAATATAAATTCAGAATTTTTGAGATGTTTAAGCTATACTTGTTTACAAATTTTGGAAAATCAATTTTTAAAAAAAAAATCGGAAAATAAATCTTTAAAGCATTAAAGCAAAGCACCGTAAATAATAATGCCTATTTACTTTGATCTGATTTTAACATGAAAAAGACCATTTGGAGTATTAATTTCCTTCAAAGATAATCCCATAACGATTTCGAGTAAAGATATTAAAGTTAATTTTCTAAAGGAATAATTGAATACTTACGTAAATCCATTCCATAATATAGTGCAGTATATTGATTTCATTTGATAGCACTTAATTTATTGTGCGGTTGCTGAGCTTGGTTGCTGCTACGTAATGTTAATGTATCCGCTATAATTTAATTTTCTGGCTGTTGAAAGTGAGACTCGACTCTCCTCACGTTCATCATGCAGATCGGGTAAAAATTGCGACATACTAAGGAATTCTTTCTACTTCGTCGGGACTTTGTTTCAAATAAAATTAAATATTTTTAATTTCAAAAATACAAAATAGAAAGTGACATTCGAGATGGTTACTTAAACATAAATTAAATTTCATTTTAGGGAGTGAAAATTATCATGAATTTTAACCACTATGATTTGCATTAACTCCATTTTTTATTAATTTATATATAGGTTTAGCAGATTTTTTGTGTAAATTCAACTGTGGCATGAAAGATGATATTACGAGGGTCGCTCTAAAAGTAATGCACAACACTGTTTTTAATTCTACATAAGAAAAAAAAATGTCACTTTTCTACCTAAACTCCATCCCTTTCAACTCCTTACGCCACCTCGGAAGAGCTGTCTGCCTTAACGGTAAAATCTGGAACGGTGCGTCTGGCCTGCTGTTTGGCAATCATCACTGGAGAATTATTTACACAGGCTGCGATGGTTTTATAGTGAAAAAAAATTTCAGTGATTTTTACTAATTTCAACATGCTAACTTCAAATTTGAAAAATATTTTGCACTAATAAGGGTTGTTCGCAAAAAAAAGGCATGCTCATTCTACTCGTTATTTTATAAAAAAGGACAGTATAATAGTCGTCCTGAATTAACCTTAGAAATTCCTTAGAGCCCAATTAGTTCATTCCAGAAGGCAACAAACAATACATTCTGCGCTTGTGCAGTTAAAAAAATAGTTTTACAATAAGGCTTCAAGAGCGATGTTATCGCAGTCTACTTAGAGCAGCTAAACGATATTGTATTAGATTAACTTTATGGACTTGAATTTATTCGTTAAAAACTCCATCTGGATTCTCCAAACATTTAGATTGTCATTTAAACGAATTTTTCACAAAGTTCAGTACGTCTCCACCCCCTATCTCTCTGTTCACATAATTTGCGCTCTGCTTGAAAATTACGTGCCGCTGAGCTACAACGGTAAGGGATTGAGTTAAATGAAACGAAAGATGTGCTTCTGCGTACTCTATAAATAGCAAAAATGTAAAATAAAGATTAAACTTTAAAAATATGTAACTGTGGAATACTTAAAGTGAGTAAACAAGTGCAAGATGAATTCGAACAGAGTATTAACTTTGCGTTTGAACAATGCAGAGGGTTGCTAGAGATATATGGTAACAATTAGCATATTTAAATGTTGCGCGCGCGTTCATTTCACGAAAGCTATCACGTGTATTGTTAGAGCAGACATTAAAATAGTTGGTATTCGAACAGCGAGCTAAAATATTGAGTTATGCCACCGAAAATTGACAGGTATTGACAGCCCTTTCCGACGTCAAATTCAGCTATTCAGAAATTACGAAATGCCAGAAGCGAAGCTTCATAGTTTCCAAGAAAGGGATCTTAAGTGTGCTAAATAACATTGGCAAAACCAGAAACGACGCCAATCCGAAACCATCCACTAGCCGTACTCCTGACGTCGTCCGGAAAGTTCGGGCTCTCGTAGCCGGATGTAACCCACCAACACAACGGGCCATTGCAAAGAATTTAGGGACATCTGTGTATACGGTAAACACAAATATCAACCGTGATTTACAACTGGAGAAGCTACTCAAGAGCCACGTTCATAAGTTATCACCGCGCCATGTTCAAGAGCGACGGATCAACTGCCTATAAACGATACCTGGCAGATGAAAAGTGGAAATACCTGGTCATGAGGTGTATGTTTATTTAAGCGACTGCAGCAAGACCCGAGCTAATTTTTACCGCCCAAGGGGTTTTAAGGACATGATACCGTGAATGCAAGGAAACATTTTCAAGAGTTTATATGAGATTGGCGGGATACAGCTACAACAGCAAGTTAACTTGATTCAAAGGCCAAAGTCAACACATTGCACTTTGAGATTAACGTTTTAACCCCCATATTTACCCGTGACATCCCTGGTTTGTACGGTACAGAAGTAAACAAGGTATGGCTGCACCAAGACAAGGCGTCCAGTCACACCGCCTCATCAACTCTCCTGTTCCTAGAAAGCATACAAGAAGATACCGTAATCCGCTCCATTCCATTCAGCGACATAACCATCAAGTCGCAGGAGGCATCGCCTATGGATTTTTTTGCTTTGGCTTACTTAAACGGGTGCTTTGGAAAGAGACGACTGCGAACAGTAGAGGGTCTTTGTAAAGCGTGTCAATACTGTGTGATTACGAATTGATCTTGCTTTCCAGCATCCTGCGATGTAGGGCTATAGCAGCGATCCATGGTACCAGCACTCGATGGTAGAGAAAGGGGTTTTCCAACTTTTCTGGCCCTCTGTAACTTGTTACCACAGATCCCTAACAACCCTCTGTATACATGATCTCTGTTCACTATTATCGACTCATTTAAATGCCCCTTTTAATTTTTTACATATCCTCATGTTCTGTTCTTCGACTGACCACATGTTCGGGTGGGAACACTTCCTGGATACGGGCAAGTGTTGCGTGTGCAGAATGGGCTGTTGAACCATCTTGCTGAAAGTAAGCATTGGCACGCTCTTCATCAGTAAGTTGTGCGGCAAACACGTTGAAGATGTTGTGCACATAACGGTCACTATTCAAAGTTTCATTGAAGAACACAGGGATGATGCGGCAGGCGGAGACAGCACACCACACTCCAATTTTTTGTAAATGCAGTGGAGACTCCATGCACACATGCGAATTGACGGAAGACCACTGGCGCACGTTCTGTGAGTTGACATAACCGGACAGATGAACCATTCTACAGCACATTCGGAGCAATGGTGCTCAGGAACCATTCACAAAACTAAACCCTGATCGGCTTGTCCACATCATGAAACTGATGCACAGTGGTCATTTTGAAGGTAAGTGTAAATCTTGTTTTATGATCTTCATTGCACTTGACTGAGACAAACCCAGTTGCTGAGACAGCCGCCGGGATGACGTTTTGTGACTGCGTAGCATGTGTTCTTCAGCAGCAGCAATGGTTGCTGTCGTGCGGACCGTCCTTTTGTGCACTTTCTTTGCATTCAGTACTGATCCCGTTACATGCCATTTCGTAATTAAGTTTTGCATTGCACTCTTAGCAGGAGGTTTTGCAGGCACAGCACCATCTTGAAACTTAATTTTAAACTCATCTGCACACTGTTTCCATGATCCATGCCGTGCTTAGTGCTCTACCACAAAAATGCGCTGTTGCAGAGATAACACCATTTCGCCACTTTGCACAAACGACTACCATGCACACCAATGTCAATCTCTCAACTGCGCAATATCACATGAATGATAAGTCATTTGAAAACTTACTGCGCAGCATAGGGGCAAAACAAACTATAATTGCATCCGCAGAGGCATTGAATGCACAGAGGAAGGTTTAAAGTTTTAAAATCCCACCTAGAAGTACAACAGGAAAAATCACAAATAAAATTGGAAGAGGCAGGAAGAGAAAAACATCAGGACGGGATGACAGAGAAATTGTCAAACGCTATGAAAAAAAGATAGAAAAAAATCAGCTGTAGAATTATGTGCAGAAATGAAAAATGATCTAAACATATCATTACTTCTCAAACCATTCGAAACAGGTTGCATGAAGCCGGGCTTAAAGGATGTACACAAAAGAAGAAGCCTTACATCAGTAAGAAAAACCGAGTGAGACGACTGAATTGGGCAATAGAGTATTTAAAGAAGGACAAAAATATTTGGAACCAAATTGTATGGTCAGATGAAGGCAAATTTAACTTTTTTGGCTCAGATGGCTGTAACAAAGTTTGGATAATACATCACAATTTCTTGCCAAAAGGCCCAACTCTCAACGCAGAACTTTATTGTGCTGCATTGAAACAGATGCTCTAGAAATTGCTTCAGAAACACCAGCTTTGGTTAACACTTACGGTCTTCTGCTCCAGGACAACGCCCGTCTTCATGTTGCAGAACGAACGGTGCTGTCACTAAATGCTTTGGGCTATGAATTCTCATCCTGCTTTCTCCCCAGACTTATCTCCTATAAACTATCATTTGTTTCTTCGTCTGGATTATTTCTAGTTAGGGAAACAGTTCACGACAAACAACGAGGTTTACCTTACAATTGATGACTTCTACAGAACCTAACCAAAAGACTTATTCGTTTAGGGATCATGGTCTTGCCGGATAGATGGCAACTATGGGTCGATTCACAGGGGGAGTTAAAATATCGTAATTTTCAGTTATTAGCGCCCAAATGTGTTGCTCATTTTGAGGATACGTCAGTCACAACGACCCAATGGAATTCTTTGAGTGCATTCTGCGGATATTTGTGATTGGAATGAATTAGTTTATAAGATCAGTTCATAAGCATATCTACAGTTCAGTGAAAGTTGAAATGCGCTTTGCCCAGCATTGATGTCGATCAATTACGACAATACGCTTGGAATTATGAAATTTCTTCATAATCTACAGAAAAGCAGAAAAGGTAGAAATCGCCACTGCTCAGAGCTGATAGAAATTATTATAGAAAGAGCTTTAAAGCTATTTTATACATTATGATAAACATTCCTGTATGATTATACGCATACTTCATCCACAAGTTTTCTTTAAGGTACACCAAAAATTCACTTCCTAATACGTCACATTTTTATGGCTAAGAATTGAAAGTAGTTATCTTTATACTCAAAAGCCTAATTCATCCTGCTTTTCTATATTAAAAATTTGATCTTCTGCGCATATGTCTCTTCGGCGTTTTTTCAGAATTTCGAACATATAAAAATCCTGTAGGTAATTGAAAATTTATCTAATTGTAAATAGATGTGCCTTTTGATGCCATCAGTATTTTCACAATTTTTATTAAAGGTTTAAAACCCAATTTCAAACATCAACGAATCTGGAACTGAGTGGTATTTATTACACAACCGTCAGAATTTGTGACGACAATGAGCTGTCCGATTACCTGGTGATTGTAACAGAAGCTTTTTCAATTTTTCCAAAACGATTCCCACAGAGTGGTTTCTTCATTTCAGGAAACAAATCAAAATCTGGTGGAATCATGTCAGAACTGTACGGAGGGTGAGGGAAAAAAAAGCTTGCCGTCCATGTTTGTCAAAAATTTGTTGCACTATGGATGTATCTGCAACATGTTGTGAGGTGATCCGGATAATCAGACAACTCAATCCGGAATACAAAATTTTCCTTAGTTGAGAAGCTATGATAAAAAATTATGGCGGAGAAATTGAAGGGTTATAAGGGTTATGTGAATGTGGAAAATAAAATTTTTATTTATTTAATCTTACAGTGTGCACATTTTTTGAATTAGAAGAGCCGCAAAGCAAGGCATCGTAATGGAAAGTAATGGTTTATATTTGGTTAGAGGCTTAATTCGACAATGTGATTTGCGTTTGTGCCTACAATTTCATGATATCTCCTATTATCCTTTTTTTTTAATTTATAGTGCCCAGCACAAAAGAAAAAGAAAACTGGCGCATGTGTAAATGAAAAAAACTCATTCTACCAATCAGAAACGGACAGGAATCGGAGCATTACTTAATATAGTTTCCTTTTACACATGCGCCAGTTTTCTTTTTCTTTCGTGCCGGGCACTATAGTTTATTCATTTTTTTTAATCAAAGAAAACGATTTTGTTCTAAATCAAAGTAAATTTACTGGTGAACATGTGTTTCTGCATTCTTTTCTGCCTATTAAACATTAATCTTCAATTCAACTGAACTTCGAAATGATGATTAGATGTAAATCTCATAATATTAAAACGGCTGTGTTACGTTGTAAAAGGCATTTTGAAAAAAAAACAAAACATTGATTTTTAGCAGATATTTTATTAATATCGTTATTTTCATTTTTCCATCTATATTTGAAGAACTGCTGATATATGAAATGGTGTATTAATACAAAATGCTTAACTTCCTTAACGCATATTAAATACCATTGTCTACATAATAATACAGGCGAAAATAAATAGCTTCTTTTATCATATTGCCTTCATAATAAAATTGGATACTGACAATGAGCGGTAAAACCCTGAAAAAAACTGACGTTTCGGATAAAGACTATCTTTGTGAAAGCAAAAAATAAAAGAATTTTATATTTTGCTTTGACAAAGGAACAGCCTCCATCCGAAACGTCAGTTTTTTTCAAAATCTTTCCACAGTGTGTCTAATTTTGTTTTATTCCAGAGTTCTTGTGCCTAGTTCTTCTTTACTTCTAAATCCGTCAGTTTTCATAATAGTAAGTCTCAGGTGACTCGAGAGTATAACCGATTTAGTACTTCTATCTTTTTATTTATCGTCAGTTTTAATTATTTAATTTATTACTTAAATTTTAAACACTAAGTAATTGAAAGAAATTAATTATATATAGTAATAAGGATTTTATTATGCCAACTCAGTTCAACAAGCCGATAACTTATTATCAACTATGTTAAAAGCATCTTTATTAAATTAACGAAGTCGATCATTCTGTTGCCAAATTTTTTCGAATTGTTTTATTTTGAAATCAGATTAGGATAGAGCATCAAAAATAAGTATAAGTTATAATATGCATACATGTTCTCAAAGAGATAGGATACATTATAACTGAAGTCAAAATCAAACACTTGGAAAAAAATGGCAATACAGGACTACGCATTCTCAACTGGTTTAATTTGTACTTTTAATTTGTTTGTTAGTAAACAATGTGGTGTTTTCCACTTTTCTGGAAATCTTTCTTAAAACGATTGTTTGTTAATACAACCTGTGACAATAAAATTCGGTGAATGATGGCCTATTGAGAGTGGATTGCTCGCTTACATGAAACAGCAGTTACTATCCTTCAAAGTAATCCCCGTCGATGGTAATGCACTTCTGGGAACGCCTGTACAAGTCCTGGAAATCCTGGCGTAGTCGATTTTAGGGATAGCCTTCAGTTGGATCGTAACATTAGGTTGGATGTCTGGCGGGCGTCTTCTACGGTGTTCCGGCCTCCTCGGAACCGTTTCAACCACTCATAAAAACACTTCGAAGTAATAGCACTTTCTTTGTAAACTGTTGTCATCATTTCATGAGTCTCTTTCGTTCGCTGATCCATTTTGGGTTTCGACCGCGCGTACTACACCTTCTCTCTTCAACGTCCTGTTTAAACACAAAAAACACACTCGCAGAGCTGATTCTCTCAAATTTGTTTAAACATGTCTCGACCGTCTGGGGCAGGATACGACGATGGTGCACTATTACGACCGTTAGCAATTTGACGTCATTCACCGAACTTTATTGTCACAGGTTGTAGTTTTTCTGTTCATGCAGCAAGGCAATTGGTTTTTCAGTAATTTGAATAATTAACAGTTAGGTTTCCAAATTTCGATATTTTTCATTATACTGTATTGATAATTTTAGAGTTATTTACTGTGTTTGAAGTTTCTGATTACTTTATGTTTCCGAAATGCGTATAATACGTGTACTATAATCACTGTGTCATAATTCAAATTAATACATGATGTAGGATTTGCGCTTCTTACCTGAATCCGATGACAAAAACAACCCGAACACATCAGCCTTTCCAGTAACATTTTACGTTTATTGCTGAAACTTAGTCTTTTATTTTACAATAATTCGAATTTGGTTGTTTTATATTTATTTGATTGGCCATCTACCTTTTATCTATTATGATATCGAAACTTAGAAATTGAATCCTTACAGGCGCATGAACCGCATTTTAATTGTTATATATCTTGTAACTTATCTGAATTACTGTTTCTTTTTAAGGTTCCTGAACCGGAGGAAGCCATTTATGTGGAGGCTTCTCTTTTGCCGTGAATATTTAAAAGTAAAAACGATATCATGAAGATCTGTCGAAACGTGTTGGCATATTAAGATCTGTTATAGGTTGCTGTATGTTGGCCTTGTTTGTAAAATGGATAATACAAATGCCAACATTATCTTTATTTAATATTAACATACACATACTAATGTTTCTTAAACTATGAAAACGAAATGTTCATATGTATTTAAAGTTAAAATAAAATAAGGAAATTATTTAGAAGTGAATATAATGACTAAACACTTTAAAGTATGAATTCAAATTTAATACAATATTATTGTAATAATGTAGAAGTTAATTGCTTAAAATAGATTATAGTTCATTAAGAACAAAAGCAAATATTTGCATCTTATATTTCTAAATTATTACGAACTCTTTTCTTTTGAAACTCAAATAAACTAAATATTTATCTTTTTCTATTAATTACATTCAATTTTGCATGATGTTGTTCTGTTCCAATTGTCAGTTTTGCATATCATAAAGAAAAAATGTACATTACAAACAGAGAACGAAAACCTCTTTCCTCAAACAAACGGAAAAGAGAACTCTGTTGCACTTTACAATATTGGTGCACTAACTGTCGCAGTAGTTGATTCTCCTTCTTTCATAATCGAAGTTTTCTTCAAGCTAGTATCTCTTCTAATGTTGAAATTGGCAAAATATCCTTTAGCTTTTCTTCTAATGCAGGCTTAATTCTTGTAGTCTCTGTGTCTTGTGAACTCTGCGTGGTTTTAGTGCTGAGTGGTTTCAGCAATTTTAGGATAAATGGAGTAGTTTTTCCTCTTTTGGTTGAAAATGTTGGAGGTGTTCTAATCACTACAAGAAAGTCTGGTATACGTTTCCCCTCCTGTGGCCTAAATGGGATCTGATATTTACGTGTTGTTGATACTGCACCAGTTCGGTGAGATGTTGATTCAGTTGTCACTGGAGTACCTTCTTTGGTTGAAGCTGATGTTGTAACATTTAAATTTGGTGATGTTTGAATAAAATATGAGTCTGACACAAATGGCTCTATCACGCTCTGTGAACTCAGTGCGCTCTGACCTTTACGTGTTGTCGACATTGTACTAGTCTGGCGAAGTATTGATTCAGTTGTTTCTGTGGTACTTGCTTTTTCAGTTGAAATCGACTTTGAACCCATTGACGTTTGCTCTGTTTCACTCGTAATTGGTTCAGAGCTTTTTTTTTCTTCGGTCGTAATTAACGGTGTCACTTTAGTACCTTGATTTTCAGTTGAAACTAGCATTGTTTCCGTCAAAATTTTTGCTGTTGCAGTCGAGAGGGAGGCAGCGTGTTTATTTTCTTTTGTCCTAATTGAAGTTGCCTGTGTAGTGCCTTCTTCTTTATTTGAGGTTGATTTCGTTTCCTTTAATACTTTCTCTGTTGCAGTCGTAATTGGTGGAGTGGTTTTCTTTTCTCCTGTAGTAAATGAGGTTGCCTCTGTAGTATCTCTTGCAGTTGAAATTGATGTTGTGTCTGTTAACTTTTGTTCTGTTTCAGTCTTAGTTTGTACAGGAGTTGCGTTTTCTTCTGTAATAATTGAAATGGTTTCTGTAGTGCCTTCTTCAGTTGAAACTGGTGTTGTGTCTGTTAATTTTTGTTCTGTTGCAGTCTTAATTGGCGCAATAGTTTCTCTTTCTTCTGTAGTGCCTTTTTCTTTTTTATTTGAAATTGATGTTGTTTCCATTAATATTTGTTCTGTTTCAGTTGTAATAGGTGCGGTGGTTTCGTTTTCTTCTGTAGTAATTAAAGTTGCCTCTGTAGTACCGCCTTCTTCTTTGGTTAAAATTGATGTTGTGTCTGTTAACTTTTGTTCCGAGGCTGCTTTGATTTCCGTAGTAATTTCTCTTTCTTCGGTGGCAATGGAAATTTTCTCTGTAGTAATTTCTTCTTCTGTAGTTGAAGTTGGTGTTGTATCTGCTAACGTTTGTTCTGTTGCAGTGGTTTCGTTTTCTTCTATCATAACTGAAGTTGAATCTGTAATGCCCCCTTTTTCCGTTTGTGTTATGGTTGTCAGATTCGGTATCATCGCCCGTGTGATTGATTTCTTATTTGTAGAACCCAGTCGTCTTTGTTCTTTCGCATCTGTTGATATTATGCCTCCTGAGATAGATTCTAAATTTGTAGTACTTTCTTCTATAGAAGTTACTGTTGATTTTATGTCTGGAGAAATTTTTTCTGTTGAATATAAGGTGGATTCATTAGATATAATTTCTGTGCTGCTTTTAAAATTTGAGTTTGTTTTTGTTATGTACTCCGTAAGTAAATTGGTTATATTTTCTGTTTTATGTGCTTCGGTGTTGCTTGACACGTCTGCTTCAGATATGCTCGTGACAGAAATGTCTTGTTCTATGCTTGAAGTTACTTTATCTGTTGATTCTGACGATCTTAGCTTATAACTTGAGGTAAGATCTGCAGTTTGTAAAGTTGATGAATATTTTGGTGTTGATTCTTGTCCTGAAGATGTAAGTTCCACGGATTCTGATGGATATTGTGTAGTTGTTTTCTGCTCATCTGTCAGATTAGTTGGTGATTCTTGAATGGTACTCAAAGATTGCTCTGTTGTTGAAATGCTAGTAACAGGCGTTTCATAGTTAGATGTTGCCAAGGAAGTTGTTGTTAAATATGTTGTTTCTTTTACCGATTCACTTGTTGCGGCCTCCGATAATTCTGTTTCTGGTGCCGTAAATTCTTTGCTAGTAACAAAACCAGTTTCAGTATTTGTCGATGGTGTCTCATTGGTTTGTTTATCTGACATATCAGTAGTTTTGTTTTTGTCCATGGCAATGCTTGTTTCAAATTCCATTTCTGTTGATGGATTTTCAGAAACAGATGAAAAATATCCAGGATGGCCCGATTTTGAGGTTAAAGAGGACTCTTCGGCTAAACGTGTTGTTTCTGATAGTTTAAGTACTGTTTGTGTTGATAAAATACTGCTTACAGGCGTCGTCAACTCAGTAGTCAAAAACTCTTTAGTGCTGACCTCTAATTCTTCTAATGGTGTTGAAACTACAAGTTCTACAGAACTGTTTTCTGTTTGTGACACTGTTGACGATGGCTGCATTGTTTCTGTCGTCGACGATGGCTCCATTGTTTCTGTCATCGATGATGGCTCCATTGTTTCTGTCGTCGATGATGATAGCATTGTTTCTGTCGTCGACTCTACCTTGAAAGTTCTTTCTGTAGGTTCCGTTATGAAAAACGTTGTTATTGGCAAATTTTCAGTTGATGCGGGCAGAGAAATATACTCTGGAGTTTCTTCTGAAATAAGAGTTCCTGTTTCAGGTTTAGTTGTATTCTTTAGAGGTGTCGTTGATTCACTCGGTATTTCTGTGATAGTCTGTATTTCAGTACTAATTTTAGAAGAGTCTGTTTCTGGCATTTCTGTACTTGAATACTGAATTATAGTTATAAAAGGTGATGGTTTCCCGTCTGTTAATTCTGTAAAAGTTTCGTTTTCTCTTGTTGTGGTTGGTAATATTATTATCTCTGGCGTTTCTAAGGATTCTGTAGTCTTCTGAAATTCGGAATATTGAGATGGTTTCAACTTCGTTATGGAGGGCAAGGCTCCTGTGGTCGTTTTCTTTGGTTCTCCTTTTGTGGTCTTTATTTGTATAGCAGTCATATAATTTGATTTCGTGGAAAGTTCTGAACGATTTGTTGTAGAGTGTATTAATGGTCTTGGAGACATTTCTTCTGTCGATGCTGACTCAAACTCTGATGCAGACGCTGCTGATTTCGTTTCAGGCATTCCGCTTTCAGATGGTATTAATAATGTTTCATACTCTGATGATACTGTAGTAGATTCCTCTGTAATTTGTGTCGTACTTTCTAAATTTTGTGAGCTTTCAGTCGTTGAACTTGATAAATCTTCCAAAGTTATTACTTCTGGTGAAACTGATATCGTTGTAGGAGAAAATTTTTCTTCAGTAAAAGACGTTTTTTCTGTAGTTGTCGTTTTACTTGTGGTTATTCTTGGTCGAATTGACGACCGTGTAGTTTGTTCCGCTCTGTCTGTAAATTCAGTCGTTGAACTTGATAAATCTTCCAAAGT
>JAHWFO010043354.1:195621-213665 GCA_023313115.1 Rhysida immarginata | reverse complement strand
GTAAATTCAGTCGTTGAACTTGATAAATCTTCCAAAGTTATTACTTCAATTGACACTTCTGTTGAAACTGATGTTGTGATAGGGGAAAATGTTTCTTTAGTAAAAGACGAGTTTTCTGTAGTTGTTGTTTTACTTGTGGTAGTTCTTGGACGAAATGACCATCGTGGAGTTTGTTCTGCTCTGTCTGTAAATTCAGTTCTACCACAAGGAGCGATGGTGCCATCCAAATCCTCTTCGTTTTCTTCTCCCCTGCTCGCTTCGTGACATTTCTTAAATTTCCATTCCCTAGGTTTAATGTCATTCACAGGTTTAAGTACATAATTTTTCATAGCATTTTCACTAATAGTGTTTTCAACTCTATTAGTTTGCGGTTTCGTTCCTATAATGAAATCCTTCATAAACTTCGGTATTTTCTTTCTAAACGTCGGTTTCACGCAACACACCAATAAATCATCGTCCTTGCATCCGCAAGACCCTGCTCGGAATTGATTTTTCGTTTCTGCCATAAGAATTGCCATGTTTTGTTTCACTGAAAGACAGTTTTTGACCAAAGTGCATACACCAGGTTTCTTGCTTAGAATTGCGTTACATGGTTTGCCCAACATATAGGAACATGAATATCTGAAACTTGGTACTAATAAAGAAAAGAAAAAAAAATAAATTGTCAATATATGATCAATGAATGGTTTTATGATAGAGTAAAGTTACTTAATATTAGATATTTTCTTGATATGCGATATGAGCCTAACATTACAAAAATACCACTTAAAAAGGAGTGCGTCAATTACACGGAATATATAAGCAGGGCGTGGCATTAGTTCGATCAGTTCGATTCCCACAAGTAAATGGATTTTTTTCCGGGTGAGCTTGAATTACTGCAGGAGAGCAAGTCCTGTTTACACCAGAGCCAGGTACGTCGTCTTAAAGAACATGTATCTGCACTAGTTGTTCAAAGTATAGGTTGACGTTGGTGGTTCGACCATCTAACAGTTCTTTTAATGAAACGGACATCGCGGGGATTTTTTAGGAGATCATTGTATACTTCCACTCGGCACTTGGCTTGAGTGGCGTCATGTCGTGAAGGTGGCGAACCACGATGGACTGTAATATGCCTATCTAGGATAATAATTTTCGTATGTTGGTTGTCGGATTTCCATCCTCAACAAAGAATACGAACCTCGGATTCCATGTTTCGCAGCCTACTATGCCTTGGCTGATTATCGAGGTTATTGTCACCTAAGAAAAGTTTCTTAAAACATCTGGTTGCGGTCTTGGAACCTTTTCATTAGGGTTGATTTCAAACTTGTATAACTAAATCTCCCTAAATTGCCGCTTTTTAGCAATTTATCTTTTACTCGTCCAGACTATGAACGGAATGACAAAATGAGTTGTTGGACACAGGAAAAGCTAACAATATATAATTCAAGAATATTCATTATTACACACCATGTCTCAGATGTTTAAATTATTGATGAAAAAAGATGAACTATAAACAGAAGACTATAAATATAATTACCTTCAATTAATCGCGCAAATGTCCTAACCAAATGAGCCGCTGTGGACTTTGCAGCATTACGCTATCTAACTGTTCTAATCAGCCCAAAGGACATGTAGATAGCGTAATCCTTCTGTATCCACAGTGACTCAATTGGTTAGGGCGCCAGCGCGATTAGTTCAAAGTTCCTAAGTCGAGTCCAGGCTGTGGAATTTTCTTCCCTATTTTCAACAATAATCTAACATTGTTTCGAGTTGATACAGAACAAGGCTGCCCAACTTTTTGTGACCATGAGCTAGTTTTTTCCCTCGAGCGATGTTGACATCTACCGAAATCCAGGAGAAAAAGTTGCGATTTGCCAACAACGAACCATAACATTTATAACATCACTTTTCTTATTCAACAAGACAAGTTCACAGACCAGAAGAATGCCATACTTGAGGAAAAGAATAGTAATACGGCTAATACAGGGTGGTCCTGAAATATTTGGTCAAAATCAGGGATTTGGATTAGGATCTAGGATCGGCTTGAGGATGAAAAAAGTTCATTATAAATTTTAAAATGCATTCTTCCGGGGTTACGAGACATTGAATGATTAATACCGGATTCAGAAAAACGAATGGCCATGAAAAGAAAAAATAAAAGCCTTCTTTCTTTTTATTTATAGAAGTTGCTGAAAATATCAACCGTTTTCGTACGCGTCCATCCGTCTAACCATGGACTGTCGAACACGCTCAAAGATACCTTCGTATTATCAATTTCACAGCTGTTGATAATGCGATCGCGTATCTCCTCTACATTATTGATTAAGCCTTTACAGCTAATAATCAACAAGAGTCTTTACATTTCGGTTGCTACAACAGAACACTCGATTAAGCTGCTTGTTGAACACATTAATTAAAAAAGCACAATCCTAATAACTACAACAAACCTTTGAAAGTAGTTATTCTTCGAAGATGATAATTAAATCCGTCATAATTTTTAAAGAATGCGCATTTGGACTAACATTTATATGAATTTTTTTCATCTTTATGACAAGCGCAATTAAATTCCTAATTTTGACCAATTACACTGTACAACATGAAAAATGTCCTTTAGATGAAAATATGTGTTTCTTGTATATTTTTGGCTGAAAATAACGACCCTGTAATTATTTTTTGTTTACCGCGCACCATTTTCCAAAAAGCAACATTTTAGTTTTCAACATATATACATATCCAGTTCCTCATTCTGAAGACTACCTATATCTACAATTCCAGATAAATATACTGTTGATTCAGAGGAAGACACCTCCGATGATCCAAACCATCAAAATCCTGACTTTCAGCCATCCACATCTATGACATGTTCACATCATGAAATCACATAGGCAGAGCTTAACGATGGAATGGGAAGTATGAATATTGCTGGTCTGTTATCAGGGACACACCAACAAATGCCTACAAGAGGAAACGGCCGAAAAAATCAATTTATTGTTTGTGTTTTCTATAATCAAGCCTCTGTTACATTTTTCTGAGAAGTGGGTCTCCTACATAAACGGCACGTGATGGACCATTTTGGTTTTGATATATGGATCAAGCACCTTTTGTTTTTACAGAATCACATAGTTTCATCTAAAGGACAGAAAAAAAGTTCAAATTTATTGTACAGTGTTATTTCAGGATCACTCTGAATATTTATCGAATCAACTATTGTTAACTCTGAGTATGATTATTGTTAACTCTGATATTTGTTTTTCTCTTGTTCAATTGTTGTATCATTTTCCCTATTGCTGTATTGTTGTTAACAATTGATGTATTGTTAAAAAAATGACTCGTTGTACGGCTTGCCCTTTCATATTTAAAAAGACTCATATCGCATATTACGAAGCTATCTCAAATAACTCATATTTAATTTAAATTAACATTTAACATCATGGAAAATACAGGGTATCCATAAAAACATGTTCCTGTTTTAGTTCGCTATATCTCTAAATAAGTTCAGCGCAGAGTGTCAGTTTTCCTGTAATAGTGAAGAAATGGTTCTGTGTTTTCAGAAGGCCACTATTGCCGATAAACTTTGCCGAAAAAATCTGAATCACAACAGTAGCGGGACCTGTAACATGGGACTTATGTTGGGGGGGGGGAGGGCAAGTCAAGAAATTATATGAGAAAATTAAGTGGAAAAGTGCACCAAGTACTTTGCTGAATAAAGCCAATACCAACCAATATTCCATAAGTTTCTCCGTGTACGTCTTTTTCAGCAAAAATAATGTATATGCATATAGGTTTAGGCGTGGGCAAATCCCCCCCCCCCCTTGCTACGCCCATGAACTGTAATGACTATGTTCAGAGAGAGACAGAGATTATGGGAGGAGTTTGAATGTCGTTTAGACATTGTTCGAGTAACTGAAGGGAGTCACATAAAACGTTGGATTGGTTTATTGGTTTATTAGAAATGTTGGCGTCGACTACTAAGGTCATTTTGCGCCTTTTACACAAGTTATATCTGTACGCAGCCCAGGACAAACACAAACATCCATGCTCACGGCGGGATTCGAACCCACGACCAGGCGGACTCGAGCCTACGCCCCAGCCCTCTACGTTTGAAATATTGTTTTTTTTTATTATTTTATAGTAAGGAAATATAAGAAACTAAAGTAGGACTGTTCTTTTTTGGGCATGTCGTATGTTATGTAACGTGATTAGCCTGTCGTTGAATTAGTATAGCTTTTTAATTTTGTTTAGCATGGTATCATTTCATTACAGGTTTATTTTATGAAAAAAATGAATTCGAAATTTTTGAATAACATTTTTACTAATAATGTAATGTCATTGGAAAATTTTACGTTTGGTTTATGATTCACTAGCAGATCTCGTGTGAAAATATTTTCGCACAAAAAAAAGTCATATTATTAAGGACTGGATATTATGCAAAACAATTTTCATGTATTTGGAGAGACCGTGCAGTAGCGGTTGTCCTCTTTATGCGTGCCCGTTCGGGTTGTAGAGTTATGGCACGATTAAACATTGCACAATTTAAAATAGAGCCAGTGCCATTTCTCGGTATTAAAAATGAAAGATATACTGTATTCCCGAGCGAAAGTCTTGCAGTCACTGAAAAATCGCAAAAATCCTCATTAAGCAAAGCAAACAACGACGCCACAATTTTTTAAAGCTGAGAAAAATTCCATTCAGCTTCAAGTAAATTGAATTTTTAAATAAAATACAATGGAAAGGAAGAAAGGAAAAACAAAATCCTTTCTTAGTGGCTTCTTAAGTAACAAAATAAACCTACTGTCAAAATTTCATGTAATTAGCTCCAGCAGTCTCGGCTCGGCGATGATGACTCAGTCAGTCAGGACATGTTATTTTATACAGGGTGTATCAGGTTCGATGGTCATAAAGCACCTAGCGTGATCCTTTGCATGATTGCAAACTTAAAGTTCCTTATCGAAAATGTCGAAAACTCAAAATTTAAATTGCGTCATTATGTCATTTATGAACTTTCCGCACCATCAGTTCATTAAATTAAAAGGGGCGATTACAATTAAATCGGCGGCAATTGTTGAGATTAAATGACGTTTTTTACAGGTTTTCAGCAAACTTCGCGTGATGTTTAGACCCTTAACATTCGAGTTTTGAACATTTTGTTAGCAAGGGCACCCTCGTGGGTCTTCTTCACCATATCCCATGGACACCAGATTTCGTTGCACAGTTCGCATCGATACAGCTCTAGTATCACCCTGGTTAAAATCTGATGTCATCTGGCGTAATGTCAGTTGCCTGTTAGCGGTTACCATCCTACTCGGACGCCGTTCATTGAGAAGATGTGGTCGACCACTGCGTTGTCCATGGTGGGAGGTAATGCCGTCAAGTTGGTACTCTCGGTAAACTCTTGAAGATGTGGACCATGGGATGTTGATTTTTTGAGTCACCTCCGATATTGAATGATCCTTAGGTTGTGCTCCACATACCAGGCCACGTTCGAACTCGGAGAGCTCTCGTCGTGTAGCCATTGTCACACTGAACACCTCAGCCCTTACTCATGACAGTGTAACTGAACTTACTGACACTGATTTGCATATTTATACTGTTTGCACGTGATGCTACTGCCACTTGAAAAATAGTCCACTGCTATCCCATGACTTTTGGCATGTGAGTGTACTTTGTTCTCTAATAAAATCTAGAGGGCGTAGGACCTTCTTTAATGTACATTGAGCGATTTAAAATATTAAAATATTAACTTGAAGCACTCCTTTCACTTAAGCTGGGGATTACATCGAAGCAATATCATCGGTAAAAAAAATCTTAACGTACATTTTGTAAACATGTTGGTAGTATATTTTAATACCGTCTTACATACACTCACGAATTGATTTGTAATATCGTTAATATTTTAGGTATAAACATTAATATCTTAACCCTCCGTCGGGCGCAACTGATCTAATAGGCACACCTCTCGTATTATAGATCGCCTTCGCCCTCCTAGGTGCCAGAAACACTTGAAACTTTGAATAGCTGTCCCTTATTTAGTGACCTTTTCATACTTATCCGTTAGTTCATGTCAAAAATTTTTGATTGAGGACAGTGATAAAAGTGTTCTGTCAGGCGCATAGCAACTGATTTTGCAAAGTTTCTGAGGCATGTATTTTTTCAAAATCGATTCACTAAATTGAATTATTTTATTCATTTAACCAAGTTCTACTGTATTTTACATCTTTTTTTAACCTTCTGTCAGGCGCAATACTGTTTGTCACATCTTCAGGCGCAATGAGCCTATCAGGCACACTTCCCTCTCAATTATACTGCTCTTGTAAATTTTGTGAATTTGTCATTTTTTTATAACTCTTACGTTTTAAATTAACAGAAAACTCTTAAAAAGAGTTTTTCTTTAATGGAAGGATGATTTAAAAAAATAAAAAAAGGTTGTATGGTTTCAATCAGATCTTTTAATGGAATGTGCCTAACAGGCTCATTGCGCCTGAAGATATGACAAACAGTATTGCGCCTGACGGAAGGTTAATTAAGGAATGATTAGCAATAGAAATATCGTAGATAACATGAAATAAATAAAACTTAAATAATACTTTAGAGAATTAGCTTACTTGTGTATCCCGATAAAATTCTAGCTTCTTTATAGATTGACAAATAAATAAAGAAAACCTGTTAAGTAACAAAAATTATATTAGCATTTTTGTTCTAAATTTTGGGAAAGGTCATTATACCTTCGTTAGTCTTAATTTTTATAGATTTAAAAGCAATATTTATCGACGGAGAAGTGTAGAATCCTTGATGCTATAAAACACCAAAAAGCTAAACAAATGCAAACTCTCATTTATAATTTTAAACACTTAATTTATCAGTTACAATAAAGCGATGAAGAATAAATTGATGAAAAGTAATGAGGAAATCGAAAGATTTCTATAAAGCTAAGAATTGAAGATTTCTTGTATTTAAAACCATTCCGTATTTAGCAATCGTTTTCTTACCATGTAGTGAAACCTTTTTTGGCTGGTGGGCCTCATTGTGTCTTGGGATCTTATTCGGAGTGTTTTAGCGAGTGCATTACCCGAAAGAGAAAAAGATCTCGAATGTCGTTGGTCAATATTTACATTGAAAGAAGAAGATCGTCGCCAACACAACTGAATTCCAGGTAGATTTCTCATCTTTCAATTGTAGAACCAGATTCCTTTGGATCTTCTTCCATAACATGGATGACAAGAATTAGTACGATAAATAAGTTTGATTTATTCCTTACAAAGTCCTTATTATTTTTTTTTAAATTTCTTTTCATTTAGCAATTCTACTTGATCTTGACATGTTTTCAAATATAAGATAATAACTGAAGAAACACTCCAATATTTCGAAAGACAAATTGAAAAGGGAAGGAAAAATTTGCGATAGGCATGGTCCCTGGTTCGAATCCGGGTCGCGGAATTTTTCCTTCCCTTTTCAATTTGTCTTTTGACATGTTTTGTTAATATGTATCAAATATAAGCACAATTAGAATTAAATAAATTAATGTTTACAAAAGTAACACTATAAAGGGTTAATTCGTCACGATATCATTTTAAATATCATGTCCCAAGAAATAACGAAGTTATGCTATGATTAGCTTAGGAAACGAAATTATGATTGAATAATCGCTGAAAAAAATCTAAACGAAACTTTTTATCTATTTCATAATGTATTTAATGTGTAAAAAGTTATAAACATGTATTTCATTTTTTCTTTCCGAATTTTGACCAATTAGGATGCATTGTTGGAAGTTTTTATAGTAGCTGCCAAATTTGAAAGGCATGCGTGCTTAACTATGCCATATAGTTGATAATACAGTTACATTAATGTAATGTGAAAATTGATTAAGTTGAAATTCACATGTGTGATGGCTGGCTAATGTTGCAACATCATCGTCGTATTCTATCAGGTCGTCCAATCGTGTAGACAAACAGAAAAGGCTAAAGGTTGTAGGACAACTGCCTCCCTAGAACAATTGCCCCATAGACAATTGGCCTCCCAAATTGCCTCCGACGAGTACTTTAATTTAATCAAATGTGTAGAAAACTTAATTTTGTTTTTCTTTTCCAAATGGCCAACCACTGCCTAAGGATGGTGGACTGTTTTTGTTTCCCTGAATTTTCGCTTATGCAAGGAGGTATGTACAATCGGGTGCAAAAAGGTTTTTACCTGCTCCGTAGGGGCTGAGCTTTCTGGATGTTGATCGGTTGCAAAATCAGGTACTTGTACTGATAGTCAAGGCAGATTAGAATGAACCTGTCCCTTCTGAATGAAAATAGGGTAGCAGGTATACGCTTGGGATGTGCTCGTCGCGTGCTCCCTCCTGACAATAATAAGCGATAGCGGCTGACAGCAGTATCGTTAAAGTCTCTGCCTACTGCCTCGAATGGCAGAGTTCGAATCCGATATGGATAGACATTTTTTTTGTTCATTGTCGAGTTTTTGATTTCGTTTAAGTTTTAAACAGTGTATGTAAAAAACACCATAAACAGATTAAAATTTTTTCATCCAAGTGTGCAATTTGATCTGTTTATTTGAGGGTTTAAAAAACTTTTCATGTTATTTGTCATGTCATGCTTTATTCTATATTTTAGTTTTTAATAAAATATACATTAATTCATATCACCGTTACTTTTACAAAAAATCTTCTTTTGTTCAAATCATTTAATATTCTCTAAGATTAAAATATATAATCCTATATATATGGGTGGTTATAATTAAAGTGACACCATTTAGACCCTTCTAGCGGCCGTTCTGGTAATCAGATTTTGACGAAACTTGAGATATATGTTATACAGACCATGGGGAAGAGAATTTTGCAATAAAAAAATTAGTTCACATTTTGACCGCTACGTCAAAATATGGCGCTGGTCATGTAAGAAACTATCTGAGAATTTTTACTCAATCAGAGACGTTATGCAAATTAGAAAAGCTTTAAAATGACAGTGAAATTAAATGTAAAGTCATTCTTCACGATGGCTTTAGCTAAAAAGGATCGAGCTTTATTGGTGAAGTTGTTTTACCAGAACTGCAATAATACCTCTGCTGCACTAAGAGAATATCGACGTTTGAAAAACTTGCGAAATGGGCCTACCTCCATTAACGGTTTAAAAGAGATGATTAAGAAATTTGAAGAAACTGGCGAGTAGGGTGTGCAGCTAGGGAGAGGACGGAAACGAATTGCAAATGAGACTGTGGAAGACGTTGCTGCTGCTGTAGTGGAGAGTGTTTCAAGTTCCCAATATTCTTCAGCAAGTGTTCGAGCCGTATCACGTGATTTGTCTATTCCGTGGTCTACGGTACAAAAGGTTTTGCTTTCCATTTTAAAGTGGTATCCATACAAGATCCAGGTGGTTCAAAAGTTGCTTCATGAAGATCTGATTTTGCTTGCCAGTTTCTGGATAGAATAGCCGTCGATAATGCATGGCCATGGAACATTTTGTGGTCAGATGAAGCGCATTTCACACTAGACGGAGCAGTGAATGCTCAAAACTGTCTCATCTAGGGTACTGAAAAGCCGATGGTTGTGCATGAAAAGGTTTTGCACTCTGATTACGTGACTGTATGGCGCGGATTCAATTCATTCTTGGCCCCTTTTTTTGAAGAGAACACTCCTCAAGGCACTAAAAGATGTTCAATCACTGGTGCTCGTTACTGCGAACTTCTGCAGCAGAAAGCCATTCCTGCTTTACAAGAAAGACAATGTTTAGACACTACTTTCTTTATGAAAGATGGTGCAACACCCCACATTACACGACAAGTGAAGGAACTGCTTCGTGCTCATTTTGAAGATGATCGGGTTATTTCGAGAACTTTTCCAACTGCATGACCTCCTCGTTCACCGGACTTAAACCCTTGTGACTTCTGGTTATGGGGATATTTGAAAGATAATGTCTGTGGAGGAAGAATACGTACGGACTGTCCCTGAATTGAAAGCAAGCATAACACGCCATATCACTGCGATTCCTCAGGAAACCCTTCGCTCTACTGTGGAACATGCAATAATGCGCTTTGAACACATTGACATAAATGGAATGCACATTGAACAAATGCTCTGACTTTATAAATTTCTCTGCTTCTAACTTGTTTTTGTTATTATTCATGTGCCATATTTTGACGTGGCGGTCAAATTGTGATTTTTTTTTATTGCAAAATTCTCTTCCCCGTGGTCAGTATAACATATATCTCAATTTCGTCAAAATCTGATTACCAGAACGGCCGCTAGAAGGGTCTAAATGGTGTCACTTTAATTATAACCGTCCTGTATTAAAACGCAAAGCATTTTTTGTAAGAGCAAAATTGGCACTTCTGCGCATGGGCATCTGAAGCCAACAAAGAAAGTTACGACAATTCATCAGAAGCCAGGGATTGTTGTAATGAGACAATATTCAATCATTGTTTTGAATTAAATAAACTGAAGATTTGCAGAAAGAAAATCCTGCCTTGATCATTTTATGACGGTTCCTTGTGACTACTGAAAAACTCGGAAAATGTTATGTTAAATGTTATATCGTTAGAAAGAGCTTTAAAAACTGATCATTTTATCCGCTGACACTTTATGTCTCAGTTTAATACTTTCAGAGAAATTTAGTTTAAAGCTATTTTGATTTTATATATTAACTCATTTCTTATTCTTTGTGCATAATGAGATATTTAAGCTCTGATTATTCTATTTGTTTGTGTATAATGATTATTCTATTTGTTGCTCAGGCAATTTTTTATTCTATTATTTTTTAATTAAAGAGATGGGGATTAATAATAAGATGGGTTGTTCTCCGTCAAATTTTGACGGGATCCATCTAGTAGTTATATAATAAATTAAAAAATTTTTTCGGATGGTTTTGGCATAATTGTCGTTTATATACACACAAAAATGAGATTTGTAACCTTTCGAGCAGTCAAAAGAAATTAGCTTCCACTTAAACCTGTAAATCACTTCCGCATCACACCTTAACGAGCGCAGCATCAGCTTATCTCTTGATCACGCATATAATTAAATCGTTACTGTGCACAATTTATGTTACATTATTAACCAAATATATTAGTTTATTATTAATAAAACAAAAATTCTCATCAGAACAACCAAAATAATCTTTTTGTCAGCATAGTTGAGCACCTGACGTAAAACTTGCCTACCCCCGATGTTCAGCAAAATCTTAATGGAATCGTTCCATAGTAAGCGTGCTCGACGAGACACCTGGAAAAAATAATCTCATTGGATTGAAGTATTGTAAGGAGCCGAACAATTTTGACTTGTTAAAAACCTTTATGCACCCGACTGTACGTATGTGATCAGTTTTGTACAGCTGACTTCTCCGAAACGGCAAGTAGCAAAAGCAAATGAAATTAATATACACTGTACCTCAACGTATTTTTTATGACAATTGGTTAAGTCTTTTTAGGGATATTAGTTTATTCCTAAAAATAAAGAAATGGCTATAGCAATCATACCAGCGAAACAAATTCGACATGTACACCTCATTCTAAAAGCGTTTTCACATAGGTGAAATGATTTTCGGCGTCCTTGCAATACATCAAGCCACTCGGCTTTAAACCAGTAAAATTAATGCAATTCCAACTCGACTTCTTGCTTGAACTGATTAATTTCACTGGTTTAATGTTTTGGAAAGCGGCCGAACATTATTCACTTCATTGAAAACGCTTTTGGAATGAGGTGTACAAACTCCTCTGATTGAGATGAATAATTTTTTTAAATGACTTGTTTGGGACTGATGAGCCATTTTTTACATTATAAAGTAATTTTTTAAATGACCCTTTTTAATCCCCTGCCAATTTTTTTAATTTTTTACTTTCATGACAAAATGGAAGGTCTATGCGATTGTACCATTCTACCATTTCAATTTATTTTGCATTTAAATTTGATATTTCAAGCTCTTATGTTTAAAACTTGGTACAAAATCTAAACTCTTTCAGATATGGTAATAGAGTGATTCAGTGCATAATGATGGGGTAAATTTAGGCGATAATTTTTAATCTAAAATTTTTTAGTACACAAGCAAAGTTTTGGGGGCAGCAGCCCTATGGAGGCAGAATCTGTAGGTGTGGATTAAATATCTTTGGACTTTTGAAATTCTGGCGTCAGGTTCTTAAAGACCATCAAAAAAGTAGAATATGAATGTCTCTAAGAGCCACCGTTTATCTCTTTGTCTTCATCGATAAAATTGGTTCAAAACTTTAAGAGCTCTACACTTTCAGTGCCTCTATCTCCTAAACGGTTGGATGAATTGAAAAAACACCAAGAATAAATCATTTCTCAAATGTTGTGTACAATGAAAATGTCATTGAAAATAGGGGATCCCATTTTAAATTTCAAAGTTGCCCCCTACCCTACCCGCTACGAAGGGTGGAGAGGGCTAATTTTTTTTTTCATCATTAGACAAGTATTTTTTCTTTTTTTGACAAGACGTTAAAACAAGTTAAGAGGAAAAAGGTTTTATCAAACCAAGCTTTTATAATGTTTTATTTAGTGGCAACAATACAGCTTAATTTTGCAACAATAAACAATAGATACATTTACTCTCGACATAACGAAATGTCCAATTGTTACAACAATCAATTCGTAGTAATGAGTTAGTACCATTAGAACACGAACCAATGAACCGATTTGAAAATTTTTTTCTTTATCATAAATTGTCATCGATTCTGCATAAGTGTGTCAAATTGCAGCTCCCTAGCTTGTCGGAAAGTTGGTTTAATATTGATTACAAGATTTGACCTAAACAAACTAACACAGCAAAGTTAATAAAAGCTTATAATAAATATTTTCGAGATATCAGACCATTTTGGGACTTTTTATTCACTCTGTGTATGGCCATCCATTGAGCAAACGTAACATTTCCGGGCATTTTTCTGTTTATAGTTCAACTTTTGCTCCGTGTCATATACCACGACCTTTCCTCCAAAAAAAAAGAAAGAAAGAAAAAAGGTAAATCCTCAATGGCCGAATTTCAAAGGTAATTTTGCCGGTCGTCAACATCAGTTGAGCAAATCGGAGACGAATTCGCAACATTGGCAATCAACTAATACGATAAGCATTTTCACCAGCTACCCTTGATGTCAGACATCTATAGACATCTATTTATAGACATCTATAAGGCTTTTATCAGAAAGTGAAAGCGAAACCAGGAAAAGGAAGTTAGAAGCGTTATCCCACAACGGTTTAGCTCCGACAAAAGGAAACAAAACAAAAGGAAACCAATAAAAGTTGTAAAAACACTGTTTCTTTACCGACATCGAACGACAATACGACAACGAAATAAACTATTCGCCGATGGTCGTCGTTGTCACTACCTATCCAAAAGAGCTTCATTACAATGAAGAATCAACAGAGGAAAATTCAACTTCCGTTCTCCCTCTTCCCTGTTCCGTCTCTCAGCATAAGAAATCGCCCAATGTAGAAAACAGTGTCAACCAGTGGCAGCTCGTCCATAGGCACGGCGATATCGATAAAATTCAATAAAATGTGTCTTTTTTTTTTTCTTTATTACTATTCTTATACATCTAGATTACATGATCCATAAGCTTAATGTCACTAGCTATTCCCTAGTTAGCGAAAAAATTACAATTTTCTGACGCAGCAACCCCAGAAATTTTAGCTACGAGCCGCCACTGGTGTCAACGCCTACAACTTAATTCACTCTAATTAAGTGTTCAAAGGAGCCCGCCAAGTCATTGAAAACTAGAGATGATTGAAAATACGAGTACGTCAGCTATGTTATACGATGATCCCGACGATGACTCTTCAATTTTGGAAGAAATGAAAAGCACGTTAAAATTTTTACTCCCCTCTATGCAGAACTTAACCGTATTTCAAAATTTTACTTGCATCAGATGCTAAACAAATTTCCAAGCAAAATCGTGAACTCAACCAGACTGACTCCGTCCATCACTGTGTAATACAGTTTAGTTTAACGCCTACAATGCTGACGATTGGATGGTTGTTTCTAAAGAACTTTATTTCTCCCTTCTTCGAGTGAGTTTTCACAAATTAACTCCTTTTACATCTCTCCAGAATTAAAGACTTTTTTCTTTAATTCTTACATCTTTCAAAAGATGTGCTTTTTTAAAAGCTTTTATTAACTTTGCTGTGTTAGTTGTTTAGGTCAAATATTGTAATCAATATTAAACCAACTTTCCGACAAGCTAGGGAGCTGCAATTTGACACACTTATGCAGAATCGATGACAATTTATGATAAAGAAAAAAAATTTCAAATCGGTTCATTGGTTCGTGTTCTAATGGTACTAACTCATTACTACGAATTGATTGTTGTAACAATTGGACATTTCGTTATGGCGAGAGTAAATGTATCTATTGTTTATTGTTGCAAAATTAAGCTGTATTGTTGCCACTAAATAAAACATTATAAAAGCTTGGTTTGATATAACCTTTTTCCTCTTAACTTGTTCATCATTAACTTTTAGGTGAATTATCAGCTAACTACTACAAGATTGGATAGCATATGTCTATACTCCTACCAGCGAAACATGAGAACTATCAATGACTGAGTTACCATATAAACTGCCAGGAGGAAAGTTTAGCCACATATTAAAGTTGCTGTTAAATGAATTACTGTTAAATTGGAGACCTTTAAAAGGACCTTTTTGTAATTAATGTGAAATTAAGTTTCCTCAGAAGAATCGTAAAACTTGTATGCTTAACATATTGTTTAAGCACGTGTCGAGCAAAGCGCACTTTAAACGATAAATAAAGGATCTGTTCAATGAGGCTAAGGCAGCCTCTGACTGGCTGATGACCTTAGCCAATGCCATGATCACATGTTCTATTGCAGGAGAAGCGATTCTCGTGCTTGTATGTTGGACTATACCTTAGTTATATCCATTTGGTTTTTCCACGAAATATAAATATACATATGGAGAGTTATCAGTAAACATAAACAAATGCCATATACATATTGCGCACCCTAATCATGGTTTACAGAAACAGGTATTAGAAATGTGCTAAGTTTGCTTGTGTATGGCTACAATTTTAAACCGTATCTTTGGTATTAGACAACACAGTTTCTTTTGTGCCGTGGCACCCTCGGCCATGATTTGCTATGCAATATGGCGTCTTTGTGCAGTCGATTTTAGTGAAATCACGAGACAACAATCCATAGAAAGGTTAGTGTTAGAAGAAACGAATAAGAGAAATCGTTTTCGTTTTATTCTATTCCCAAATGTATTTCTTTCAAATTTGATCATTTTGCAAATTTATTATTTTTACCACTTCAATTAATTATCCCTACCACCCATCATCACATATCATTTTGCTATCAACATTAAATAAAATACGTGTCAAATCATCTGCTTAAATTAAATACAAGGGGATTCAAAGGCCCATATCTGATTTCAAAGTTCTATAACTATGCAACCGTTGACGGCAGCAAAAGGACCCGACTACCATTGGAAAGCATTGGAAAGAGGGGATCGTTGAGGTCTCTCAGTTATCTGTTGTTTTTGATATGATGACATAATTACAGAAAGTGTTTTGCAAACAAATGTGAGTCAGCGATACCGTCCATCGCTAAGTTTGTATAAGATTTGGAGCAAAACCCCATACTGCTAAAAAAATTAGAAAATGGATCAAAGGTTCTGAGAAACGGGTTATTTGTGTACCGTAAGCGGAAACGCTCAGGTGCGCCTCATATCTCTGTTGAAAATATCGAGCTTGTTTGGCACAGTTTACTTTGTGCGTGCAGCTGTAGGGAACCATATTGAACACAATTTCGATACTTAATGATATAACGAATATTTTGTACTTTACCACACTTCTGTACGTTTATTAGGAGCTTTAGTATAGAAGCTACTTATAAGAATACTTATAACTTTTTCAAATTCTGTTTTCAGAAATATGACTATCAAAATCAAAGTCTTAGCTCGGCCGTATCAACTTTTCAGAATTTTTCGTGGACCCCTTCAAGTCGAATTCACGTGCTAAAACAGTGAGTGTAAAGAATTCAAAGATACTGGCATGTCATATAACAATCGATTTGTCAAGAAGGAACACATTGTTACTTTCTGTTCATCTTTCAAGCATTATTGACATCGGCGCGCGCACGTGAAATCGCTTTGTCGACGCACGATTGCTCAAGTGCTCATAATAAGCTTATTAAGTAGCGGAAAAATAGAGCTACTTACTGGTTTTATTTTATACACGATTTGAATCACACTTCATCATTTCTACATTTTTTGAGGTAGAAGGTTGAAATTCGGAGTGTAGCTTACTATCTTCACTATTTAGTTTGGTTTTGATTAGCCCACTATGGTCGGAGTTTTGGGGGTGAAAATTAGAGGGAACCAAAAGGTCTAGGTGTATTTATTCATATAAAGGAGTGAAATTCGGTTGCATATTCCTGTAATCAAGATCTCCATTATATGAAGATTTTTTTTTCCCGATGTATCTATGCCTTCCCGACTCGGTGGCGGAAATGCATCGAAAAGATGGGGACTACATTGAAAAATAGTGTACCAACTCTGTCTGTAATAAAGGAGCTGTAAAAAAATATTTCCGATTTTCATTTGACTGGCCCTCGTAAGTATAATAAGAATGGAGCTACTTATTGGTTTTATGTCAGTCCGTCCCCTTCATAATTTCTACATATTTTTGAGGTAGAAGGTTGAAATTCGGAATGTAGCTTACTATGGGCATGTTCATCTGCTCTATGTTGATTGGTATACAGGGGTCGGAATTACGTGGGTGGTATTCAGAGAGGGCAACATATCTATGTGCTATTCAGGTACGTAAAGGCGTAAAATCCAGTCTCCAGATTCCTCTAGGCAAGATCTACATTACTATGAAGTTTAGGCCCAATTATTCTAGTGGGATCGGATTTGCGGGGGTGGCAGTCACTTGGTCCTTAGAACTATGGAACCTCATATCACATGGTATGGGATATATCATACGTTCAGAAATGATGAGAAAGGAAAGAAAATACGAGTTTTTTACATATTACGTTCGAGAAAATCAATTTATTGATTTAAAAAAACTTGGGGAGAGGTAAAAAGTGCAGATGAAGGGGTAAAAATAGATGACTTGCCTTATCCTACTTGGGAGGCGGAGAGGGAGGGGGGGTAATTTCTTTTTAATAATCATATAAATGTATTTCTGCTTCACTGCTGAAGCTCCTCCTTGGAATGTTTACAAGATTTTATTTTAAAAATATAAACATGTATCTGTGTCATCACTTACTTTTTAATAAAAAATGTAGTTTTTTTATTTCTTTTGTACCATCATTTGAAATATGCTGCCCTTAAACCTGAGGAAAATCCCAATAACATACAGATTTGCATTCAAAGTTTTTTTTCGCTTTCTGTTGTTGTCATTGCTTATTAATTACTTTGCTTCAGAATAAACCGAGGCCATAATAAATGATCGAGAGTTTAAGTAAATAAAATGCAATTATCAAATTGAAAAATGTAACTTTGCGAAATTTTAAGTGCTGCTTGTAAATTTAAAAGTGCAAGTTACGAAATAGAAAATGTAGTTTTCAAAATAAAAAATGCAGTTTGCGGAATTTTTAAATCCAATTGAGGATTTGAGCATTCTGCAGGTTAAATTGTGTTAAAAAGTGGAAGATTAAAAGGAGGCAAACAGTGGATAAAAAGGATAAACAAGTAAGAGGTGGGGGGATAAATACTTGCTACTCCACTTTTTACCACTTTTTTATCCTCACCTGTTGGCTCTACTTATCCCTAACATTTTAACCCCATCTTTTAGTTCCACATTTTATTCCTCTCTTAACCCTCAATTTTGTATCCCCAATGCATATTCACACTTTTTTGCCTCACTTTTCATCCTTCACGTTTACTCAATTTTTATCCATTATTTTATTCCATTTTCAGGGCCTTACTATGGGGGAAGGGGTGAATGGAACTTAAAAAGTGTTCGATAAAAGTAGGGATAAAATGTGGGGGTAATATTAAATTCATTGTAAATTACTTTATCCTAAGGAATTAATAAACAGATGAATACCTAAAATTCCGATAACATTATAACCTCAGGTTTAATAAAAATAATTAAAATATTAAC
>JAHWFO010043354.1:171638-183695 GCA_023313115.1 Rhysida immarginata | reverse complement strand
GTCCGAGGGCATTTGCTCTGATGGAGTCGTAGGTGCCGCAGTACTTGCTATTTCTGCTGTAATCGAAGCTGCTCCTGTAGTACTTTCTGCAGTTGAAAATGACGTTATGGCCGATGATTTTTGTTCTGAAGGAGTCGTAGTTTCTGCAGTGGTTCCTATTTCTGTTGTAATAGATGTTGACCCTGTTGTACTTTCTGCAGTTGACATTGATGTTATGTCCGAGGACTTTTGTTCTGAAGGAGTCGTGGATGCCGCAGTACTTGCCATTTCTGTTGTAATAGATGTTGCCCCTGTAGTACTTTCTGTTGTTGAAATTAATGTTGTGTCTGTTATGTTTTGTTCAGTTCCAGTTGTAGTACTCTTTTTTTCAGTCGTTACAGACGTTTTACCGGTAACAACGCCTTTGGTTGAAATCGGTGTAGAACCCTTTAACTTTTGTTCGGTTCCTGTTGTAATTGATAGAATGGTTTCTTCTGTCCAAATTGAAGATATTTCCGTACTTTCTCTTTTTTCTTCTGTTGAAAGTAGCGTCGTGTCCATTAACTCTTGCTTTGTCGTAGTTTCTTCCTCTTCTGTGGTAACTGAAGTCGTCTCTGTACTTTCTTCCTCATTTTCAGTTGAAATTATTGTTGTTTCCGTTAGTTTTTCTTCTGTTGCAGTCTCACTTGGTTCAGCGGTTTCCTTTTCTTTTGTTGTCATTGAAGTTGATTTGGTGTTGCCCTCTTCCTCCCTCGTAGTTTTCATAAAATGTGCTGTTGTTGATGTCCTGCTTGTAGAACTCTTTTGTTCTGGTTCTTCAGTAGAAATTGGGATTCTGTCTGTTAATTTTGTGGTGCTTTTTTCTATTGATGTGGTTGGTTTCAAATCTGTAGAAATTTTTTCTGTTGAACATGACGCTTTTGAGAAGATTTCCGTTAATTTTGTACTTAAGTTTGCTACATTGTCTGTTACAGGCACCTTTGGATTACTCGAAAGAGATATACTTGTAACAGAAATATCATGCTCTGTGCTTGAAGTTGATTTAAAGGATTCCGTTGATTCTGACAATCCTGTGGGTAAACTAGAAAACTCTGTATCCGTTTGCATAGTTGACTCTTCACTTAATGTTGATTCCATTGCTATTGTCGGATTTGTCGAAGATGTGACTATCATGGAATTGGGTAGATATTTTGCAGTTGTTTTTTGCTCATCTTTTGACTTTGTAATGGCAGTTCTTGTATGAGATTGCATTTTTGTTGTGAGATTTTCATATTCTACACTCGACACAGATGAAAAATATGAAGGCAAAAACTCACTGGTGCCGGTTTCTAATTCTTTTAATGATGACTTAGTTCCAGAACCTTCAAGTTCGACAGATGTTTTGCCCATATGCGATGTTGTTGACCCTATTAGTTTTGATTCTGTTGTCATGTTTTCAGTTGAAGTTGGCAGAGAAATATGCTTTGTGCTTTCTTCGGAAGTAAGACTTTCTTTATCAGTTTTCGATTTTTCAGTTTTATTCTCTAGAGTTGTTATTGGTTCATTTGATATTCCTGTGGTATTCTCTATTTCACTGCTAATTGTAGAGAAACCTGTTTGTGTCATTTCTGAACTTGAATACTCGGATGTAGTTTTAAGTGGTGACACTTTCTCCTCCGTTAATTTTGTAAAGGTTTCAGTTTTCTTTGTAGCGGTTGTCAATTCTGTCATCACTGATGTTTCTGACGATTCTGTGATCTTCTGGGAAAATTCAGATGGTTTAGAGGTTAAGATTCCTGTGGTCGTTTCTTTAGATCCACCGACATTTGTGAAATTTGTTTGTGTTGCATTTATATGTTCTGGTTTTGTCGATAATTCTAAATCCTTAAGTGTCGAGTGAGTTAATGCACTTTCTGTTGATACTGACTCAAACTCTGATGCAGAGGCTGTTGATATTGTTCCAAGCATTTCTTTTTCAGATGACATTAATAATGTTTGAGTTTCATATTCCGATGATACTGTAATAAATGTCTCAGTTGTTTGTGGCGTGCTTTCTAATTTTTCTGAGCTTTCAGTCACTAAACTTGATAAATCTTTCGACATGGTTATTTCACTTGACACTTCAGGAGTAACTACCATTGTAGTAAAATTTGATAAATTTTCTTCGCTTAAAGAAGATTTTTCTGCAGTTAATGTTGTTTCATTTGTGGTGGTTTTTAGTTGTAATGTCGACCGTACCGTAGATGATGGACTTAATTCTTCAGCTGTAGACGTTTCAGTTGATATGGTTTCTTCTGAAGTAGATAATATCTCTTTCGTGGTCATTTCAGAACTTCTGGAGCTAAGTTCACCGCGTGCAGTAGAAATGACTTCGGTTTGGGTACTTTTTGCTAATTTTGTTGAGGCTTTCGTATGTTTATCTGGATGGCTAAATTCAGTTTTACCACAAAGTGCGATGATGGCGTCCATATCTGCTTCTTTGGTTTGCCCTGTATTCGCTTCATGACATTTTTTTAATCTCCATTCCTCCAGCTTAAGGTCGTTAACGGGCTCAATTATGTAATTTTTGATAGCATTTGTACCTATATTATCTTGCGAATTCGTCTCTATAATCAAATGCTGCATAAATATCGGCAGTTTGCTTCTTAAGTCCGGCTTTACGCAGCATACCAATAACTCATCATCCTTGCATCCACAAGATCCTGCCCGGAATTTATTTTTCGTTTCTGCGATTAGAATTGCCAAACTTTGTTTCACTGAAAGACAATTTCTGACCAAGGTGCATACACCAGTTTTTCTGCTTAGAGCTGCTTTGCATGATTTGCCCAACATATAGGAGCACGAGTATCTGAAACTTGGTACTAATATGGAAAAGAAAGAAAAATTTTTATAATTGTCATGAAGAGTTGTGATGAATGAATGGCATTAAAGCATAATTTATTTATGAACGTTTAATAACAAGAAAACTATTTCAAACATTTAAGAAAATAAATTAACCTTATATTGAGTTAGTGGGTCTCTTTTCGATCAAGATGTTATCTGATGAACAATTAAGCAACCAGTGAATATCTTCGAAAACTGTTTTTAGATGGCAGTTAGTATTTTTTATTATTGATAGAGAGTTCGTAGAAAATGTCTTCTGAATAGCCATGTCATTTAATTAAGTCAAAGCCGACCAGATAGAGAAGGCCTGCCAAACGCCAAGGTGATATCAGGGGCTGCGTGGTATTGGCAAGTTTCGTCACTTGGCGTCGCTAGTTAAACTGACTGATCGCGTGTCTCTGCAGAAGCAAATATTGCAATTTGCGTTTATTTCCTTTATTCAAATTACGAAAATGATATATTGTTGTATACCTCTATGTAATTCACTGAGCTCTGCACTTGATATTAAATTTTACCAATTTCCAAGTGACATGGAAACCAGAGAACAATAGATTAAACAATATCACAAAAAATGTTGACTGCAGTTTATGTAGGCCAAAAGATAGATAATTATTAAACTTCTTCCAAACAAATAGTTTGTATATATTGTAAATTTTCTTTTTTTGTTAATTTATTCGTTTTCCCTTTTTTAGAGCTTGCATCCGCAATATTCACTTTAGAGAAAGTGATTTCAATATTGGAAAAAGGAGGCGATTAAAATCTGGTGTTGTTCGCTCTAACTTTCTATTATGTCCATCATACAAACAGCCAACAAATTCAAAAGAAGAAAAAACAAAAACACCTGAAAAACGTAAACTAAAAAATTCACCAAAACGAAGGAAACCTAAACCAGACAACTCAGGCTCAATTAAAACAACTTCAAATTTGGAGCAAAACGAAAATTTAGAAAATGAGTTTCAGTATATGTCATCTATAAATATTATAAATATTGAAACTCCTTAATCATCTAGACGCTACTGAGTCAAACCAAATTGATGCCAATCCGGAGAGCCATCCAGACTATGATTCTATTATAGAAACCAATAATTCAAATTCTATTACAGAAAATAATAATGGAATTTCTATTAGAGAAAACACTTTCCCTAAAAAAGTTACTTCAATGTTTTACAAAAACAAATTTAAGTATCAAACGGTGGTTGCTTCTCGTTTGAGAAAAAAAATTAAATCACAGTAATTTTTAATTCTTTCTCCATACAGGCCCCGGTTACAAGTTTATCTAACCAATTTATTAACTGAATAAATTTCTAGAGTTTAAAAAAAACCTAACAGCAGAAAAATTTTAAAACTGTAATATGTTTTTCCTTGGATATAAATAATAAACAATATCTCTTTGTATAAATGAGGATTCAAATTAATTTGTTGAAATAATGAAATAATGACTACATTGGTCAACACTGAAATTGTTGCCGACTTAAAAAAGGGTTTTCTGTAATATTTTGGTGTGATAAATACGAATATAACCATTAAAAGATTTTATTGGTTCTCGTTTTGAAGATATTTCATATAGTTCATCTTCTACGTTTCAAGTGTATATTTATGCAGTAGAACTTCAACTTTGACAAATGTAGGTGTTCTAGACTAATTTGAGTTTGCTGATTCCAAATCTGAACTCCAAATTTCTCTATCACGTCAGGATGTTAAGTTTCATTTGTGTAAAACAGTCTCATAATGTCAAATTTAAACAATGGCCACCATTAAAATTAAAACTATTTTTATAACTCAAGATCCTGACCTGATAAAGAAATTTGGAGTTCAGATTTGGAATCAGCACACTCAAATTTATCTAGAACACCTATATGTCCCTAGTAGAAAAATTGTTATTGACCTGTGCTATTGGCATCCATTTCGTTATGTAACAATTGTTTTTTTCAGATTACAAAAATACATTAGAGCCAGTTTTGCATTTTGACAATCATGTTCGTGTTCAGCACATAAAAAATGATAAAAATTTATTGTCCAGTGTTATTGCTATATTTGAAATATGTTTATTTTACTTTTAATTATTTTATTAAAATTTAACAAAATTTTCCATTTATTATTGGTTTTGCTAATAAATATTCATTGACATAGTGTAGGCCTATATTGCTTTTTTTTTAATAAGTCTCCTCTTTTAGAGTTTTTTCTTTCATTATTATTTTTTTGGCAACTTTACTAAATTTTCATTTTGTAATAACTTATAAAAGTAGTTTTATATAAACAATTTGTGAATCATATGTTATGGTATGAATTTTGTTTAATATTTTTCAATAAGGGTCAGTAAATATTTCAACTTGAAAATATGTAAATAAATAAATTGAAGAGTAACAAGATCCCATATCACATATTAAGAATGACTTTAAAATTTTAAAGCTGAAATTAATTTTAAATTTTAAAATATTTGGAAAAAACATTCATTCTCAGCTAATTTCATACTGTAAAGTTTCTGCTTAAGTAGAGACACCTAGCGTCAAAATACCAGTAAAGCCCAAAAGAACTGGCATCATTCAAGCCTATGCTATTTGATCTCGTTGGTCAGGCCTTCTCTTTTTAGTCGGTTTTGGCTGAGTCAGTCCAGAGCCTATCGGAACTTTGGAGGAAAATTATATTGAGGTTCCGCTTTATCCTTTTTATACCCCTACTTTTCCCCCCTTTTTCTCCCTCACTTTCTATCAGACATGGGAACAGGCGTGAAGCACATGAAAACAAGGTTCCTGGGAAATCGATTGTTGTGAAATAAGCAATTCATGTTTGGGTGTAGGATCAGTGGCGGCTCGTCGATAGGCACTGCGGCACTGCAGCACCCCCAGTTTCACTTTCGATATCGATAAAATTCAATATAATGTGTCTTTTTTTTTCTTTAATACTATTCTTATACATGTATATTACATGATGCTTAAGCTTAATGTCACTAGCTATTCTCTAGTTCGTGAAAAAAATAAAATTTTCTGACGCAGCACCCCCAGAAATTTTAGCTACGAGCCGCCACTGTGTAGGATTGTTGTAAGATTGAAAAGAACGCATGATTTAAGCAAGTTGAACTTCTCTCGGAAGATAATGTTGCTCGCTTGGCTGATGCGAGTATCTCAAATATTGCTAGATTTTCCAGAACAACTGCTCTCAAGTGTATTCAATAAACGGGCCGAAAAGAATGGAGAACATCTGGTCGATGATCTTGATCAACGTCTTCTTAAGAATATCATAAAAGAGGACAGACATGCAGCCATTCGTCAAATAATCGCTCAGACAAGCAATCGCAGGAACGAGACAAACATTTTTGCTGATACCATTCACCCTACTTCACTTGTAGGACTTACTTTCACTTGCGTTTGGGGGGAAAATTGTATCTCTCACCGATGAGGGAAGGGAAAAAATAAACACACCGAAAATGGTATTAGGAATACAACACTTCGGAAGGGAAGGCAATCAACACTCACTAATGAAAATTTTGAAGAAATTACATAATAATTTTTCAATTAGATATATTAAGATGTAAAGAGAAATAAACTACAAAATTTTAATAATAAATATTTAAACAAAAATTTAATAATAGGAAATGTTAAACGACAGATTTACCGCTTATTGTTCATAAATTATTATTCCTAAAGTCCCGACGATCTTTTCGATATTTCTTCATTTTTGAGGATCAAATGATGTCTTAAATTGTTAGTTTTAAATTGTGAAATTGCATTATTAAGAGGTTTAAATGCCGTTACTTTGTTAAAGGCATCAGATTCTAACTCTATATAAGTGTTTTATATGCATGGTGCATTTGTTTGTTTGGCCTTAAAAAAATTTATATTTTTCTAGATAATAAGTTTGTTATTGCCTTTGAAGTTAATTAATATTTCCATGGATTCATCAATTTTGCTAAAACTTTTTGGCTAGTGTGAATGATAATCATTGATTTTATTTTATCACAGTTCCACGTATATTTATCATTATATGTAATAAATAGATCTATTAATTAATAACTGATAGTATTTCACAAAAATGAGGTTGTAATAATTTTGTTTATTATTCCTTATCGTCGAGATGTTGGTTTCTTTAATATAATTTTCGCTGTGTTGCTTTCCCCCTTCTCTCCTTGTGTGAGACGACGGCAGAAACATGTGTGAGATACAAAAACCAATCAAGGAAATGATATGATTCTCCTCCCAAACGCAAGTGAATTTATAGAGGTGGCCCATTCGAGATAACTGCTGCAAACAATAAAAACCGTAAATAATCAACACGTGAAGCACAGAAGCATGGTCCGAGAATCACCATTCCAAATAATGCATGCCGATGGGTGGACCAGAATATGGCGTCGATTCCAATTGCATGGCGCCAACTTTTCAAGCTGGTGAAGATGATGTTATGCTTTGGGGTTTGCTTTCTTAGAAGGCCCCTGGTCCATTAATACCCATAAAGCAATATTTAGAACGGACACGTTATTGCAGCGTCATTGATAATCAGGAACACCCCTACATGTGCAACGTCTTCCCTGATAGATAACTTCCTTGATAAAATGGTTAGAGAGCGTAACAGTGACTTCTAAGTGCTTCATTGGTTCTCACAGTCCCCGATCTTACCCCATGGATTACATTTGAGATGAACTTTAAAGAGTTGTTCGAAGCCAAGAGTTTCTTCCAGCTTTGTACAAGGGTTGAATGAAAAGTAATAACTCAAAGAAAATGACTTGGCACTAAACAGGAATCTTTTAATGAATGAAAAGTAAAGTATCCCAAGTTGGTATGACATCAGAGCCATGGGGAATGGGCTACTGAATTTTATTCTTTATAATATTTAAAAAGTAAAGCAATATTAAAGCTAATAAATGTAATGAATGACACATTGACAAAATGACCAGTAATATTTCTAAATGGATATGTGATTTCACATTCTGAAACATTGTCAGTTTTCTTAGAATTAGCACTTTCTTTCCTACTTTCATTTTTCAACATCGACCCCAGATTTCTGAATAAACTACAAGTTTAGTTAAGTCGTCGCACTTTCTTTTTCCGAAATTAGCTTCTGGCTGCTGTTTGAATTTCATGGTCGAAGTCCTAGTGATTTCTACGAGAGTCTTACTTTACTTTAGGGAAAGTTAGAAATTACACGGCGACAAATCTAGGTTGTATGATAGATGAGGAATGTGTCGAGTTTCAAGTTCCTCAACTCTTCCATTGTGGATCTTCTGATTGGATAAGCAGTTTCTCGCTGAATGATAAGCCTGTTTCACTGAATTAATTTTTCTACCTTCTTCCAGAAAACTCATTGGCTGCTGACAGAGAACGACCACCTCTTTATTTGACACACAAATCCAATGTAAAAAGATGATGAGAATTACAAAAAAGCGTAAGGAGAAGGTTAATCCGGCTGTTTTATAAGGGTCGAATCCACACTCAAAGAAGGAAGGCTTTTCTCGGTCTTTTATTCTTTTTTTTAGATGCAATAGAAGATAATATTAATAAATAATGGAGATCAAGTAGGTGAGTGTAACTAATGTAATAATTGTAAATATAATAAAATCTTTTTGGTTGGAAGTCAAATGACCCAGCGCCACAGATTGCTAACAAATAAATAAAATCTTGTAAACATTCCAAGAAGGAGCTCTAGCTCTGAAGCAAAAATACATTTATTAATTTATTAGGAGCAATTGAGAAACCGTGCATCGACAAAGCGATCATCGCGTTGTTATTTCAAAAGATAAACATTAAGTAAGAGTGTTTTTATTCTTGACGAATCTATTGCGTATTATTATCATATGATATCCCATTATCTTGGTATTCTTATGCGGTCATTGTTTTGGCACGTGAATTTAGCTTGAAGGGGTCCTCGAAAAATCTCGAAAACTTGATACAGTCGAGCTAAGACGTTGACGGTCATATTTCTGAAACAGATTTTGAAAAAGTTAATCCGTTTTCAAGTTATCGTGCAAATGGCGGACGGACGGCAAATCGTACAGATCAAGCGTGCGTTCTTATCAGTAGCTATTTGCTAAAGCTCCTAATAACGAATGAATAAGCGACAATTCGCCATGGCCGATTGGCAGAGGCGAGCTATATAGTCGTGGTCCTGGGTTCAAAGCCAGATCGCGGGATTTTCCTTTCATTTTTCATTTTGATTTAATTCTTCAGTTTCCAAACTTTCGCTTTATCAACATATTCCTTAAACGTTGCTTAAGTGTTTTAATGAAAATTAGATAATGTCTAAATTGTTAGTTTTTATGGATAAAAAGCAATAAATGAAAATAAATAAATTTAATTTTAAAAGTGTTTTATTTTGTGTGTGGAATATTACACTATGTGATCTAAAGTTATGGCTCGCAGGCTTCAGATAATAGGAATTAGTAAGCGGTGGGGCCCCCTTTTTGCTCTAATGACAGCCTCCACCCTCCGAGAAAGACTTTCCACCAGTTTTTGGTAGTAAACTGGAATTTCTCTTCATTCCTGTCTCAGGGCAGTGATTAGTTCAGCCACGGATGAAGAACGACATGGTCTGGCTCTTCCAATTCATCCCCCAGGTGTTTAATGGAAGTGAGATCGGGGCTCTGGACAGGCCAATCCATTTCTTCAACCCCGTTGTCTTGAAACCAATCATGTACAAAAGAGCTCATCCCCGAACTGTTTCCACAGTGTTGGCAGTGCATGGTTGTCCAAGATGTCTCGATAAGCAACAGCAGTCATCGTTCCTTTAACAGAAACAAGCTGACCCGGTCCGAACCTTGAAAAAGTTCACAGTGGGAATACTACGACGATGCCACCACCTCCTCTAAATTTCAGAGTGGGCACCGCAGACTCAGGTAGGAAATGTTCTCCAGGCGCCCGCCAACCCAACTTCGTCCATATCTGATTGCCAGAGTGTATACCGTGATTCATCAGTCCATAGGACACGTCTCCACTGTTCCATGCTCCAGTTTCTGCGAGTTTTACACCACTCCAAACATCGCTTAGAATTGTTGTCAATGATGAAGGGCTTATGAGCAGCAGTACGACCATGAATGGAGTTCCCGACACAGGAAGCAGAATTTCAGAACCCTATAGCAATCACTTCAGCAGATGACCGTCGACTGCTCCGGGTAACACGAGAAAACACTGGACCATATCTGTCTGCCATTTTCTTCCAGTTCGTGTTTCCACTATTGTTGCTCCCTGTGTTTTCCACTTCGCAATCACATTGACTTGTTGCACAACTGGCATCCTATGATGATTCCACGTTGGAAGTCGCTGAGCTCTTTTGAACGACCCATATCTTAATAATGCGAAGCAGATATTGGTCTGAAGATGTGCGATGCTATTTAAATAATTTACATGCGACATTTAGCACATTCCATGATTTATGACGGGTGTCCCTAAACTTTTGATTACATAGTGTATATGTGTATATTCAGCATTCAGGTAAGTCCGATGACTTCAGGATGCTCACTATAGTTTTTTATCTGACGTTGATTAGAATGATATTCTCTAATAGATATCGGAAATGTTGTTATTGTGCTCACATATACCAAATTTTACGATGAATTTCCATTTGAGCAACACCTTCTGTTGTTAAAGCAGAGAGAGCTGGCTTTAACGGCCATTCTTATCACAATAACAGCAACCTTTCCCTATTATGGCTTGCCACTAACTGAGAGGAGACGCTAAAGAACGTATTAGAACATGTTTCGTATCGCTGCTGCCATCTGTTAACGAGAAATGAGCATGGAATTATTACTTTTCATTCAACCCTCGTACTTGAATTGACGGCTTTTCTCTCAACTGCGTGATCGAAAATATAGCTGAAGAAAACATTTTCAAAAGATTAAATGCCACATGGAGGCAGTTTTAAAGGCCAAGGATTATCAAACGTGTTTTTAGGTAGGCGTTCTTAATAAATATTGGAATAATAAGTCACATATTAAAATTAAAAATTAATATCTTCATTTAGAAAGGACTAAGATAGAGTATCGTTAGAAACATTAAAAACTGCTCATTAAATAAAACTTTGGGGAATTGAACTTACTTATGTATCCCGATGAAATTCTAGCTTCGTTATAGAGTGTCAAACAAATGAACAAAGTCTATTAAGTAATAAATACCATTATATAAGTGTTTAGTTTAAGAATTAAAGAAACGTCATTAAACCTTTGTTCATCTTAAACGGTTATGGGTTGGAAAGTATGTTTTATCCTATTCCCAAAATCTTTTTCCTTTAATACACCAAGAAACTAAGCAATATAGAACACAATTTCTAATTTTAAACATATAATTTATCAGTTACAGAAAATGATGAAATAAAATTAAAATTCTCGTTCAGTTTCTGGCAAAAGAAAAAAAATTTAGAATACTTTTATAAAGTTGTGGTCTCAATATTTCTTAACATTTATAGACCATTCCAAATATAGAACGTGTTCTTCTTACCTGCAAATAGAACATTTTATGGCTGTTGGGGCTCATTGTCTTGGGATCCAAAGTGAGTTTTTGGTGCGTGCATTACCCGGGAGAGAAAAAGATCTCGTTTGTCAATATTTACAGTGAAAGAAGAAGATCGTCGCCAACACAAACTGAATTCCAGGTAGATTTCTCATCTTTCAATTGAAGAACCAGACTCCTTTGGATCTTCTTCCATATCATGGAAGAAAGTTCAGCACGATAAACAAGTTTGATTCATTCCGTACGAAGTTCTTATTATTATTTTCAAAATTTCTTTACATTTAACAATTCTATTTGATCTTGCATCCTTTTTTTTTTAACAAAAAAAAAGTTCACAGATATTTCAGGATTTATCCCAGTTTCAGTTATATATTAAAATAGTTCAGTAATATTCATTTTTAGCTTCCTATTTGCCAAATATCTATATGCCTTTAGAATTTTGTATTTGAGTCTGTCTTTAATTTCGTCATTTTTTCCGGCTTTTTACAGTTTTTTCATTTCGTATAATTTAATACCGAAATATTCTTGTTTCAAGTTATTTTTCTTGTGCACAACTCCATATTTAGAATCAGCTTTTGGTAAATTCAATTAACTTTTAGTAATCTGTAAATTCTTCTGTTCAGCGTTAATTTGAATATTAATAAAATCTTGTAAACATTCCTAGAAGGAGCTTTAGCTGTGTAGCATAAATATATTTATTAACAAGAAATTACTCCCCCCGTGTAGGGTAAGGCAAGTAGCAGACCCTGCGGTAATCTATTTTTACCCCTGTATCTACACTATT
>JAHWFO010043354.1:65549-171538 GCA_023313115.1 Rhysida immarginata | reverse complement strand
ATGTATTTTCTCGAACGTAGTGTGTGGAAAATGTAAAAAAGCTCCTATCTATTTTCCTTTATCATCATTTCCGATGGAATGATATATCACATGCCATATGTTGTCTTAGTTCTAACGACCAAGTTTTTAATAACCTACGCGTTTCGAATGCATTTCATCATCAGGATAGGAAGCTACTACAACCATGTCGACAATCGACAATCGAACAGTGAAGTGTACATTTTTTCAGATGGGACGAAAACAGCGCTTTCACAAAGCTTATCGAACCAGAATAAATTCCAAACGAAATATACTGAGGTAGTCAAGAAGCCTAACCAACCCAAGCGGTCTTCCATATTATACAAAAAAGAAAATAAGATTGACGATTGTCAGAAACAAAATACAAATGAAATAAAACAAGAAGAAGATTATCTCATCTTCCAGTAGTCCGGGAAAGAGACGTTGCTGATGTCTTCAAAGTTGATGTCAAGAATGTGCCTTGGTTTTCGATACTTCATATGCCACTTCATATCCATTGAGTTCTTCAGTATTCCAGTCACTAGGTCATTGTCATGAATCTTCATTTTCTGCACCATAATCAAAAGGAGATCCTGTATAAACTTTCCGATGAAAACCATGTCTAAATCCGAGTGGATGGATTGGTTTTTCACAGCCCTTCTGTCAAGCTGAGCAATGGTCCTCACGGTAACATTCTGGAATAACTGTAGCTCACTCCATCTGCTTCTACAGATAGTCGCTTACGCGGGCATGACATAGAGGAGTATGGTCCGAATAATCGACTTGTACAGAAGTAAATTATTGTCGATGCTGAGGGTGCTATTGCGGCCCAGGAGAGCTATGAGACTGTACTTAGCCCTCTTCGCTTTGTTCAGAGCGTAGGTTACGTGACGATTCCAAGAGAGTCTTCAGTCGATGATAACACTAAGGTATTTGTAGTTGTCTACCCAGTCCAGTTTCTTAATGAATAGAACAAGAGGATCTGGGAGACGCTTGAACTTTCTGTTGAAGTACATAGTCTTGCACTTTCCGACATTAAGGTTCAGCTTCCAGCAGTTAAACCAGTCTTCGAACATCTTCAAGGCGTGCTGTAGACGAGTGATAACGTGAGCCGGCTTGTCTGCCCATGTCATAACGGCAGTATCGTCAGCATAGAAATATTTCACAATTTTTAGGGTTCGGGAAATCATGTACAAAATTATTAAATTGGACGGGCCCGAGGACAGAACCTTGAGGGACACCGGCCTTTACAACACGGGATTGTGGATAGATTTTCACGAACTTTAGCTTGGTATGACCTGTCAGAGAGAAAGAATTTCACCATCAAAATCAAATCAGGAGGAAACCCGTCTCTAATCGTCTTTTTGGGAGATTCATAAGGGCGTTATTGCACACCCTGTCTCTTCCTGGAGCCTTCTTCTTTTTCAGTTTACTTATGATGGTGGCGATCTCTCTGGCCTCGATGTTGTTCTTCGTTAAATGCTGCGGGAGTTCACCAAAGTTGACAAGACCATCTTGCACACGCTGAGACATGATTTGATTCTCGGATTGTTGTTGATTGGAGTAACAAATTGCATTTCAAGTGAATCTGCAATGACTTGGGCCTTGTCCTGATCAGTTTGCACATAATCACCTTGTGGTGTACGGAGTGGAGGAAGCGTATCATTCTTCTTCTTCTGTAATGCTCTGACCATACTCCAAATGGAATTGTCGCGAGCCGACAAGCTTTTGAGTTTGTCGTTCCATCTAGCGTCGCGAAGCTCTTTTATCTCCTATTGAACTCTTCGCACTAGCCTGCTATACGTGGTTTTGAGCCAAGGTTCAAACGATTGTGTTGCCATAGTCTACCTGTCCTGTTTCTTTCAGCAATTAAGTGCTGGATTCCAGGAGTGAGTTGGATTTGATGAGGAGGTTTATTCTCTGATGGATAGTACTGTTAATACATCAATGCCTATGGCACTGTATGTTAGTAATACATCAATGAGTACTGTTGGTTCTCAGCTTCTATGGCACTGTTAATACATCTGGTGATGTCTTCAATGTCAGGCACGTTGATCGATGTCCTCCGTATAGTACGCAAGGTCGGGATGCCAGCCATAGTCCTTAAGAATGTGTTTGTAGAGCTTCCAGTCTTGATGATGTATGAGTTCCTCTCGGAAATTTATGTCAACATTGTCAAATTTCAACGCCACAGGCTTGTGGTCAGAAGAAAGGTCATCAATCGTGAAGATATTGTACGATTTGAAGAAACCCTTCAAGAGCGAGATGTCCAAAACGTCACTAGTAGGGGCGTGGTCGCAGTAGTAGGTGTCCTCCACAAGTCCTGATGCAATGACATCATTCTGGATTTGCAAATACTTGTAGAGAATTGCGCCATTGCTATTGACTACTTTAGAATTCCAACTTGGATCCTTGGCATTTAGGTCGCCAGCAATGATTACTGGGATATCACCAGCGAGAAGCTCGTCGAGATCACTGAAGCCAAGGTTGTGCTTAGGTGAGTTATAGAGTGCGACCAGTTTCACTTCGCCAAGGGAGATATCATCAATAATAACTGAGGCTGCCTCCATACCTGTGTAGAAGTTCAAGATTACCTCTTGGTGCTGTATGCCTTTACGAATGATGACTGCAGCTCCGCCAGAAGGGTCGACAAACGACAATCGACAATCGAACAGTGTAGTGAAAAGAAAGACGCGAGTGGTCCAGGAGCCAAGCTCACTTTCACCCTCGCCCAAAGAGTAAACCAAAAGAGGTACACTGAACTGGGAGAGAAGCCTGATGAACCTCTTTAGTCCTCCAGAGAATAAGTCCCAAGAAGGGACGAGAGTCGGATTGTAGATTGACGAATAGAGTCCCCAAAAATCAGCAGGATCTAAAAGATCCAGTAGTTGGGGAAGACGGCCTTGTTAACGTCATCAAAGCAGACATCTAGGATATGGTGGGGTCATCGAAACCGGAGGGAACCCTTAACAATGAGTGGGTGGTCCAGGATACCAGAAACCAGGGTGTTTTCATGATTCTCCATCTTGGGTAGCATGTTCTTCGTAAGAGTCTGGACAAAGGTGCCTATGTGGGTCATCCTCAAATCCTCATAGATAGAGTGGTTGTTGGCAACTCTTCTGTCAAGTTGGGCAATGGACCGGAGAGCAATATTTTGGAAGGTCTGGAGATCCTTCCACCTAGATTTGCAAATAGAAGCCCAAGCAGGCATTCCATGAAATAAAATAGCACGAATCACAACCTTGTATATCAAGAGTTTGTTATCCACACCAAGAGCGCTGTTTCGCCCCAGAAGTGCAATCAAACTGAACCTCGGGAATTCCTTCGTAAATCTTCTGATAATCAGGGCTTCATGAGTCAGTATTCTTCTTCGTATTACTTTTCATTTTTGACCAACAATGATGAACGTTATGGCATCAGTTTTGTTTGATTTTGTATTGCTCATTTGTTTATACGGATTTGAAGGAAACTAAATAAGTGACTATGAATAGAGATTAAATCCATTGAATTTAATTCAGTTATGGTTTATATAAAGAAACTTTTTAATATTTTAATAATCTTATTGGAAGAAATAAATTATATAAAGTCTTAGTTATTTGCTTAAGATAAATTAAGATAAATATGTTTGCTTAGTTTTGAATAACATTTCAGTTTTAAAACAAAGAAATTTATTTTTATAAATCTTTAAATAGTTATATTTTTACAAAAATTTTAAATAATGTTTACATAAAATTTTAATAATTATATACCCATCTGTAAAAATTTAAATCCCACCTCCATTAAATCATACAATTATGGCAAATTAAGAAACAGATATTTTTATTTGTTTAATCATTTACTTGTGGCTCAGAAATTAGAAAAATTCATTACCATTGCTTGTATCAACTTCAACTTTTTTTCTGATTCTATAATGAAAACTTCTGAAACAGTTCCTTATGTCAGTACTTTGTAACAGGAGAATTTGCACCCGTCGATCATATGATAAAAAACACTATAAGCTTATTATGTAGCGATAATGAAAATAATTTGATTAACATAAATTATTATGGCATAAATTTTGTTGTAACATTTAATTTTTTTATCGTAATAAAGATGATCCTCTTATATAATATTTTTCATTACCTTGTTTTCAAACTTGTTTTCTCCTCATTAGGGATTGTGGCTTGTTTGGATGTCTTCGTATTTTTCCATGTCAGACGTCATATTTTAAATTAAATATACAGAATGTGCGCTGAATTCATTATCTTTTGTAAAAGTAATATCGGCCAACTAAAAAAATGCATTCCTGAAACCACCTATATTCTATTTCCTTTGGGAAAATTGCTATTATGACAGACTGATGCTCTCTAATGAGTCTTTAATTTTTTCATTCCCCCAACCCCACATCAGTGGCACATACGATTTTCTGTATGCAGTAAATTCTTTATTCTGTATAAAGTTATTTAAATATTTATTCAGTACAATATTATATTAATTATATAATTTTAACGCTACTAATTTAGGTTTTGGATATTTAATTACGGTTTTACAATGATATCTAGGCATATTACGTATTATTTTTAGTTAAGAATATCAGCAATTTGGTCGGCCTTAGAGAGCTGGGACGTGGACTTTACAGTTCCTGATTCCGTTTAGTCGCGGATTCGAGTTTTGCTATGGGTATTTGTCGTTGGACTGTATTAAAATATCAGTTATGTGACCGGAATGCAAAAAGACATAGATATTACATGTAATTCGCCCAAAATCCTATCAAACCTGAATAACTTTGATGTCCCTCCTCTCACATTGTCACTATCGAAAAGTATGAAAAATATTCTTGATCATATATTTTTTTCACTATCAAAGATAGTTTTGAATATAAAAACAGAATTAAATAAGCATACCACGCACCTCCGAAAATTTGCTTTTAAACACAAGAATACTTATTTGCGTCCTAATTTATACCAATCAGCTTCGAAATGGTCACCTTGGGCTTATATCTAACACTTTCAGCAATTAGCGTGCAATTCTGCTTGGATCTCTCCAACGGAATTAAAATGCCACGAAGAAAGAATTCGCAGGTGAGCAGGCTGGATGATGTACAATAGATACGATATATTTTTTTCAGGAAGTTTCTCAAAGAGCAAGATGGACAGGCGCATTGTCAAAACCTGTCTCTTTCCTTCCACTTTGAGTGCACTTTGGCCTCATATCCCATCAATCTTCTCAAAAATATTCACGTGGACACTATTCTTAACCACTTCGCGATTGTTTTTGGAGTTGTAAATTTTGACGGTCGACTGGATATTTGTTATCTTCCATATATTCCCGGCCATCTTTGAGACTTTTAAACCACTTAATAATAATAAGAATAATTTTGTCTAGCTTAAAGCTTCCTGATCAAAACTTCCTATATACACTCAAAGGCCAAAAATCATGGGATAGCGACTTGGCAACATTTCAAACCCCTTCTGGTCCAACGAAGAGCAGTAATTCGACATGGCATCACTCCACAAAAGATGGAAGAGCTCTGGCGAGATGCCGAGTCATGTGTTCTGGAATGCCACCCACAAATCCCTAGTTTTGGATCTTGCGTGCGTAGGGATCTCTACAACACATTCCCTACATGTTCAATGTGATTCATGTCTGGGGAGCGAGCTTGCCATGAATTCTCCTTCAATGCTCCTGAAATCAGTTCTGCACAACCTGGTTTCGATGACATGGACCATTATCCTGCTGGTAGACACATCTTTGTGGAGGTACAATGAAGAGGGGTAAATGAACACCGAGCAACTCAGTGATGTATCTAGGAGGAACAACGGATCCAAGCCATGCCACAAAAAGCAACCCACACCGTATTGACAACTAGGTCCATTTCAAATGGGCTTGGACCACACATGGAACCCTTCCGTCAGCACGGTATAGCTAGAACCGTGATTCATCGGATCATACAAACGTTTCCACCCTTCCGAGGTCCAAGTAACATGTTTACGAGCTCAGATACACAAACATATTAACGTGCAGTTAAGAGCTGCATAACCTCTGCGGTTTGTTGCGTTTGCAGTGGATCTTTTGTGATCATAACCCATGGACGTCAAAGCACACTTTAATGACCTACTGAATATGGTATTGAATGTATCAGTAATTTCATGTAGTGTGGTTTGTCGGTTCGGTCGGAGTGAAATCGTCGTCGGCACTGCCTGGTGAATGATAATGCTTTCCAGAAGGTATTCCCGGTAACCTTGTCAGGATTGTCATCTATGACGAACAGCTCACATTATCACTGAAAGGAGTTTATTCCTTTTACACGAAAACTCATTGATAAAAGAGTAGGCCATCGCGCATTATAGATATTCTAAAAAAAGAAGAAAAGAGTCGATTATTTGTCAATGGAGAACCTGCACATTTGACAGCCGCATCACTGGACTATGGACTAGAAGAACACAGACTATTGAAACATCTATTTACAAACACCAGTGCAGAAATCCTATATTTGACTAATCTGCCAAACTCTTTAACAGTAAAATTTGTGAAGAACAAAATCACCTAAATTCTGTGTTCAACAAGAAAACTCAATGTGCAAGAGAAAACAGCCAAAGAAGAGTCTTCAAACGGAGTGACTGTTTTTAAATTATGCTTGTTTTTATTAAATTTAATCAAATAAAAACGAATTTTTATTAGATTTAAGAAATATTCACAATTATAATAATTATTATATTAATCGCCGAAAAGTGTATTGTTTAGAAGAATCAAATAGTTTAAATTATAATTAATTTATATTCATTCTTGAGGGACATTTCAGCAAATTACGAATAAAGGTCGCTAAATGATAAAAGCAAAAATTGATGGACTCTAGTGATCCTTACATAAATTAATGGAATCACTGCCGGGTTTTTTTTCCTGCCAACCGGCATCTTCAAAAGTGCAGGCGTTTCCGAGTTTCGTCTGTTTTCTTAACACGTGTTCGAAATTGTCGATGTTAAGGAACATAGACTTTCCATTAAGATTTGTTTCAAGTTCAATAAAACTGCAGCCTATCTACCGAATGCTATGCACTCAAAGTCATGAGATAGCAGTATGCAAATTGAACACTGTGACGACATGGACTAATCCAAAACAGCATATAATGGTGGCGCCCATGTCCTTTACCTACTTGTGAGGAAAATGTTCAGACACCATCTATAAATTCGAATTTTAATCAGATACACAATTCTAAACAGAAAGAACAAATGAAATAAGTTTTCTTTCACTTTCTGATATTTGTTGAAATACTTCTGGAAAACGTTTTAAAATCGTCTTCCTATGTTAAAGAATAGGGGAGTCGCGCTCAATGGTCGTGAAGGTGGACCTTCCAAATTATAATATTATCACATCAAGAGGCGATATATTCAAATTCTCGGAGATTATGGATAGTATCCTATAGGAAATGTTTAAACGGCGGAACCTTTTACTAAATTATTTATCTTTTCGTTTTTATGATTGTATCTTTTAAAGATCGTCCACTCAATAAATTAAATTTGAAAGCCTATTTTACGTTCTTCTAGATTTTTCTTTACATTCGAAATTCTACAAGTGCTTCAAATATTCTAATTGCAAAAATACATCGCGATCCCAGTTTCTGTTCTTAAAATTTTATTGTTTCAGAATAGACTTAATTAACATATTATCTTATTATTAGATCATGTTACCTAGATAGTGTTTTTTGTATTTCAGGTGAGGTTAGGTTAGATTATCAGGTTATAAATATTCTTATATTAAAGGTAAACTCTACGGAAAAATTCGACTTTATTTATTTATTTTTTGCATCATAACATTAATCCAGATTAATAAAGTATATGTCATTCAAAATTTTTCGAATTATCCTAATATTTTACTAAGAAATATGCCTCGGAAAATTGAATATTGGCCCTCGGATCATCCATCCCTTCTCCCGAGAACACGACGCGAGAACCTCGGGGAATCTCGTCGCCGAGATTCCACTGCTTCGAACGATTCTACATATCGCCTTCAATTTGTTCACTGTTTGGATGTGTAAATAGACAGTTGGATAAAAATTCACATTTCATAGATGCCCATAATAAAAAACATTTATTTGTTTTTGACAGCGAGAACTGGTATCAACTTCAAACAGCATCAGCTCAGTTCATTTTGAAGCTCCATGCTTAGTCTACGTCCCCGCCGTTTTAAATTCAGTATCAATTCAAATAAGAAATTCGCTGAAACTAGATCACGGATAAGGTGGAACTAGATGCTTTTCCAACTCTAAACGGGCCTGATGTTCTTCAAGAACAACGACCACAACCGGCATGTGCTACTTGCCGAAGGAATGAAGTGGGCCTATCTGCTGTCTAGGGATGTGCACACGCCGACGCGGCAAGCAGAAAATCCCGTTTCAAGGATTTAATGCATGGAGACAAGATATCGTAGTAGTTGCAGTAGCATTTATTTCTGCTAACGGTCCATGTATAGACGGGGTGCACAGGAAGTAGGAACGCGCATGCACCACTTTCAGTGCCTTCCTTCACTTCCGACCATGGAATTGTCTGAGGCAGAAAAGAGTAAACGAACGAACGAATTAACCAATAAAAATGCCGTATTGTGTTGCTTCTTGGTCAATCATTTCGCAAAACGCAAACTTATTGAGTAAAGTAACGTTTCATCGATTTCCGTGTACAGTTTTATGATCGCCGACTCGATAAAAAATTAATGAAAAATCGCGGCACTCGGCAGTCAATCTGAATAATTTCGACTTTTAGTCACAACCAACAACGAAAGTGCAGTTATTACGAAAGCGGAAATACGTCTAGGCACGAAGTAAACTAATGTTTGTAAACTCGCACCCTGTCTATATCGCTGTCATAATTATCAAATTCGTTGTCGTCATTATCGGTCTTGTTTTCATATTTATAGTCCATTGCCAAGGTATATAAAGATAAGGTCATGTTTTCATATTCAACGTCACTATCGTTATCTTTACATACCATGCTCCATTGCGATCAGGGAGGAGGGAAGGGGGTGGAGGGAGCATATCAGTCAGCAAACATTAGCCGAAGTGAAGCCGAGTGAAGCCCACTAAACTAATTAAGCAATTCCGCCATATTGGTAAGCCCAACTTTCAATATAGGTGCCCTTCATTGCCTATGTTCTCTCAGCAAAATTTCACTTTTATTTTCTTTAAAATTAAGACCCATAATAAATATTTATATATAGTACAGAACAGAATCATTTATGTCTGAAATTTTAATTGCTTAATTATTTTTATGCAGAGTTAAAGAAAAGAAAAACTTTTTAAAGCTAAAATAAATGCATAATTATCAACTTGAACGCAATTTAAATTGAAATAAATTACGAAAACCAACACTTTTGAATGAAAAAGGGAAAACTTTATTTTTATAGTTATTACAATTATAAATATGACGAAAATGATGCTTAAAAAATCACTGATCAGAAATAAATAAATTTAAGATATAAGCAATATTACAGAAATTACTATATTAAAAATAAAAAGGAAAAATCCCGTATTTAAATATTAAAACAAATTACAGTACTGATATTTGGTCTTATAAACAGTAGACGGAGAAGAACGAGACACAAAAACCCTGGAATATAATAAAAGTTATTAATTAAAAAATAAAAATCAAATAATAATTAATATAAAATAAATAAAAAATTTTAAATTAATAAATAAAATCAAAATATTTATTAGTCTTATAAACAGTTAAGTGGTAGTATTATATTTTGGCAATAAATAATAGTTATTAAATAAAAATAAAAAATAAATAATAATTGACAAAATAATTAATTTTATTTTTTCTTTGATTTTATTTATTATCCTTTTTTGCTTTGACAAAGGATAGTCTCTATTTGATAAGTCAGCTTTTTATTTTATTTTTATTTTTATTTTGATTTTATTTCATTAATTATTATTTTTTATTATTATTTAATAATAATTATTTATTGTATTCCAGGGTTTTTGTGTCTCGTCCTTTTCTCTTATAAATATCCGTTCATTTTGGCAATAATAAATTATTCTCCAGAGAAACAGAGAAATTAGCAACTGCTTATCTGGAATTTTCATGAATGAACAATCGATATAAATACGTAACTTCCTTAATTTAATGTAATAAATTAAATAAAATATAAAATAATAAAGGATGCAGGCATTTCGCTAAAGAAGACCGGAAGTTGGGCCAACCAATATGGTGAAGAGAACTCTTTCCGGCTTCAACCATTTCTGCTATTGCTCCCTCCACCCCCCTTCCTTCCTCCCTGATTGCGATGCCCTGACAACTAACCGATAGTGCCTGCGATAGCGTACAATGTGTGACGTCACCATTTCGAAACTCCTTCGCACTTCTCCGCAATCTGTGACGTAACATATTGCCGAAACATGGCGCCAGTGTCGACCACAAGGGAAGGTGGAAAATGAAAGTTTTTTGTATATTTTATTAATTTTTAGTTCGAATTGAAAATTTTTATGCATGCTACGTTGTTATTGAGGCCTTCATCTTTCATTTTAAGTAAAGTTGTTTTGAGTGTGGAGTTTACCTTTAATCTCATCGAATCACATCAGTGATGAGATTAACTATTCTTTCACTAAGTTACCAAAGCTCTTGCATGAAGTTTCTATGTTGAAATTATAATTGTTATTAATTTTGCTAATTTTCTTATGAATTCTTTAATAATAAATACGTACACATTCACGAGGCATTAACCCTTATGTTACCGACCGGGTAAACCTATACCCGAAAGTACCTTTAAGCTAAGAATTTTAGACTTTGTAGATGATTATCCAGCATGAAATTCCATGAGCACTTCCAAGTGGCTCATAGTTCTGAAAAATATGCTTAATATTTTTCAAGCAAAAAAAATTCTTAAACATTTCTTATGCATTGTTTACCAGCATGGGTACAGGTGTACCCGGACTTGTTTATGATTGAAAATGCAGTTTTTTCAGCAAAACAGATTTTTTTAAATAAAAATTTTAAAAAATAGCAAAAGAGTTGTACAGAATTTGTGAAACCAAAATCGTATACTGAAATTACATACGGGTGTGACATACAGGTCTATTTACAGAATGTGTATCACGTACTGGTTTTTCACCGACAGAACAGGCTTTACGAGTTTTACGATCTTTGTGCGCTCCCTGCTTGCAAACATAACAATGGCTAGTAACTTTAACACATCTTGGTTTAATTTGTGGAACCACATGTTTTTGCGCAATTTCACGCCTAAGAACAAGTTCCTTGAAATACACACATTGCGCTTTGCAACTACTTGAGGGTTAGCAATTCTTTCTTTAATTGCAGGTTTACATAGATGACTGGCAAGGTCTTTCAGGAATTTTCTTCTACTATCTGAGCCAATAATGCTTGGATTGTATTCCATTTGTATGATATACGCATCTAAAGCAACAATGTTAACAATGTTGTAAAAAAAATGCACGAGGCCAACGATTAGTTTCGCATTTGACAGTGTACTCTGAAAGGCATTTTGTCCATTACATCCACACCTTGTGTGTAATTGTAATATTTGATGGTCTCAGGTTTAGCTGCTGCAGGGTCATCAACATTTGAGTTCATGTGCATTGATGACAAAAGAATGACTGACTTGTTTTTCCTGGAAACATAGAAGCAAATATAATGGTTCATTTCCCTCAAAATTATGTGAACCACTTCTTTGGTTAGTATTGACCTGAATGTATCTTTAGCAGTAAATATGTTACTGAAGCCTGCTGGGCCACCTTTTTGGCGCAAAATATTGCGGCTCATTGTTTGGGTTTGTGGAAGTACATTTCCACTGGGTGCCATCTTTAACAGTCATAATATTTGAAGAAGCAGGTTGACATTGGTCATCTTGATTACTATCATCTGAGTCATATTCTGATTGTCCTTCCAACACACCATCTATTTCAGCATCTGAATCTTCGACAGCATTAAATTCAGAAATATACATAACTCATCATCAGACGCTGTAAAGGTCTCATTTTTCGAATCTCATTGATCTAGAATAGCTCGTATTTCATCAGAATTAAATCTGAAAATGATAACCAACCATTACAGCAAAATAAAAACAGAAAAAAAGTCTATCTCAGCCAACCTTTGCCATTTTTTTCTTAATTTTACTAAGTCCAGCATCCTGATCAGACATCTTGAACAGCTTCACAACAATAAAATTCGAGACTAAGCAATTTTTATCTAATAAAACTGGAATGCGGTTTTAAACTCCAACTCATCCAACCGAAACCGAAAGTAATATTGGAAGCATTAAAAAGAACCGAAACCGAAAGTAGTATTGGAAGCATCTGCATTCGGATACACCTGTTTGGTATGATAAGGGTGTATGGATCTCTGGTAACAAGGGGTAAATGCTCGTAATATCTTTAAGATAAGAGAAAGGAAAATTTATGCATGCCTGTGAGGATAATGAAACTGGGAAATAACATTTAAAATTTTATATTAAACTGCATATCTGTATCTTTTTTATTCCTCTTTTATCTTTTCGGCGTCGAGGATGTTAGACAACCATTGAAATTATTTGAAATTTAACTTAGCATGGGATCAGCTTACTGAAACCTTTGTTTGCTCTTCCAAGCTTTTCAGTAGAGGGAGAAGCACAAACATCCATGCCCTTAGTGGGAAACAAGCTCGCGACTCGATGGTATCCAGCGCGACAAGACCTGCATCTTAGCGCTCTCGGCTATTTAAATTCAAAAAATAGGAAAATTAAAATTTTCATGCAATAGACGAATTATTTTTTTTACACTGTAAACTTATAAAATATTTCGATGACGAGGGGCAAAAATTAAAAAAAAATAAAATAAAATTCAACTCAATAATTTCAATAAAATATGAGACATCAATATGAGATATTATATTGATGTTATACTCTAGCCAACGAAAGTTTGACTGCGCGTGTCCAATTAAATTTCCGATTTCAGTTGTTAGACATTGTTAATATTACTTTGTAACAATATTCTACCAATTGAAATAGGAAATTTAACTGAGAACGCCCAGTCAAGCTTTCATTGAACAGAGTAAAATTTGAATGTTTTAGGCAACAGGTTGGTGAAGTTATTTAAACTGAGATAAGGTTAGCGAGCGCTCCGTTGATTTTAGCAACAACACGATACTAATTCCCATGATTCATTTGCTTCAAAATAGTTGGCGCAAATTATCAGCCAATTATGAAACAAATCGCTTCTATTTCATCCTTAAAAGTCTCTTCAGCCACGTGAAGGCTGATTCTTAACCTGAACGACACTGAGCGCTCACTTTAACAACTCTTTTAGATGAGCGTTTAATTTAACAATGCACCCGGTAAGAAAAGTTTTCAATTGTGAAATTGTACTCTAAATTAAGGTAATAAATTATTCAATCAAAAACATTCCTCATTTAATGAGCTTATGACTCCTGTATGCAACATTCTAATTTGAATTGATAGTATATGAAAAATAAACAATACATAATCGTATCTATTAATTATCAGGATTTATTTTCATGATAGTTATTTTATGTTTTCACCTTGCATCAGGTTTTCAAGATAATAAAATATCCCAATTACTTATTAGGACTCTTAGAATACACTTTCGTAGGATTACCTAAGCTGATATATTAATCATCCAGACCTAAAAAGTAGATCTAATTTCACTACTTTAGAGTAAAAAAATCCATATTTAGAAATGTTTTCTTATTTACTTTTACAAAGAGAGAGAGGAATATTAAATTAAGTTAACAAAAATCTCAAGTTGTAAAGTAAGGTTGCGAGAAGTAGCACTCAATACACAGCTTGCGCCAATAAATTTTCCCTTGTTATACAGTCTCGTTAGAGTTATGCATAAGGTAAGTTTTTATTCCAAACAAGCTGTTTGCGGTATGGAAACCTTACATTAAATTATAAATTGTACACATGATGAGATCGGAGGTAAAACATCTTCAGTGATAAAGTTAGATTATTCATACACGGTTCTTACTTGCTCCGCATTTGTAAATCTAAATCTCGTTTGTCGTGGTGGCATTTTAGCAAATGTTTAGATTTGTAACGAAAGACTCCGGTTCACTTGGCAAGATCAGCGGCTAATATGCAATTTGTGAGTGACATCACAATGACGTACACTGATTGAAAGAAAGTAATTGGACACTTTCGATTTTAGACGTTTTGTCGAATATCTAGAAATATACTTGACGAATTATCCTGAAATATCAGGGGTGTAAAAAGGATGTTACACCTCATGTATTTCAGCGAAGATTTTCTCCCGATCCAAAAATAAAAAATTTTCATGTCAGCGTAAGGAGAAGAAGTTGATACTGGTGTCCGATCCAAAAATAAAAATTTGGAGAAAACCCCTTATCGTTTTGTTTATTTTTGAGAGCAACTGAAATTCAACTCATTCTATCGACGATATCTTTCTGAATTTTCAAGATATTTGCTTGGGATTTCTATAAGAGTAGCTCTACACATTTGGCTAATAAATTATGCAAAAGACAATTTGGTAACGCATGCGCATGCGCAGTTAAACATTATTTAGTAAATATGCTCATATTTCATCATTAATTCGAACAGCTGAGGTAGGCGTACCATTAAAACCCTCACTGATTATCTAATGATTTATTCTTTAAATGTTTAATATTTTTCTATTCTGATTGCAGGGTTTTGTCTGTAATGTAGTTTGCCAAGTTTCCTGTGAATGGCATTGCATTAAGTTGAAAATCCTGCGTGTTATAAACAAAAAACTTACGAAAACATTTGGACCTTTTTAAAGAAACCTTTATGTCTCCATGAATATAAGTGCTATTCTCATACAAATGAACACAGAAAAGTAAAACAATCCTCTTAAGCTTATGCTACAGTTACAATGCATTTCAAGCATTATTTTTTACAGGGTGATTCCAAACATTATTTTTTTGGTTCACTTCTTTGCTGGTCCCCTATTGGCCTTCGGGAGAATATATAGATAGATATGTAACATCCTTTTTACACCCTTAATATTTCAGGATAATTCGTCAAGTATATTTCTAGATATTCGACAAAACGTCTAAAATCGAAAGTGTCCAATTACTTTCTTCCAATCAGTGTATATAGCGGTGAGTTTCTGATTGGTTCCCTTATTTTTATAACTAAAGTAGATTTCGTTACGCTTATGACTTCTCCGTTTTAATTATAGCCATACCGTCGCATTTTATAAGGGAAAAGTCATTGCCGCAAACTCTGAATTATCAAAAATATTTACATAACAATTACACGTAAGAAAATAAACAATGGTGTGATTCATTCAAGAAGTGCTTTATAACTTGTGAAATTAAATGCGAAATAATTAAAAAAGATATTTATCATGTTATATCAGAAATATATCTGGTGAAATTTTTAATTAATATACCGTAAATTAATTTTAATAACAAAGTTTTTCTGCTATAAAATTGTATTGGATGTTCAATGCTTACACTTTAGAGTAAATATAATTCTTTTTTAATGGTTATTCACAGACAAATATAAATCAAAAGCGTTCTTTCTCGGATGGAATTATAGAGATTGATCCTCCAATGAAGGAAAGTGTAGACAACTTAAAAACGAATGAGAAAATAAAACAATGTTTCAGTGACTGAGATCAACAAAGTAAATATAAAATGTTTTAACAGACATTAAAGCAAAACCTATGTCTTTCTTAAAGAGTTCAAATAGTTCTTATATTATAGTAGTTAAATATTCGCAAAACGTTATTCGACGAAAAATTGTGAGTGATGTTTCTCAATTGTTCTTTGTCTATTATCGTTCTGACAATTAATCGAATTCATTGACAGACGCAACGAGCCTATGTGAATTTTTTTTTAATATATAGTCATATAGTTGTCGTATAATATATGAAATCCAAAGCAGCGTCTTTCACTGTCTGATGTTTGTGTTAATCCAGTCTAAAAATGATGTCACTCGCGTATAAATTCCGGGAAATCCTCTTTCTGCACAACGAAATCCGAAGGAAACGATTCCGATTACCATGTAGGGATGGTTTTTGCGTTTGGGGTCTTCGATTTGCAAGGGTCCTCCTGAATCACCCTGTAATCACATAACAAAAAAAAAGTTAGAAAATTAAAAATAAGTTTTAATGATTTTAATGATAAGGGTCAGGTTTCAATAAATAACTAGCCAAGCGGCATAGCACTGGAAAGGATATTTCTATGAAGAATATGCAAAACAGACAAGGTTCCTCCCTATATAAGCCAGACACTTGTAGTTTCAGGCATACAGTCAGTTGTTTGCGTGCACCTAGTTGATAATGGAAGCGTTAGCAGTTGAGCAAGATGCGGTTCCTAGTTTCGGAATGGAATAATCCTACCGCTATTCATCTGCGAATGGTACAGGTGCACGGCCCATATACCCTCAGCCTTGCTCAAGTTAAGGGATGGGCAAACTTCCATTTAAAACGAAAAACGGTCCACAGGATGCAGCTACCCCATAAAATGTGAAAAGGATTGAAAACCTTGTGCTGGCAAGTAGACAGATAACGATCTGTCACATGGCAGCTGAAGTGGAAGTGTGTGTAGGTGCTGAGGTATTATCTCAACGAACAGCAAGCTGAACTTTACATGGGCTTGTCATTGAGGCATCAGACACGATACGCGACGCAAGGAAATGGCTTTCTGAATCGTATTGTGTCTGGGATAAGTGTCTGAATAATGGAGAAAAATACTTATAACAATAAAATGCCTGTATTCCAATATCTTGTCATTGACTGGTTATTTATTAAACAACCCTTATAATTTATTTTTGTAAGATTATTATAAAAATATTGTAAATAATTTTTTTTGTTTTTTTCTTTTGTTTAACAAAGTTTATAACAAAACAATAGAAAATATTGTGGAATGGAACTAACTATAAGGTTAAAACCTCTAATCCACAAGGAGGAAAGAAAGGAAATACATGTACTTATAAGATATTTACTTTCTCCTTGTGGATTAGAATTTTCACTTTATACTGCAGATATTTTATATATTACAATTAGCAGCTACGAGGTTTGCATATAGGATTTGTTGATCTTTCATGTTTGTGAAGGTACATTTAATTTAGCTGCATTAACGGAGAAAGCCAAAGATTATTTTTTTTAATCTGTACTTGTATATATCTGATTTTAAAGAATTTCTGAGCAAGGATATCGGCATTTCTAACATTTATTATGTTGATCAAGGGAATGTAACTAATACATTCGGTTCGACGCAATTTTTACGAAGGAAAAAAATGTACTTTTAAAAATTTAAAAGGTAACCTTTTCCACACAGCCCTCGAAAATCATTACTCCTTTTCGTAAAGTTATCTTCTTAAGTTTCCTAGAGCTAACCGATTGGGATACCATATTTTCTAAAGTAGAATCCACAGGTCTTTCCTTGTTATCCGCCTTCTTAAATCATTTCTATTTAGGTTAAAACCGTTATTTTTCTTCCCTTTCCTCCATGAACTGCAAGAATAAACCTGCATTCAAAAATTCATGGATGACCGACGATTTATTGAAACTTCTCAACCAAAAAATACAAACCGATCGAAAAAACTTCCCATGTTCAATCAGTTGACATACAGTCGACTCTCGTTATAACGAGCAAATTCCCATTTTGATATAACGAACCTCTTGATTTAATGAACAAAGTAAATAGTTCCTAGTGAAATACCTATTTCTTCCATTTAGCCTCTCAATATAGCAGATGCTGTATAACGAACCGCTTACTTTAATGAACTATTTCGATGGTCCCTTTAGTATTCAACAATACTAATTGGTTCTTTTAATAACGAACGGCAACTGATAGGTCACTGGGCAAACAGCGCAAAGATACAATGTGGAATTAAAGCTTAAAAAAAACCGTGTCATTATCATTGCAGTGGTAATTCATAGCTTATCTTGTACTTTTGGTTTGCATAACTTTTACTTTCCATCAAGCTGGATAAAAATACCTGCGAAATGCAAATCCATTGATTTGAAGGTAAGTTGCCTATATGGGATTAATGTTGTACCTGTACTTTATTTTAATTGTAGTACTAATCCTAAACTTTTTTTATTGATCTGAAAACGAAACTCAAAATCACTGCAGACGTGAAGAAAGGGATTACTTAAAATAAGATTCAGAAACAGTTCAGCATTGTTTGCAAGGTATCAATCAATCTTTAATCAATTTTGTTTTTGTATTCTTTCCATTTTATTGATCAAAATAGCTTTAAAGAGTTCTTTGTAAATGTACAATAGTATACAGTAGACTTTTGTGATAAAAATGCTCTCTCAATATAACAAACTCTCGATAAAACGAACTAAGACCCAGTCCCTTAGCGTTTGTTATAACGAGAGCCGACTGTAATTATAAGACTCTCTTAGCTCAATGTAAGAACAAGATAAAATATTATAATAATCTATATTATTTCAAACTTAATCAGAAACTCGAATTCCTCACAATTTAAACGGAAACTCATTAATTCATTATGAAGCAACAACCGTTCCTCAACCTTCTAGATGTTTTCAATGGCCCCTTTACCAGGAAAAATCTAGATGATTTTTCTTTTCTTTCTTTCTTTCCCAACTTGATATACCAACTGCTATTTCTCCTTCAACGTTCTCTTCCAACATCTGACTTTTTTTCGCGGCTCCTGGAATCCCACACTAGTAGTTAACTTTATCCAATCTCTTCCCTCCTCCAAAATTACTGACTCCTTAGGCATCCGGCAAGATGTTGTGACTTTTTCTGCTTCAGCTCTTTGGTGCCCATTATCTATAATTTACAACGACTTAATTTTAACAGGCATCTTTCCATACGAATTAAAGATGGGGAAAATTGTTAAAAAGAGCAACCACAATTCCCTTTCCAATTATCGCCCAATCGCAATCAAATTCAAGTTTGAATTTACTGCAAAACAATAAGCAATCATCATAAGAAATAGCAATGAAATAAGAATCAAAGCGGCTGCCTGCAATAATGAGTGTCCATACTTTCTTTATATAGTGCCTTAATTATAAGTTTTCTCCTGCACTGTATGAGGCGTTGCCCATACGAAGGATAAACTCAACAATAAGTGGCTTCGATAAACACGCGTTTTTGATCTACCTTCTTAGATGTTGAGCGCTATATTTTCAGCCTTCATTTGATAACGCTAGGAAGGGCGAACTGAACAAAAAAAACATACCACCGTATGCTTTGACCCAATGTTCGGCCTTCGAATTCGCAACGCATCATAAGTTTTTAGTAGTTAGTTATTTAAGTTCATGTTTGATGAATCAAAGAGAGGTTAATTTAGAAGATACCTATTTAACCTGGTATAATATCCGTTCCATTTTGAGAACATATTAAATAGAAGAAAATAATAAGCGTAGATATTTCTAAAGAATTTACCTGACAGGCATCTTTTCCACCATGAAGAGTGCCTGCGCACATTTGAGAACGAATAATGGGATGTGTTGCACTAAACATCCTGTAGGATCGTTCGCATACTGGCTGACTTTGAACGTCTATTTGGAGATATTGTAAAACAGGGCTCGCTGCTTGCTCTGAAATAAAAATACAACAGATATTTTGTAATAAAATGTAAACATAAATTAAAAATCAATTTTATGTTGCGTGTAAAATATAGCCTAAGCATAATTAAAATTAAAAAGTGCTTAAAAATATTGACGCTGTAAAGAATTAATTCACCCCAAGAGCATTTTGTAAGAACGTCTTGAGAAAGAATGAAATTATTGGATCTCTTTGCTTTCTACAGGATGATTATCATTAAACTTTCCCTACTTAACCCATCCTAGAAGGAAATGTTTATAGTACGGGTTCCAAACTCAGTAGGAATAATTTCCAGATTATGAGCTACGAAATTTACATGATTCACCGCTTCCAATAGTTGTGGAGCTACCTGAAAGACAGGTTTATCAGGGGAACGTTCGCACATGTGCCGATCTGAAGAGAAGCATTTAAAGAAAGGTATAACGCATAACGATGAAGATGCATCAAGCAGCTGTGCAGCATGTTATCCTACGCTTTCAGACTGTCCTGGACACTGACGGGCGCCATTTCAAGCATTTTCATAAGTCTACCTCAACAAAAGACAAACTTAGTGTACGAGATACTACCCAAAATATCCAAGAATATGAATATTCCGCCAAAACCAAAAACAACCCGAGGTTCTGTCGTTAGATGCCTCTTGATGCACTTTTCAGCTCCTGCTCTGCCAAGTTTCGTAATCGTAGGCGCTTTCTTTGTGAGTTATTGCTGTTGTGTTGCAAGGTATTCCTGTCGTTCTGAGAATTTCCAAATTATTCGACCTAGTCAGACTGTCAACAGGAATTTTTACTGCGAAGTTTTGAAGAGACCGAGGGGAAATTTCATGCAAACGGCCCGAGTTGTGGAAGAAAAAAGAATGGTTGTGAAGGAATTACTGGAAAAAAACAACATGGCAATGGTCCCCCACCCTCCCTACTCTCTTGATTTAGCCTCCCGCGACTTCTACCTCTTCCCTAAAATGAAAGGGCGACGTTTTGACTCTATTGAAAATATCCAAGTGGAATCGCAACTGGTCTTGAATACCCTACAGCTTTCGGACTTCCGGGAGTGCTTCCAAAAATTGGAAAAATCGCTGGGATCATTGCATATATGCCAGAGATGACTACTTGAAAGTGCAGCGGAAATTAAGGTGTAAAGTACGTTTTCTGCTTTTTACAAGAAAAAACTCGGAAATTTTGTATAGCACCTCGTATGATATCGCAACGCATTAAAAGTGTTTCTATGGAATTGGTTATTCATTATTTTACTTCCCCATGTCCTTGGCAATGTTCACATAATGGTTCCTGTTCCTGCGATTGTTCGTTTTCAACACAGAGACGGTTAAAGTGGAGAAAGTTTAATTAGAACTAAAATTCCCTGTGGTTAAAAAGTGGAATTATGATATGTGTGTAATTCCCGAAGGGACTTAATGAAACGTTCCATATTAATTATACAATTATTAATTAATTATATCTTACCGAATCCAGTTGTGCCCCATCCGACCAAGATAGGACTTAATCCTTGGAAATTGTTATTGGCATCTGCTTGTGTTGGAAGACACACGGGCTTAACATCTTCGTTAAAGTTTATCGGAGAAGCCAGTTTCATTAATGCAATGTCGTTGTGAAAATTGGCCGGGTTAAAATCTTGGTGCGTAATGATTTCGCTTACTCGCGAAACAATAACGTTGTCGTCGTCTTTGTCAGACTGTAAGTTCAAATCGCCTAGACGAACAGAAAAGGCTCCTGTTGGATGGCTAAGAAAAACAAGATAATTCGGTTAAATTTTCAGTATCATTTGAAATATTAAATACCACGATAATAAAAAGAGATTTTATAAAGATTGTAAATGGTACTAACGGTACGCCCCCTTTATTCATGGTGCAATGTCCTGCGGTCAGAATGTATTGACGATTTAACAATGATCCTCCACAGGACAGTTGAGGTACTCCATTGCTGTCATCCATATATATGGCAGCCTAAAATTTTAAATTTTATGAATTTTGCTTTAGGCAAGCATTCTTAACGTGTAGTTGGGTATAGACACATACTTTATATTAAAAACAGTGTTAATAAGAGATTATCCAAATATCGTAAAAATATGCATGTACTCAATATGACAATCAAACTCTATTATTCATAAATTTAAATTTAAATACTTATTGATCAAGTTTTGTTATTAATCCTGTATATTAAATTATTAAATAAATAAATAACTAATAGGTGACTTTAAACCACGTATTATTTATTTATTTATTTATTTATTTAATAATTTAATATTCAAAATTAATAGCATAATTTGACAATTATGGCAGAAATGTTATTTAACGGCAGAAATCACAAGATATTAACGTCTTTTTGGTTCTGCATAATCCCTATGAGCCCACATTAAATGTGGCATCTTTGGCATTGTGCCCATTCTTCACTCTGGCTATTGTTTTCTTTTGCTACCATCGCAGAAGATGCAATTAACGTCAATATTTTCAGATGTTCTATTCAGGTAAATAGCATCTTCCGATTCGAAATCATCTTCTATCTATATAAAGAAGGATGTTTGTGGGTCTGTCTGTGGGTCTGTCTGTGCGTCTGTGTGTACGTTTTTTATACAAATCTACAGTTTTAGTCCGATCTTGATAAAATTTCGCATACATGACCCTCAAAGCATGAGGTTAGCATACTGTCTACCTCAGATTTCGGAAAAATAATAAATATCGATAAAAAATCGATATTCATGGTTATGGCAAGGCATTTTAATGAGAAATATCTCATGACCAACAATGCAAGGCAAAGTTTGTACAACAATAGGTATCAACAATGGTATCAACACGCAATTCACAAACGCTCTGCATGAACAAACAATCAATATCTCATGACTAACAATGAAAGGAAAAGATTGTGCAAGTGTAATTATCCCGGGCAACGCCGGGTAACTCTTCTAGTTATCTATAATTTTTGCCTTTTATTCCCCTTTGTTACTGCTGGTCGTAGATGTAGCCGCTCTCTGCATTCTGGTACGACTGCTTCTCCCTCGTACACTGCCTCTACCGTGGATAACACGTCCTCTACTACGGACATTAAGGCCTCGGTTACGGCTACGACCTGCTTCAACACCAAATAACAAGACAACCTCTAAAAAGTGAACATCCTCTTACTGCCAACAAGACAACTGAAGTACTGAGAAAGTTCAAGTGGAAAGTCCTCGAGCATTCTCCTTATAGCTTTGATCATGCTCCAAGCGACTTTCAGTAGCTCGGCCCTCTTAAACATCATCTTTCGGGTAAACGCTTTCCCTACGATGAAGCTGTTCGGTCCTCTTAATCGAAGCGACCATGAAGATGTACAAAGGGAATTCATCGCCCAAAAAAATTTATGCTGCTGATTTTGAGGGGCTTGTAAAACGATGGGACAAATGCCTCAATATACAGGGAGATTATGCAGGAAAATCAAAGTAGTTTTTAAATCAATACTCGTGTTTGTTTCATTTCTATATCCATTTGTAACTTACTTACTGACTTCCCCTAGTATTGCAATCATGGTCTCTTTTGCACATTTCTATAATAATTAAAACACAAAACATTTGACAAGAAAATTTTTCGTCACTATCGTGCGTTGATAAAAGGCTGCCGCTTTACTGGGTAGCAATATCTATACCTTAAATTTTGCAAGTACATGGTCGAGTCGATAAATACCACCTATGACCACCTACCTAATAACCCAAATAGCCTGCTTTTGTAGCCAAAACAGCAGTAGACGACGGGGCATGTACTCAATGAGTGCTTGGAAGGTGGCAATAGGAATCTGTGTCCGTGCGAACAGCAGAGCATCACGTAACTCATGAAGATTCCGGGTCTCGTAAGGATGGAGGGTCTCGCTGCCTGACGTGTTCTCACAGATTCTCGTAAGGATTAAGATCTGGAGAGTTTGGAGGCCAGGGTAGTATGTGAAACTCATCCTCATGCTCCTCGAACCATGCACGGCAAATTTTGGCCACGTGGCATGTGGCATTATCCTGTTGAAAGATGCCATCATTCGCAGGATACACGGTTGCCATGTAGGGATGCACCTGGTCGGCAACGATAGATAAGTATGCATAGCTATTGACGGTACCTTCCAGAGGAAGTAATGGACCCAAAATATGCCACAAAAACACGCCCCAGACCATTGCACTGCCTCATCCAGCTTATTGCCGCCAAACAATGATTTGGGGTAGTTTGTTTTCGAATGTCTCTCGGTGGATACGCCAGCGCTCGTCGATACGATGCAGTAGAAAACGCGACGCATCGGAAAATGCAACCTTTATCCACTGGTCTAGGGTCCAACGTTTGTACTGCAATGCAAACGCACGTCATTTCTTGCAACGCACACTTGTCTACAAGCTGGAACCAGACGTCTGCTAGGGAAGGTTCCATCCAATGTGGATTGTGATCACTCCAATACCTATGGTTGTGACGGTTGACTTCACCATTGACATAAAAGTTTGTCTCATCACTGAACAAGATACAAAACTTGTGCAAAAGGGGGATCTTGTCGATGTTGCTCTAGGGCCCACGTGCAAAGCTGCATACATCTGTCTGGGTCAGGATCTGCTAGGTGCTGGAGTATCTGAATCTTGATGGATGCCATTGATGAGCATGAAGGATTCGTACAATCGATGACTGGCTGATTCCACAATCTGCTGGCAAATGTCGTGTGCTACGTTGTGAGCTCTTGACGAAGGAGGCCAAAACCACTGTTGAGGTTGTCTCGTCAGTAGCACTTATTGGACGGCCACTCCGTGCCTTGTCAACCACAGTCCCAGTTTCTCGGAATTTCTTAATTAAGCACCTGCCAGTGTTGTGTGAAATTGGAGGTCTTTCTGGATGCCGGTTGTTAAAATCTGCAGCTATGACACGGAAACTTCGTTCTCCAGACATCAAAATGGCCTCAATTCTCTCCTCCGTGGTCAAAGCCATCTTCAGTTACCTGCTACAAATGGACATAAAATGTGTTGTAACTTTTGAACCATAACTGCTACTTCGGATCTGTTTACAGGAACGAAATTGTCAGAAAATGCTGATGTTATTTGATATATCACACGACCCCCTTTCCATTTATATAACTTCACTTAGATCCAAGATGGACGATTTCAAGATGGCGGCCATGTTCGGTACATACCGTAAAAGATAGACCACCTCACCCATACCTTATCGGAATATTCAGATTTCGCAATTCCCCTGCAAGGTTTTCGAAAAAACTGGGTGTACTGCGACTTTTGACTCACCCTGTACAAGGGGCGTTGTTATGTACAATTCTTGCTGCACCATTTCATTAGCTGATTTGCCTACTGCGACTTCTCAAATTCCGCCGCTAGCATTCAACTGTCTTTCAAAAGAGAAACCGTATTGTTGTTTACTTTGTACGCAGAAATGAAGACAATAGAAGAAAATCACCATCAAATTACACAACCTATGCACTGTAGTGTAAGTCAGGGACGCTATCGCTCGAGTCCGCGAACTTAATGACTCTAGGAGTATTTACATAAAGGATTAAGAGATAATATTTTTAATCTCCTAATTTCTTTTCCTCTTCAATTTTTAACTTATTTATTCATGAACTTACCGCCCAAGGCCAGTCGCCTGCTGTAGCATTCGATCCTCCAACGACCTTTTTGATCAACTTTCCACCATCGCCGCAAGCAACTTAATTTTGTAAAAGAAAATAAAAACAGAAAAGAAGAGGAAAAAAGCAATAAATATGTTTATATACACAAAAACAAATCTAAATCAACTTCGTTTGAACATAAACATTATAAAGCTTTGATATAGGTAATTGTAGTATAAAATAATTAAACTTAAAAATATCAGCTATTTATTCTTAATTTTAAATTAAATAAAAATTAAAAAATATTAAATATTAAATATTTTATAATTGATATAAAATTTGTATTCTTGTTTTTAATTATTTCGGTGTCATTAACAATCATTGATTTCAAAGTAAGTTTCTTTCTGTGTACCTGCTTCTTCTGGAGGGGGTCTAGGAGTAGGAGGAGGAGGCCGTGGAGTAGGTGGTCTTGAGGTTCCAGGTATTGTTTCTCCACCTGAACCTTTTGTGGGGCAACATACGATAGAATGGAAGCGATCATATCTACAAGTAACTTGTCGTAGGAAATCGATATTTTCTCTCAGTCTTACAGCTCGTTCGGCATACGGAAGGCAGTCGGGAAGTGGTATGCAATTGCCCGGTTCACCATTAGGAAGAGTGCAGTCGCTCTCTCTGCTGCCACTTCCAAAAACGACTTCTGAAATAAGTAAATAAGCTGAGCATGAAATTCAAGGAATAAATTAGCCACTGCTTAAGAATTACAATTTATCCTCTCTAGAATTATAAATTACATCAATTAATTGAAATTAAATGAACTCTAAGTGAAGAAGTATATCTTATTTCAGCCAACAACAAACTACACAGTATAATTAAATACGCTATCCGGCTACTTTATTAGGTACATCCACTCCACTGCACGTCACACTTCATTTATGTGGGTATAAAATAATCTTTCCGTCGGCAATTTGGATTACAGATCATAGTGATAATGGGAAAGGACTAAAATCTAGCTGACTTGAACGCAGGTGTATGACGTACTGAGAAGGCAGTTCTGAATTTTTCTCATGCAACAGCCTCAAGAATGGTCCTCTACAAAACAAAAAGCATCAGCGGCACACAAGTGGAAGGAAAGCATTTGTTGATGAAAGAGGTCGGAGGAGGCTGGTTAAACTTTTACAAGCAAACAGACAGGCCAATGTTACCCAATTGACTTCCAAATTTAACCTTGCTGCTCAGATAACCATCTTAAAACGTACCATTAACTTTTACAACATCCGCATGCTGTTGCAGATACGGTCAGACAGGACGCCGTGGGTATTGGAGACAAACAGGAAAGTACGCCTTCTGTGGGCAAAGCAACACCAGCACTGGATCATTGATAACTTGATAAAGATCGCTTGGTTGAGGAGTCGAAGTTCCTGGCAGACAGAATTTGGCGCAAACAACATGAATCCATGGACCCATCATATCTGTCGACGAATGTGCAATCCGGTGTCATGTTGTGGGGAATGTTTACCTGGCACACGTTGGATCCACCAACACCTCTGGATTCAGGATCGTTGTCCACTCACGTTGACAGTTTATCCGCAAGCAGATGGATACTTCCGGCCAGATATTTGCGCCGGTTGTCAAAGCCTGCATCACATAGAATGATTATCATGTTGGCCCGCCTTATCGCCGGATTTCATTCGATTGAACATTTTTGAGATGAGCTGAAAGGGAACATTCGCTCATTTAGCCTGCATCCCCGTCAAATGTTCAAGAAGTATGGACGGTTGTTTCTGTAAGTTGTACTGAAACCCATTACTCCACCACATAATGTGCTCAATGTAATGGCTCAACATTACATAACAATCGCTCAACATCTTATTTTCCACTCTAAGAGGCTTCTACATAAAACAGCAAGGTTGATTCTGTTCCTCTCCTCTTGGCAAGCTTTCCATAATCCAGAAAGTTTTCTCGGACCTCTTACATGAAGAGCTCCACAGACTGAATCCACAAAAATCCATGGGAGAGGCATTTGGGTGATTTAATCCCATTTTCCGTTCCATTCAAGCACAATACTGGACAGTCCATTTAGCAGTATGGCTGGATGCTTTGTACTGGTGGATGTACACGCCTTTCGCCTTAGGGCCATATAATCGTGAAATGTCGTTACGATATTCATGTTCCAAGACATTTTTCTGATAGTAGGCAACATTTATCTTTGCTTTAGATTCCACCTTTTTGATGATGTATAAAGCCGTACACAGTCACCACCATGAATCCGTTCAGAAAACTCCCTGCAGATCGAGTCGTATACCCTTTTGTCGATAAAAAATTGCCTGTATCTTGCCTTCTCTCGATAAATAGGCCCAAGCCTTATTCAATATGACTATGTTCTTCCATTTGTCGCCTGCCAAATATCTTTAATATGGTTTTTTGCTGTTAATTCGTTTGTATGCAATGTATCTTGGAAACAAAGTGTGAAGTCGGATCTTATGACGGCGTCCTAATTTCAAATTTTGACGAATAATACGGTTTACAGGTGCTTGCAATGACCCGTTGTATTGGCGGATTGTCCGTAAGGATTATCTCTTCACTGTTAGAAAACGTTAATCTTAGTACGAGAAGAACGGGGTTGCGCTTTTCGTTCAGCAGCGAAGCACTGTTGATTGATTTGGCCATTTGTCTTCTGCATTTGATAACTTTTGTTATAACATTCTTGAAAATAATAAAACCTTTTCCCTTACATCTATTATTCTGGAATAAGAGTAACCAGCGTCGGAAATGGTACGACGTAGCCCTCTCAAAACGATTCAATTTTTGAGGATAATTGGCAGCAAACTTAATATTGAAGAGGAATGATAAGTTCGATTGTTACCGACCTCACGTACCAAACCCGTGCTACAACGTTTTAACAACCGCCACCATAAACATGAAACAACACTCCGTAGAAGTTACCAAAGAGTCACATCGCACGTGGGACGTGGGATGTGAGTCTCTTTTGGTTCCTTCTATGTTGCTATCCGCAGATAAGGTAAACTATTTTATTTCTTATAACACTCCATACGTGATGCGCTCATATATGCTTTATACATTATACGAGGTTAATATACCTCAAGAATGCTTTCAGCACCTTGTTTAATTCATGTCTCGATGAATTCAGGCTGTTTTGAAGACACAAAGAGGCACAACGGGATACTAGGTGTATCTGTTAAAATGACAGGATAGTGTAAATTTGTTTTGTTTTTTTTTGTTGTTTTTTTATGGGTTTCCCCGCAAGGCAACGCCCCCCAGAGCGTTCGATGCATTTTCAATTGGATGAAGGTATAGGGAACTTGCAGGCCACGCCAAAGCGTTATCATCCTCGTGCAGAAATTCTTGACCAGTAGCACCCCTGAAAAGTCGCAGATCCTGGTGAAGGAACACCTAGACAGTTACGGATCACTTGTGGAAGATCTTTAGCGTAGTAGGAGAGCCCATTCAATGCGTCCAAATCATTATATCTCCACCTCCGTATTGGTCTCGTTCGACGATGTTGCCAGAATTAGCCCTGCTTCCAAGCATTCTCCAGGGGCGGATCGGTCGCGAATCACACTCCAGACAATATAGGACCTCATCAAAAAACAAGCGTACCCTCCGGTAGGCGTTCTCATACCGGTATACACCGGTGCATCATAACATGCGTATCGTAGGATATGAAGATCAACTTCATGAAGACTCCTATGCATTCATGCAATGGAATGGTTTGCTTGCCGTGCTATGTCAGTTTCGGCTAGCCGTTAGCGCGAGTTTGCGGTTCTCCCGAGACGTGATGATTCGTCAACATCGTCCGCTATTTCCATTTTTGAAAGCGTCTCTATAGGCGACAGATGACGCTAGTTGAAATATTTACTGCGACACTGGCCTGCCTCTAGACATCCTACCACTCTGTCTCTTGTTTGCAAGTCCAAATGGACACGATGGGCTATTTCTAATAACTGACATGCGATCAGTGACTCATACAGGTCGTCTATTCATTTTAATTAACTGATTTAGCATGCTGAACATGAAGTCACTGCACTTTAAAATAAGCTGAAAGTATGTTCTGCTAAATACCCTAAACACCTGTATAAATTTATCATTTTCGGAATCTAAGTAAGCGTTAAATGTGCTGATGCATCGCCAATTGCACAAGTTCATTGTTTAGAATTTTCTTTTATCTTTATGTAAAGCGCTAACAATGACTGACAACGGAAGCTTTTTATTAAGCATGATTAAGTAAACTAGAGCTGAAGCCTTAATAATAGTTGTACATCATTATTTGAATTGTTGTACATCATCAAACAAAACAACGGTGAATAAAAATTTGCGATACGAACAAGTTGAATGCTGATAATAAATGGAAACATATATAAATAATCTCTGAAAAGAACAGTTTAAGAACCACAATAGCCATTGATATCGTTGGGTAAATATCCTAGATTAGGGCGGAAATTTGTATTTAAAATAGTCAGTCCCAATTATAAAAGAAATATAGATTTTACTAAGATTAGAGAAAATATCTAATCAACGGAAGTAAGCGAGGAGGAAAAATGTTAGTAATTGGATGCCCATGGGAATGCTTTTTCAATGCTTTGTTATTACTGCAAAATTTCTGGAAAAGAGCAATTATGAAAAATGCAAAATAAAATTTGTTGGGGGTGCTTTTTTTTTCTTTAAGTGTATATCGAATTCGAAGTTTTACAACAATTGTAAACAGTAGGGTTGTAGAATTTCCATTTTCTGTGCGAGTTGCTTTCACTATATTTATGATTCATTAGTTACAGTTTTAAAGAAAATTTTGGAAAAAAATATCAGCATATTTTAAATATCAGCAAAGGAGAACAAGAAGGTTAATCGTATATTCAAGAATGTGACTGTAGAGTCGATAGTCATATACAGGGTGAGTCTGAAACCCTGTCACAAACTTCGCATGCGTACTCCCCATCGCCAAATAAGAAACAAATGTCCTATCAACAAAGGATCTGAAACTCAACCGTTAACGAGAAAAATGGCGTCCAAATATGGGTGCCCCTGTGAGGTTTGTTTTACAGTTTTGTTCCAAATAACGTCAATGTGCTTCAACATTGGCGTGCAGACGTCTCTGAAACAAACGGCGAACACGTTCTAACACTCCTGTGCGGTTCCTAATGGCATCAAATTCGGCGACAATGCGTCCCATAGCTTATTTGCATCCTGGATGGGTGTTGCATACTCGTTATCCGTTAACATGCCCCCGAGATAGAAAAAGACAATTGAGGGCGGGAGAACGAGGAGGCCATGTCAATGACCCCGCACGTCCAATCCAGCACTGGGGACCAATGTCGACAATTTCCGTGACCAGCTTGTCAGCCAACCTCACAGGGGCGCTCACATTTGGACGCCATTTTTCTCGTTAACGGTTGAGTTTCAGACCCATGTAGAGAGGACATTTGTTTCTTATTTAGCCATGGGGAGTACGCATGCGAAGTTTGTGAAAGGGTTTCAGCCTCACCCTGTATTTGAAACCACGTCGCCAACGCCAGAAAAAACAAAAGCCACTTAAAAAACGGAATTGTAGTTAAGCGTATTTTATACTATGTAATAAATTCTAGATGTCATGTTGACCTGATCGATATGCAATCCAGATCGTATTATTTTATTATATCAAGATCATCTTAAATTGGTTAATTGAATTTTTATCTGATCGACAATATACATTAGCTATTGGAAATAAATCTTCCTCGACTTTAGTACGTAATCATGGTGTCCCTCAAGGCTCCATATTATCCCCGCTTCTTTTTAACCTCTTCATAAATGACCTTTCATACATACTTTTGCCTTCTTTTGTTATCCTCTATGCGGACGATGTGACTCTCTCTTATGCTGACACTTCCATTACAAGTATCCAAGAATCTATCAATCACTCGCTAGCCATTTTAAATAAATGGATCCAAATAAACCAGTTATCTTAACAAGACCAAATACATGATTTTTGCCCAAAAAAATAAACATTCTGTCCCTCCCAAGTTGCTAATTTATTACAATTCAATCCTTTTATCTCCTACTAATACTTTTAAATACCTAGGATTGCATTTATCACCTGACCTTTCCTGGAATTATCACATAAATGAATTATTCAAGACTCTTAGTAAAAGATTAGGTACAATATCACAACACCAATATCTCCCTACTGAAATTTTATTATTACTATACAATACACTTATCCATTCATCACTATGTTATGGTGTTCAATTTTGGGGTTCTACTTCTAATACTAACCTAACCAGAATCTTCCGCATACAAAAAAGGTTTTTTAGAATACTTTTAAAAATTCCTAATCTATATTCGGTAACTCATTACTTTGGACATTTCCGAATACTAACAATAAATCAAATTTATATTCAGCAGCTTCTATCATTCATTTTTAAGATAATTAATGGCTATCTATATGTTCCTAATCCACCAATAATACAGTTTCAATGCGATTTTCACCCTTACCCCACTAGATCTGCCTCCTCAATACGTTGCCCATTCGCCAAGCGTCACTACCAAAGCAAGTGCATCTCCCATGCAGGAATAAAATGGTGGGCTATCTTGCCAGAGTATTTAAGACAAGCCCCAAACCCAGCTTCCTTTAAAAGAATCATAAAATCATTCCTAAACTCAATTAACCCCTAATGCCCCTTCTCGACTAACATATTAAATTCTCTATTCATACTCTAATACTAACATAAATTTTGCATAATAAAATCTACTAATATTAATTCTTATAAAAATTCCAGATAATTAATAAGCTACTATTTTTATTTATGCTTTACCCTCCGGAGACCGCACTTGTCGGCCTAGAGGCCATACCGGCTCTGGACTGGGTCATTGTAAAAGTTTTTTTCTTTTCATAAATAAATAAATAAATAAATTAGCCCTTCTCCGATGCCTAAAACAGTTAAAGAGCTATTGGATTTAGAATGATATAAGAATAGTCCATAAGATTTTGAGAACATGTTAGCTATATGAATGGAAGCAAACAGCACACACACTGGTCGTAAGGGTTATGATTTGAACAGGCAATGAAAAGGGGGGTCAAATTTTCACTTTACGAAGCATTGTTTAGTGTTCCTTCGAAGCTGGGAATTGCAAGTTCTCTTGTTCCATGGAATATAACTAACAACATAACTTCTGAGGAGGATTTAGGAAAAAAGTCATAAATATTAATAATTAACGCACGACTGATATAGATGATGATATAGATTACGAAGCAATGATTGGAATTGGAAGGCAAGATAATAAAAATGAAACAGAAACCTACTAATAATGGAAGTGGAGAACAGAAAGGAGCCAGAAGCATCCTCTTAAAACCCCACCATGATAACTGCGACTATCAGCAGAGCACAGAAAGTAAAAATGTTTTGAGAGGCTGCCAGAAAATGACTTCAGGAGTAGAAAGTTAAATAAATTTCCTCTAAAAAAACGTTCCAAAATCTACTTTCGGACAAAATATTAGTAGAGCGAACATTCCGTTATCACAGACGTTAAGGACAATGAATTTTATGAAGTAAAGTTAGAAAACCAAAAAGCGTTGTACACAAAAAAATCAATTTACTTTGTGGAAAGAAAATATTTTTCAGCATTGAAGAAGACGGGATGGAAGAAATGAATGTAAGTAAGCTTTCTTTAATTACAATTCTTTAAAACTACATTAAAGTGCAGAGTGGTACGTGCCAAAAGTCCCAGAAAAATGGAAGGAGAACCGTCCGTAGAAGAGAAGAAGAGGTTTGTTGTGGTGTCAGGACAACGGCCCAGCACATTGCGCCGTTTTTTAACGGCCCAGCACATTGTGCCGTTTTTTCTGTGAAACTCAAGTCAATATGTTGACGCTTCCCCCCTATTCTCCAGACTTGGCATTTTGCGACTTCTTTTTGTTCCTCACAATCAAGAGGAAGCTCAGGAGAGTTCCATTTCGATAATGATGATGACGTCCTAGCCAGAGTGTAACGACTACATTTTGGAGCTCACTGCTCAGAACTGAAAAAATGCATGTCTAACTGGTTCAGGAGGATGAAATTTTGTATAAAAGCCGAGGTACAGTACTTCGAAAAATGCTAAAGAATGGTATTCATAATATGCGTGCAGCGTTCCTGGTTAAAAACTTTATGAGTATCCATCGTATATTTTATTAAATTCTTTCAAACTTTTATTCGCAGATCTATCATTTTATTTGTGGCATTATTCGGCACATTACGTTTAAGATTCAAATAGGTAAATGGCAACTTATTATAATGTATTAGTTTTAGTGAAAAATATGCAATTTTATCTCGTAGAATATTGTTTTTATTTCCATGTTCGATTTATACATTTAAGCAGTTTTTACATAAACAGTGATAACTTAAAAATATGGTCCCAATGTAATAGATATCCTACGAAGATTAATTTTCATAAGATTATGCGATATTTTAAAATTTACATGCTCAAAGAATTGTTAAAAACTTAAATAAAAAATCTACCCACCCCTCATACTGAAACTGAAAAAGCATACTTAAATCAAATAAAACTGATTTTTACAACCTCACTATGGTAAACGCGAACTACAGTGCACAAAAAAGACTTTTGTAGCGTCGCCATTATTCTATAAACAAGAAAGTACGTCGCTCTGTGCGACTGAATAGAGTTTTTTTTTAAACTTTTAACCTTGCTCTATTCTATAAACGACCTAGGGATAAGTGTGAAACGAAATGAATATTTAAAATCTACTCCATCTTGTTAAATAACTCTGTATTTCAACATTTACTCGAGTGAGCTGAATTTTTTATTAAAACCAAAAGTTAATACTACAAAACAAGTTTACAAAAGTTTATTTCCACTTGTTTTTAGGTAGAGTGGAATACCTTTTATCTTTTTGTATTCATTTTCTTCCCCAAATAAGTTAACTAAACCAAACCATAATCACCAAAATGAAAACCAAAATAAATTAATCAATTTTTTATTAAATTATTAATTAGTAGGACTGTTGTTTCTACTTGATTATATCTAAATTTTTATTCATTAATAAATTTCACTAGAGGTCCATTTAAATGCTGTAAGAAACCAAAACCAATTTGGTTTGGATTTTAAAACAAAAACAAAATAGTATTGTCATAAGAAAACATCACCTTTTTTTAAAATTTAAATTTTCTTTCATTCTTAACTTTCTTTAATTTTTATTTGAATTTATTTCGTAACGAACAGAAATTTGTATTTACCTTGACGTTTGTGCCTATCGCCCGTTACCAAACAGACGAAGACCAAACACAGAAGCAACACACACAACCTCAGCACTCTCATCTCTAGCATGAGTTAGGAAGAAAGATTACTGAAAAGATAACATTAAAAAGCATATAAATTACTTGGTTTTCAGAGAGGTAAAAATAAAAAATTCAAGTTCTCTTTCAGAAGGAAGAGCTTAGCTAGACGGAAACAAACAAGGTCTTTAAATATTCATGAAACTCGAGCAGCTTTGCAACTCAAAAAAAAAAAAATATAATTTTAGGTAATCTTTGGGGGAAAAAGTTACGCAAAAAAAAGACTTATATGAATTAGATGAAAGATTAATTTATTAAATGGGGATTTACAAAGTAATGATTACAAAATTAGAATATGGATCCAAATCTAAAAGAGAATGGTTGCTAATGCTGGAATATGAATATGATTATGAAATGATTTTGCCAATTGTGTTAATCCTTGTGATAATTCGTAAAGATTCTGGAATTGGGTTATTAGTTTTTTAAATATTTCGAACCAATTTGAATATATAGCAAATTTTAAATAATAAAATTTAAGGAAGTTATTTACCATTTCGAATTCCAATAAAACAATGAAATCCAGATAGAAATCAATGCAAAGCATTTTCTAAATATAATGTACATTCGAATGAAAAATGCAATTCTGAAAAATGAGACTCACTTTCACAATACGAACATTAAATTTACTGGAAGAGCTGACAATCGTTTCGGCTACGTCATCGTCCAAATGACTGCACAGCCGAAACGATCGTCAGCTTCTTCAATAAATTTAATGTTAGTATTGTCAAAACGACAAACTGCAGCAAAATCTATCAAACTTGGCTCGTATGTCAATCTTTAGATGTGGAAGATTAAAATAATAAATAAATTTTAAATAACGAAATTAATTGGAATCAGAATTGCATATACATTTACTAATGCAAATGTTCTAAAGCTAATTTTGAGTTTCATGCCAGCATAAATGTTTATTCTTAAACATACATTCTATATCTATCCTTCTCATTCTGGGGTAGTACCACTGTTGTAGAAAACATTACGTCTAATTTTTTTGTACTTCGAATGAGAAAATCATCACATTCAGTTTTAAAATACGTGGAAGTTAAAGAAGACATTGTATTTACTAAAAGTAGAGCATAGAGTATTATGGTGATATTTTAAAATAAGGATATTACATATTACCAATTAACATACACATAAACCCTAAATCCTTGAGGTAAAACGATAAAATCTAAAAGGAAATAATTTATTGTCTTCCATTCGACAGAAAGAAAACCAGTAATAAGCCTACATTGAAGAGGGCACTAATAGCTCGTAAGTGAAAAGAAGGATACACAATGCTCGCAGTTATTGTTGGCTTCTTAGAAAACTGGAAAGACAATTTTATTGCCGGGTTTTTCTGATGACAGATATCCAGGTAATTAATCGTTCTATCGTGTTTTTCGCTTGCCCATTTTCATTTTTTAAGGGTTGTTGACGCGTCTCGTTTTCATAATGCCCTTATTTGAGAATGGTTCCATTTTTTGATAGCAATTATACACACATAAAAATCTTGAAAGTAGGATTCCTTCAGCCAAAAGGAAACGAATTTACCAAAAAATTAATATTTGAGCAAAACTAAGTAAACAATGTACTTAACGTTGATGATGTTCTTCTTGTACCTTGTTACGTTAGCCCAATAATCATATTACTTTCTAGTTTCTGTTAAATTTAATACAACAACGTTCGAAGAAAAATATATTCTCATTTTTAAGTCATCAAGGACCATCTACACTACCCTATCAAAGCCATGGGACACCATCACTTTAATAGAAACACTCAAAAATATACATATTTTAGTATCTTGTTGGTCCACCTTTTGCTTCTATCACAGCTTCTACTCTCTGGGGCATACTGTCCACAACATACTGTCCACAAGATTTTGATACGTTTCGACAGGTACTTTTTGCCATTCTGCCGATAAGTGTCTTGGACAGTTCCGTCACGGATTCGAGTATTCCGCACAAGCGCGCAATCGACGTTCCAACACGTCCCACAGATGTTCGATAGGGTTCAGGTCTGGGCTCTGAGCAGGCCAGTTCTCGAACCTCCTTTTCATCAAACCATGTGCCTACAGCCCTTGCTTTATGGCAAGGTGCGTTATCGTGCTGAAACAGAGAGATGGGAGTGCTGCGTTTTCCAGAATGTCTTGGTAACGCTCTGCGTTTAGATGTCCGTCCACAGAACCGATTGCACTCAACCCATGCCATGAAAAGCGTTCCCACACCATCACCGACCCTCTGGTGAACTTCATCGTGGGTATAACACAACTTGGCAGATAACGTTCGCCGGGCGTTCGTCATATCCAAACCCGTCCATCCGATTGCCAGATGGTGTAGCGGGACTCATCACTCCATTCAACCATTCGCCATTGATCCAGAGTCTCGTGTCGTCGCTCTTTGCACCATTGCAATCTCCTCGCTGCATTGCTCGTGCTGATGTGAGGTTTGTGGGCTGCCACTCTGCCATAAAAACCCATTGCATGCAGTTCCCAGCGAACAGTCAGGGTGCTCACAGTTGTTCCCGTTGTCTCTAAGAACGATCTTGATAGCCCATCAAGCGATGTGTGACGGTTTGCAGTGATCACTTTACGAAGAGCCCTTTGGTCTCTGGCCGACATGTTCTTGGGTCTTCCAGTCCTAGGCGGAACACTTGTGGTGCCTTTCTCTTTCCATGCCCGGATGACGTTGTGAACGGTCGATTTCGGAATATTTAGGAGGGTTGACGTCTCTCTAACAGTTTTGCCTGAGAGATGGCACCCAACAATTGTACCTCTTTGGAAGTCTGAAAACTCTTTTCTTTGAGACATTCTTACAGCATTCACGCAAGCATCATCTCATAATAGCATACTCTCTCTTATGTAGTGCTGGGAAGAATGCCAACAGTGAAATTGCAAAGGAATGTCTCATTTTCATTCAAATCAGGATTGTCCCATGATTTTTGATAGGGTAGTGTATAATCGGATGACTAATAGTGAGTCATCATCCACATTGTTAGTGCTTTCACCTATATTAATACAACTTACGCTTCCAAAATTTCTCATTCCGAGTTCCGTGATAATTAACTATGGGTACTTTGATAGATCGGGAACTTACCGCAAACTTCAAATATAATATTTTTTTTTTTTGCAAAGATTCTCTAGCTTTCTAGCAGCTAAAAATTTGTCTCGGAGATAATTTGTACAAAAAAAAATAAATTAAAAAAAAAAAATAGAGAAGATAGGATACAAAATTCATGTTACCATTGATGTCCGCTATTTGGAGGTTTCACTATACCTTTTTATTCCGTAGAGATATCCTGAAGTTAAATTTGATCACGATTCTGTCTGCGAGAAATACCAAGCGAACAGAGGAAAACCGATCTCCGTAGAAACAGAGACTTACCAGGGAGGATAAATCAGGCATCTGCTTCAAGCAGCATAAATTTATGAATGATAATTCAAATAAAATGTCTTATTTTATTAAAATAATTGAAAAATTCTTTTTGTCTGTGGAAGAAATGATTTTATAAAACATGAGTGAGGCAGAATTTTTGATTCCCGGTAATTACGAGAACGATGCAAATTTATTTGCGGAAAAATCTAATATTTGCCTGGGGTTGTAAAAAACACCCAACTTGAATTCGCTCTGGTATGCATATACCTGAACCATTCATGACAAATCAACATGCCAATCAAAACGGCGCATGGAGTGCAAATTTCTCCAATATATTTACAAAATGTAAATTTTCTAACCGGATGAGCTGCAGATGATCGTAACTTGCCTCTGTTGAGTAGACAATGAATTATATGATGCACTTGACTTAGCGCAGAGCAGGACACCTTTTGGAATCAAGGTAATAATGCATTTAAACGATAATTGATGCAAAAAAAAGGCGCTCTAAGAGAAACACATTAGATTAGGGCGATTAAGTTTAAGGTCAGGTGTTTTCTCCCTGGTTGTTTGGTTATACATTATACATAGTTTCCGACAATGTGTCAAAAGATTATGTGTCAAGTGTTTATTTTTCCCCGTTATCATTTCTATAACATTTCCAAAGCGCTAGTGTTTTCTATTGTGCAAATTTGTTTAATAGGCACGCATTTAGTTTAAATATATTCATTTCCGTTGCTTATTTTAACGCTTAACTCTTTTATTATTTAAATAAATGGTTTCACATCAGCATTTTTTACAGATGTTAAGCTTTTGCTATCATTAGTTTTTGACGCTTCTGATTCAAACTTCCGTTGATTTAAGCATACAAATAAGCCAGAAAATTAAGAATAATTGTATCTCCAGAATACATTAAAGTGCTAAAGCAAAGTGTAAAAGAGTGAACATTTTGTTATAAATTATTCGTTTTCGTAAGAAATATTGAAAATTCAAAAAAAAGCGCATGATATTTTATTATATTTTGCCATGCGCTTTCTTTTTTATTATTTTATATATTTCTTTTCTTTTATTATATATATATTATGTCAGATGATTTTTTTTTGTTTAGAAAAAAAAAGACTCAATAATATCGATCACAGATGTGAGTTTAGCAAATGCTTAACTTTAGGGAAGTGAAAGATCGCATGCTCATCTAAGTTAAAAAAAAAAAAAACCTGCGACAAAAAATGTAATTTGACGTTATAGCTGAAGATCTAATTTTATTATTGCTTTTTGAGGCATTTGACATTTCCGGACGTTTACAAAATAGTTATTATTCAAAAGAGGTTAAGAATGACTTTTTAAAGCAAACTGAGTTCTAATCAGCATGTGTTACGATATTGACTGCGTAACTCGGAAACTACTCGTTGGAATTCGATCACATTTTAACGGTATACACAGTTTTGTGTACCCTATTATTATCTCAAATTTCATCATCCTAGATGTTATAGAACCTGGGTTATTAACATGTTGATCTTGGTGGCGGCATTTTTATTTCTGTTCATATCTCAGTTATCGTTCAAATTCGGACCCATGTTCATACTACCTCCCCTAAAAGTTTGTACGTTGAGTTTTAAATCGCCCTGTATAAAGATTTCTAGAGATAAGTGAGAATAACTTTGCATAGTAATGCTTGCCTCTGAAGTTTAATACACGAATGTATGGAAGGATAAATTATGATCTAGCAAGAAAACGCTCTTTTATTCACAGAATTACAAACAGGAAGATTACCAATTTGAATGATATCAAGGTCAAGGTTCTCGTCTTTCCCGCTTTCCTCGAAGACGTCGAGGCTGAGATTAAGTTAGAACCAGTAGGAAGATTCATAGCATCAGCATTTCAAAATTCAATTCATTCTGATTCACTTATTTTTAAGTTACTCAAGAATCGAGAAGTATTTTTAAATACGTAGTGTACAGAATACTTCGTAGTGTAACAGAATAGAAAAGTTAGTCAATTTAAAGTAGCTTGGAGTATAGTTGTTTGTAGACTGTGTAATGAGAAGTGTTCTCAGTATCCCCAAATTTTACAAAACCCACGAACCTTTGCAAAAATTCCCAGAATATTCCACAGCTCATCTTTGGCAAAAGCTACACAGTCCCACTAATTTCTTTTGTTCCCAGTTCCCATTCCCATTTCAGATTTCATAAAGATTGAAAGACAACATCAAAGTAAAATCGAAAATACCAGGACTCGTAGCTAAAAAATGTGACAGTAAATGACGTGGAAAAGAGCAATTTTTTGTGGTGTTTTTGTGCTTCGCCAGAAAGCAACGTGAAAAAAATACATAGGCCTATACGTGATTTATCAATGTCGTCTATCATTGCATTGACTTATAAATATTCCCACAAATCGGCGGTTTTATAAAAAAAAGTTCCCTTCTTTTTTTTTGCCAAATTCCATATCGTGGGAATTTTTCTATAATCTGGCAACATAGATTGGACTTGCGAAAAGAATTGTCATGTGAACAAAGATTGGATTGTTGGTAGATCTACTTTGATCATGCGACTTTTTAGTGCCCCGGCCTGTCTTTTTAGTTGGCTTTGTTTACCAAGTTATGACGTCACGGCAAAATGGTAAAAGTGCGCTATGTATTTTTATGTATTTTTTTATGTATTAATATGTATTTTTTTATGTATGAAAAAATATTCACAAAATTTTTACATTCCAATACGTGATTATTCAAACTGTTTCTTTCATTTTCTATGAAATTTTAGCAAATTTAAAATTCATGCATAGACCCCATTAAACAAAAATATTGTTTAATTTAATCATTGTTTAACCTTTCGTTAATTGAATAATAATAATTATTAACTGGAGATACGTCTCCAAGCATAGGTAATGATTTTTCAATTGAAAAATTGAAGGAAAAATTCTGCGACCCGGATTCGAACCAGGAACCTCGACTATCATGGCCGATGCCTCTACCAATTGGGCTATCGCAGAGGCATCGGCATCGGGTAGAGGCATCGGCCATGATAGTCGAGGTTCCTGGTTCGAATCCGAGTCGCAGAATTTTTCCTTCAATTTTTCATTTGAAAAATCATTACCTATGCTTGGAGACGTATCTCCAGTTAATAATTATTATTATTCACTTGTGAGTTCATCAACTTTCTGATGGTTTAGAGTGGAGAAATTCTCGATCTGCGGGCTAGGTTCCCATCTCCCATTGGGTTTTCAACCGTGACAACTTGGTTGTCTTTAAGACACCTTGAGACAGCTTGGCTGTCCGTGGTGTCTGCGATAGCCCAATTGGTAGAGGCATCGGCCATGTAGTCGAGGTTCCTGGTTCGAATCCGGGTCGCAGAATTTTTCCTTCCATTTTTTCAATTGAAAAATCATCACTCGTTAATTGTTTGACCATTATTTAATCATTATTTCATTAAATCATTGCTATATAATAAAAAAGTGAAACTGTTGGGATCAGAGAATCTGAAGATGGACTGAAAGAAAGAAACATCAGTCCAAACGTTAATGAACAGACAAAATAAAAAATAAAAAATCTCCACACACAAAAAAAAATCATCAGCGAAAACCAGTACAATAGCGGTAAAACACGCAGCTACATGCACTGCTGCACAAAAGTATTTATACCCAAGCCAAGTTCTTTGTTTCAACTTAAATTAAAATGTTTATGAGGAACCGTTTAAACCATGTGAAAGAACATCAAAAATAATAAGATTTCAGTAAATTTTATGAATACAAATAATAACAAAATATTAGCAGAAGTGTGCTGAATAAAGGTATTCATATCCCCCTTTAAAAATAAGGTTAGTCCTTAGTAAAATAAGAATTGAATACGAAATGAAGTTGGAAAGTAATTTACATTATATGCCTACATTATAAGGTGAAACTATCGTCTTATTGTAAAGTGTTCTAATTCTAAAACACAGTGTGTAGGTAGTAGTCAGGAGATCACATTAAAGCTATAGTTTGACAGCCAGTTTTCTAGTTCTTTAGCGTTACTCCGGGTGCACCACGTTTGCACTTTATGTTAATGACTCGTGTTTGACAAGCCGATGTATTGTTATTTATATTTTTATATTTTATATTTGTATATATACAGTGTGTGTAGTGCCATACGCTAAATAAAAATAATCCTAAAGTGTCATGCAAGACGGACATAACTAAAGAATTCTCAAGAAGTCCGTAGAACGATCATCAAGTTTTAGAAAAATATATTCATAAGTACACAAGAAGATTCATAAGGAGCTGAATCTGTTTCTACTATACAAAGTATTGTTCAAACGTACAAGAAGCCAACTCACTACCTATCTTCCTCGATGTGGACGACCGAGTGCACTGTCAGGACGTGCAAAACGAATTCTTAAAAGCACAGCTCTTCAAAACAGAAAGATGTCGTTATCAAAGCTGTCCAATGAACTAGCTCTGACAAGTGTTGCTCAAGTAACAAACTCTACTGTTCGACGCCACCTATATTCCATGGGTCTTCGCGAATGTGTAACTAGGAAGAAACCATTTTCGAAGCCCATTCAAAAGAAAAAGCGATTGCCATTTCCTAAAGTATTAATTTATAAACCTCTCAAGCATTTCGAAAATTTCATTTGATAAGATGAAACGAAAATAAATTTATTCAACAGTGATGGACTTGAGTTTGTGTGGTGTTTTCCTGGAGAAGCACTAAGAGATGAACGCTTGAAGGTTACTGCAAGCATGGTGGTGGAAGCGTTTTATTGTAGGGTTGTATAAGTTCAGCTGGACCAAATGAGCTTGTTGTTATTAATGGAGTAATGCATTCCAATAATAAATGCCAATACATTTTAATAAAATGTCTGCTACCATCTGTCACAAGCTTTTGGGTCGCCACTATCTTCTGCAGCAAGATCAATGATCCAAAACACGCCTCACGGTCAACAAAGTCATCTAATATCAACCTGTTGGAACTAAAAAATCAATCCCTATCGAAAGATGCTGGTTAGAACTAAAAAATATGGTGAAGAATTGGAGCAGTTCTTTTGAAGAATGGGGAAAGATTAGTCTAGAACTTTGTGTATATCATGCCAAAGCGATTGAAGGCTGTTATAAAAGCCAAAGGTGGCCATATAAATTATTAAATAAGGGGTACGAATACTTTTGTTTAACCCAACTTGTTTGTTTCTTTTTTTTTCATTAATGTTGTAAATTTTCTGTATTAATAAAATGTATTGAAATCTTAATACTTTCTGATGCTCTTTCATGTGGTTAACACGATTGCTCACAATCATTTTCATTTTATTATGAGGCGATGGAATTGGCTAGTGTATGAATACTTTTGAGTAGTATGTAAGATCTCCAAAAATCAGTGACAATCTTCAAATTGGAATCCAACATAGAAGGGCGCCAACAAGAAAATATTTTCTCCAAAATTCTACAGGCAAGACCTTTAATTGTAATGCAAACAGTGAACATTCATACACTCTTTAATTATTTAATTTAATTTATTTATTGAGTTCAAATGTTGAGGTAAAAATTTTAAAATTCAAATAAATCAATTAAAAGGGCAATGTAGATTTATTGTTTATTACATATCCACAGATTCTATATACTAACTATAAATCTTATAAATCAATGACGGCATTAATATTCAAACGTTACAAAATATACTTAACCGCCAAACGGTGTTAAAATAGTTTGTCAAAGAAAACAGCAACCAGTTAATAACTTTTTTTCCTAACTCGTGTATTATATGCATATTTTCCTTCTATTGCTTCCTAAAATATTTCCAATAGTACTACCCAAATTTAACAATTAAAAAAATAAGAATTTATTTAATATTATTCATATGACTAGATGCAGAAAATCAACATATTGAGGAAAACGCTCGGTTTATTCCATAACGTATCATCCATATCAGAAACAGATTGTGAATGAATGCTTCTTTTCATGCTAACTTTATAAATAACCATACGGACGGAAGAATGTTTTATGTTTACAAAATAAGTTAATAAAAATGCATATAATTCCCAGCGATTTCCTAACACAAACCAGAAAGTATCATTATTGTTAAGAGAAATTGAATTGTATAGTGATAAGAGGCGAAATAGCGTGTGAAACAGCCGCTCCTCACGTCATTTGCGTCGTTATCACTTCATGATCAGAGATGGAGAAAATATGATAGAGCATTCTCAAATTTCCTCGAATCATGTAATTAAAATTCGAACTCTTTCCATAAAATACTGATTAAATAGATTTTATGTCAAGGTTCGTATTTGATGATGTACAGATTCAATATGGGAGTGGTAGAGGATTGATATGAATAGATTGAAAACTTTGATACTATTGAGTAGTCAGTCTCTGATATCTTTCCTTCCAACTAAAGACTGACGCTGATATTTAAAATCTTATTTACAATTCATTTAAACGTCAAGGAGACTTCGCAGAAATCTGACTTCATGTATTATTTTATATAAAGTTGCGTCTTCAATTCAGAGAAGTGTCTAATGGCGCGTAATATCATTTCTAAAACTCGCCATTCACTTTCTAAAAGCGTTTGTTCAATGGCATTTTAACAAGTACGGAAGAGTTAATTAAGTAGTGACGTTTATCCAATGACATTTTAACAAGCTTGGAAGAGTTAATTAAGCTGTGACGTGGTATTCAAATTTAATTTTCGAAATATCTGCCTTAGCTTTTTCAAATATTAAACGCTTAAAATTAAAGCACGATGTATAAGTACGTATATTAAATAAATAAAAAAGATACTAATTTTCTTAGCATTTAATTGCCCCTCCTACAGCATTGGAAATATAAAATATTTAAAATGTTGTATCTTTATAGATTAAAATAAATTAGTCGACAAAAATATCTTTCTTTGTTGCCGTTTGCAAAGCTTACAACGATAACTCTTTGTAGGCTATGCCAATTGATTGAAGTTTTCAGTGCAACGTGGATTTTTGCTGAATTTCTTAAGTATTCAAATGAAAGCTGTGCAATTAATAAGATATTGTCTTTGTATATTTCCATAGACTTGATCTAAGCTTGCGTGCTAATCTCGTTCTAAAAGAGTAGTCGACCTTTGAAATGAGTCAGAATGATTCACAGGTGATATGCTGTTGATATTCAAAAAAAAAAGCATTTTGCTGAAAATGAAAATTGCATGCGAATCTGATCGGCAAAAGAAAATTGTAAACACCCTAGACACCATTGAATTCCGGAGTTAATAATCTCTATGGTTCCGGGAGTCTATTTAATATTTAATAATTATTCAAACATTATACAGCATCCCGGATTTATAGCAAACGAAATCAAAATATAGTATGAAAAAATATATATGGTTCATTTAATTTATCTATTAAAGACAACTGCAGTCAGGCATTCATGTTCTATTAATCAGCCCAGTGAACGTTATAAATGTTTAGTTATTTCCTTATATTATCAGCTGCTTTGCTGGTTAAATTGTTTAGTTTATGTAGATGAAAATTGGAAAAAAAAATCCATTTCCATTTAATTTCTCAGTCTTTGTCAAGATAACGAACTATTTATTTTCGCACCAACAGAATTTGAAATATTCCTTCTTCAGCTAAAGCCAAACATTCCTAAAGATGTTTAATAACCATCTTGCCTATTTTGCGCAATCAATAAAGGAATGTAGTAAGCACTGAATCACAAATCATCATATGTAATTTGGATACACAGGAATTTTTAGGCGTGTAAATTTGCTTGGCTAAATCACTAATTTATCGCCGCAATTAATTTGGCAGAAAAGTGTTTTACTTCAAATTTCACAAATTCAAACCAAATTCAAGACAGTGAATATTGAGTTTGTTAAGAGATTTTTATATCATTCCTGTTGTGAGCTCCATGCAACGATAAATTCCAAAAATTACAATTGAACTCTCAATAAAAACTCTCAGTTGAGCTTTCTGTACTCGAGCCTTTTTTTTAAATATTCAACTCGATTTCGTTCTTTACTTAAAATCCCGTTTACGCAGTTTAGGCCGTTGGGACGGACGATAGAAAATTTTTATAAACAAGCGACGACGGAAAAAATGGATACAGTCTCTGTCAGAAGATAGGCTACAGCTGAATATTTTAAGAATTGCGGCTAAGAAAGTAAATGAAATTTAAATTTTCAAATATGAATTAAGTTACATTTAAATACATTTATCAATAAATTTGGCCAGATATTAGTTTTCCTTATGTTCATAAATAAATTCGTAAAAAAAAAGAAATTGCAAGGAGAAAATATTTGAAAAGAACATTTCTAAGTTCTAAACAAACTATTTTTAAGTTATTATAAGAAAAAGCTTTAAAAAATTTAGGCTTAAGTTCTGTCATATTTTTTTTAAATTTTTGAGTATTTAATTATTTTTTTATCTGTTTTAAGTTTTAAATTATCTGCATATTCATTTCGTCAAAATATTGCAGCGAATTTAGAATTTTTCCTTCATTTGTTTAGCATTAAAAACTCGCCCATTCGATATTGTCATTATGCACAGGAACAAAGAAAATTTCCAGGACTCGTGCTATTTCCCTTCGGAAAAGAATTGTTTTTCAAAAGATCTTGAAATGAGAAAAGAAATTATACGTGATTTCAGCCATTCCAGTTAATAAAACTTGCCTCAAAGGAAATGTTGTTATTTAACAGAATCCTGGAAACTATCAGTGAAAGCAAAATAAATGTTATCAGAATGTCATCCTTTTGTGACAGAATTGCGATAGTTTTTTCATATTATATTTTGTTATTGCTAATTTTTAGATCAAAATTTCAGATCCTTTATTTTTTGATCAGAAAGTTTAAAATTACTTTACTACTCTTCAGCAATAAGTAGTTCTGTCGGGAACCCATATGATTCCCTCAGAAATTTATCACTCCCATATATGGCGGGAGTTTCTAACAAAATTCTCGTTGTTTTTCAGTTTTAAAGCCTATGAAGTCTAGTTTCGATTTCTGCTCCGGGTTTATGATATTTCGGACATGGATAAGATGAATCATCTGAAAGGGCATAAATGACCAAGAACTCGACGCGCCTAAATGCCAATCTGATTGGCTTAAAGAGAGAGAAAAAAAAAACAAAAAAAAACTAAAGCCATTCTAATCTGTATTATATATGAACAGGTAGGGGGGGGGTATTTTTACAATTATGATTTTACAATTAATCGTCCTGATCTAACGTTCGATTGAATGGTCTCTGTAATGTACCTCTCCTGCTATATGTTATTAAAATGAATAAATTCTAACTGCGCTAGAATTATTAATCTCAAATATGACACAGTAATTTAGGCCCAAATATGTTTATCATTGGATGTTTAATGCATATTTAAATATGTTGTCTTTTCACTTTTAATAACTCTCCATTATTCGTAAGGGTAATTAACACATCGAGTTTTCTGTTAATTCATGAAGTTAAATTCTGTTATTGCGAAATCAAGTTTGAAGAGTTCCAGGAATGCTGCAAAATTTTATGTAAACAAAAGCTTTAAAACCTGCTTTGCAGTATGTTTACCTGATATCAGAAATGACTGAAAAATGTTAAGCTTAAATGAAAATTTTCAGTGAAAATCTTATTTTTCATTAAATGTAATATTCTTAGAAGTTCAGTTGTTTCATAAAGGCTTTAATATTCATATTAATTTTTATAAATATAAATTGATAAATTTCGTTTGTTGCCACCAGCTTTTTTTAAAAACTCATTCTTATTATTTGTGTAGACAAAATAGGAATCAATACCGTCACATGCTAGTAAAATAACATTCTTAATTCTTCATGTTTTCCCTATCTTTTAAGAGGAAAGTAAATAAAAAAATTTACATTTTTAAGATTATTCTAATTAAATTGTTAGAATATGTAAATACAAGGTTAATCAAGATTATGTTAAAACTACTGGATTATTCATCTATTCCGTGACATTAAATTGTACTGTTGCTAGCTGTTTTTGTGCGTTAAACACGAAAGCGAACAAGTTCAGAACGTCTTGTAAACATTTTACACGTATTATATGTGTTTTATGAGCAATTGGTTTCTACCATTTAAGTGTTAACATAATTTTGATTAACCTTGTATATTGATATTTGCCAAAGATGATAGTATTATAACCAAAAAAGTACTTCATATAAAGTTTCAATAAAATGAATTGAAACTTTATTGATACTGAGTTCCCAACAAATATACTTGAACTAGTTAGTCTTTAGCCATTATATATCACACTTGCATACAGCATGTTATATTTTATTCTAAATAATCTTTTATAATAATCAATTAATACATTTAAGAAATTTATTACTGAATAACATAACATGTTCCTTGCTAAGTTTCTAATATTTTTAAATATCGTTTTTTTTAAATAAGTATAAGATAGAATTTGTTATATTTTAATGCATGAAATCCATGATATAATACATGTACAATTGTCAACAATCAAAATCTGGTTTATCTGCATTCAATCCATTTAATTCCATTATTTTTCGATCGTGGATTTTGTCTGAGCGTTTCAATGTGGTTCTTAAATGGTAAATTTTCGAAAGATCTGAATGTATCACTTGTTACAGCATCTGTAATTGCTATGTCCTTCCTTTTTTTCTAAATGATATCTACATATGAATCTTAAAGGAAATAACCTGATATCTAAAATTCGTGTATATTCTGTTCAGTGTTAAAATACAATCTATTTGCATTATTAATACTATTCAAACTAATTACAAGCTAACTTATAAATTTCAGTATAACTTTAGCATTACTAAATTTTTAAACTTATGAAGGACTTTAGGTAGTGTTTTTTGTTTATCTTTGGGAGGTTAAAATAAAAGAGGCCACCTGTGTCTACATCTCATACAATATTAAAGAGAAATTGCAAGTTTTTATGCCATGGTCGGTCTTCAAACCAGGTGACCCTTTTTCCTTTTACTTTCTTTTTAATTCGTTATCTCTTCTCTTACTTAATGGGACAGAGCAGATTTGATTCAGAGTTGCTCTGATAGCCGCCCTGAAACCAACCGCGGACGATCTTCGTTTGCCCCGAGCTCCTACTGTTTTCCCTTCCTTTCAACCTTGAAACCTCCTTCATTGCCGTGACCGGGCTTTTTATTACATAGACGAGAAAAGCCGAAAATGTGAAAATAATAGACTTTAAGAATATACATTAAGTTGCGGTTCTGCCAGGCAGTCATTAAAGAATGTCTTGTTTATTGTCGTTGTTGTTTTGTTTTTTCGTATTTGCCAGCTCTACCTTTCTAATACAAAAATCCTTAAATATCATTATTATTAGCTGAAAACAATATATTCCCTAATAAAAGTGATAGTAAGAGTATCTCTTGGTAAATAAAAGGGTCTCGATAATTTGATGGAATTTTATATTTTTTATTAAACCGTGAAGTTTCAGATGTACGATTGGGGAATTGCTTACCTGTTTGTAGATCACAGCCTCCTCTTCTTTAATTAACGAAGATGGATTGTTTAAGCCGTTTCCTCAACGTAGACCTATTCCCCAAAGATTGGGCTGGCAAATGAGACGGGACTACGGACACCGGCTTTTTGCAGGCAATATTTACACGTTCAGGGGGTGGGAGTGGTGAGAGACAAACTCGAGATCACGTGACCTCGTGTGCGTCACGTAGGGATTCCCGTTGGTCCCTCAGAGATTACCTGAAGTGTTTTTGAAGGCCAGTCGGACCTTGCGTTAAGCCCCCCTCCACAGGTGCTAATGCAACGCACGTTATGATACTCGGTCCTATGCACAGCAGACGAGTTTCCGCCCCCTCTCCTTATCTCCGGAAATCCAGGTTGCTCCACTTCCGTTGCAAACAAAAACTCAACTTGTTCAAGTTCAATTATAATTACTATTTAAAAAAAAAAGTTCACTTTCGCAGTCTTAAAAAAAAGAAAGTTGAACTTGAATTTAATTGCGTATCTTCAGGTGTGTAACGTTAAGCGCGAAATTTAAGAACCAAATAATGCTATTAAAACTTTTTTTTATTAACGTTTTAATTAACATTTAAATATCTGGCCAATTCTTTGAAATAGTGCTAGCAAGAAAAGTAAGATTTTTGATCACGAAGAGAAGCAACTAACCCTTTCCTTTCCTTTTATCGTCATCATTGAAGGAGCGTTTACGAGCGTAAAGGGGTCATGAGCATTTTGTTGCGCCAAAGGTAAACAATTCCTCGAATACCTGGACACTCCAACGTATTTTTCACTCATTTGAAATCAGCAGAAACTTTTAATGAGAATTCGTGAAAAAGCGACGCATTTTTATCGGACTTCCTTTTTTTGTCTCCGAAAATAGTTACTTTTAATTCGTTTCATTATAAATAAATTTTTCGGCGATTGAGAAAGTCGTCACAATTTGAAAGCATGTCTTAATTTAAATACGGAACTGGTACGGCACAAGCATCCGAGCTGAATCACTTGAAAGTAAAAAGATTTAAAAATAATTCCGCTCTTATGCTAAAGTACTGACGGCTGACCTTTGGCAATGGGCAAATAGTCACGCAATCCCTGCAACGATTTACGCATTATGTTACAAAAAAAATTGAATGAGATGTTTTCACAGTAAATTATATAATGTTTCATTCAGTTCTGCCATCGTGTTTAACCTTAAAAATATATCTAAATTCACGTATTTATGAATTTCTTAAGATTTTCTCGTCGTCGTTTTAAAGAAGTTGCAACGCAATAAAGTAAAGGGACAACTGTATATGAATCTTACAGGGGTCGACAAAATACTTTACAAATTTAGTAAAGTGCTAAATATAAGAATTATTATTACTGAAACGTTTGACAATGTTCAAATTTTCATCAATCGTATTCTCTGTTGCCATAATGAATCATTTCCCATCACCAAAGCGATCGTTCCAAAGAGCGCTTCTTCATTAAAGATGAACCATACAGACAGTGATCGTGTAAAGAACACTGAATGTGTGAGTCAAATATTTCTAAGAGGACCATCATATCTCTTTCGGCCAGAATACGGAAATGAGTAATATGGATACCTTGCAGAACATAGAAGATAGTACTGCGAAGTCTTTGAGTAAGAATGATAAGACGTGTTATAAATGGTGAAAAACATTTTTAATGATGTCTTTCATAAAAAAAAATGCTTAAAATGATCTTAAATACTTCCAAAAACTATGCAAAATAACATGGTACTCATTGTTTAGATTCAAAATAATTATTAAAATTTAGGAAACTTTTTTTGGACTTTTTTACTATATCTTTTATAGATATTATCGAATTTTTTCTATTCTGTATTGAAATGGCTGAAACTAAATAATGTCTGCTGATGATCAACAAAATATTCGTGGAATAAATCAGTCTATTATCGTTCATTTTTTGAAATTTTTAGTGATCTAAGTACTAACCTAAATTTCGGATTTTATTAGTTAAGAAAATCCTAATTATGCTCATTTTAATTATAAATAGCCACATTTGCGCAATGTTACCATGATTCCATGCCTCCTTAGGTATAAAGCGTTATGATTCTATCTGTATTTCGTCAGTTGCTCAAAACCTTTGAGCCCGAGTTCCATTTATTTTCTTTATCTTTGAGCTCCTGCACAACAACGCTACGATAGTTTTTGCTCGTCATTTAGAGAACGTGCGGTATATTTTCTCAGTATGAATCAAGTCTACGCAGCCTTCGAAAATGCTTATGCGGCCGCCTCTCTGCATCTTAGCACGGTGCGACCGTGCATGGCACGAATTCTGCGGCAATGTTCCTTTGTCCACCAGTGAACAGTTCCCACATCCGAAAGTCTACCTCTTCAAATACATCATGGATAAATTTTCTTTTCGTAAATCATGGAAATAATCTGAGAACCCATTTGATCCATCCAGATGGATTTTTTTTTTTTTTTCATCTATGAGGATCACATTCTTCCATTCTGAAGACAACCCATGTCATCTCTGCCAGATTAAAGTCTGTCTTTTTTTTTCTTAGGATCCTTGATAGTGCTGTGCTTGTTAGGATCTAAAATTTAATGCAAATTATGTGGTCTTTAAATCTTCATTTTTAATTTGAGAAAATTTTACACATTTCAATCCTTATGTAGGAATCTTAATTCAATATAATTGAAGGAAATGTCCGATTGGTAATGAAGTGCCTGTTGAATGAGAGACTTATCCGTTTTAGAGCTGTGCTAATTATATTAAATTTAATGGAAAATCTAAATTTTTATATCCAATCTTGTTGATTAACAAATTAAATTTTTCGAAGAAAAGAATCCCATTCTTTTTGGAGAGTGGGGTTGCTTAAGTTAAGGTGTACAATATAGGTTTGGCCTTCGTTATCAACGTTTACTTCCAATGTAAAAACCGAATTCCATCGGTTTCTTGACTTTAACAAGAAATATGAGTTTTTTAATGACAGAGACAGTTTGATTATTAAACTTCATGTAATTAATAAAATTGATGGGATTTAAAAGGAAAACATATCGGCCTTGATGGTCTTAATTTTGATATTAAGTTTAAAGAAATGATTGACTTTCTTCTTTACAATAGATTTTTGAGAAGCCGTTAATGGAACAAAAATAGAAATAAACACATCTTGATAAATGAGATAAAAGCAGCCAGAAATCTTTTATAACAGGAAAAAACAAATCGACTATAAAACTAATAAATTAGATTTAGAGTACAATTTGAATAATGCAAAAACAGCAAAACAGTTTTCATAACAATTAAAAATGAGACCTTAAAATTAAATAACAATTGTAGATAGCCTTATAGTGAATAGAAAAATAGAATTTCCTTGGTCAAAACAAATTATTTCGAAAGCAATTTCTTACATCATTCAGCATGTAATAAATAAGCGAGAGAATTGTCTCTTCTTATACTAATGTTCTAGTACACAAAATCCTAGAACCCGGATTGGTGACAACTCAGACCATAGTATACGGAGAGAGAGAGAGAGAAAATATGAAGGGTACAGCGAGAGAAACATGGACATGATAAAATAAGCAGCGCTAAATACCCTATCTAATCATCTCGGTTATTTTCCCTACCGTATTGGTTTATAATGAACACATGGAACTACGTGCTATTTTTTTTTTGTTATTTAAGTTCCAGTTTATGAGTTTTCCTAAATCTTTAAATTTATTCCAAGCTAATCCCCCTATCAACCACAAATGAACTTGAAATTTGGTTAGAATTGACTTCTCCAAACCCTTTAAGATGATTTACACGGCATAATAAATTGGTGTATTGATAATAAAATGTCTTTTAATATCGATAAGTGCAATTTTATTTCCTACTCACTCAAATAAAATATTTTACATTATCTATATGTTTTGAATGATATTATTCTAGAGAAGAAATTTATTGTAAAAGATTTGGGAGTTCTTCTTGACTCCAAGCTCTCATTTGTAAAGGTTCAGCAACAGTAATTAGGAATGTTAAAAGGTTCAACGACAGTGAAATATAACGTTTTAATGCTCTAGTAAGACCATTATTAGAATGTGCTTTAGTTACATGGTCACTAGAATCAATTCAAAAAGTAATTGATTAAGTAAGTTACAAAGATCAATTTAAAAAGTTCAAAATGATTTCCTAAGAATTATATTTAAAATATTTTGTTATGCTTATTTTCGTGTTAATTTATATTACTAAATCTTATTTAATGCAGTATTTAAGATGGGATGTTTGTTGTTATATAAGTTATATAATCATTCTTGTTTATCTAACACTTTTTTTTTTGAGTTTATATCCTTACGAGTTCCCAGAATGTGTACCAAATCATCATATATACTTTATTTAGTCTTTCACAAAAAAGTCTTTTAAGTAATTTTCCTTTTTATCGTTTGTGTATCTTGCAAGTAGACTTTATGAAATAATTGATTTAAATTTTATGGTTTTTTTCTGAATTTAAGTCTTCTAGAGTAGAAATTTAAGAGTAGATTTTTTTTGTGGCAATTATGGTTATCAGGTCCGGCACCGTGCGCAGAACCAGCAGGCTAAATCGAATGCAAAGACTTCTAGTACAACTGCGAAACAACAATGAGTCCGAAATATGCGAAACGGTTCGAAGGAGTTTTTTTTATGTTCGCATGCATAAAGCTTGAAAATGTCGCAAGCAGCCACACAGCTTGCTACTTGATAAAATCAACGGCGTTTGCAAAGAAGTGGGTGAAGACCACAAAAATGTCAATGACCTACCGGAAAGAGGCGTAACAAGCAAGACAACTTATCAACAGGTCATGAAGTATCCACAAATAACCTTGCAAGAAGGACAGTAAAATCTGAGAAGCAAAGACACTAACTTATCTCTGGAGAAAATAAGAAGTCGTTTGCGGGAGAAAAAAAATAAAATGGCGGAGTACAGTGAAGAAACCTCTCCTAAAACCACGTGAAGAAACGTCTCCAATGGGCACAGGAAAATATGACTCGTGACAGGGCAATGTAGTTTTCTCGGATGAATCCTCGTTTTGTCAAGTGATTCCTTAAATCGAGAATGGTCATCACCCAAAAACAGAATTTTGCACCGTACCGTTAAGCACCCTATAAAGGTTCGTGTCTGGTGTTACTTTTAAAAAAATGAGGTGTGGTCACCATCCGACTTTCTTATACATAAATGTCCTGGTCCAAATACAGAAAAAAATTAAACAACTGTCTAAAATGGCTACTTCCGATAGAAATTTTGTGAATAAAAGTTACTTCAAATTAGCTTCCAAACACTTTGGTATAGATTCCAAATTTTCCATTTTCTTTCGCCTATCTTAGCAAATCACTGGATTTTGATAAGAGTAAAAATGGTATTTCCGGTTGGAATTTTAAAAAATTTCGTAAACAAAAATTGTTAAAATTGACTTCTAAATACTTTTGGGTACTTCACAAATCTTCCTATACCGTCTTATTTCGCCTGAATTAGCCAAACACTCGATTTTGACAAGAGTAAAACTGGCACTTCCGGTTGGAATTTTGAAAAAATTTCTTAACAGAAATTGTTTAAAATTGAAATTGGAACACTTTTTAATCCCTTCAAAATTTTCATAAACGCAATGTTTAACGAGATATTTCAAAATTTATATTTTGGCGCTGGAGTAAACTGATACTTCCGGTTCACCGATTCCACTGGAAAACTAATCAGACCTCCCAAGAAAGATTATAATCTTAAGTTTAAAGTTTGGTCTCGATAGCTTTAGCCGTTTGGACGCTATCGTGGACACACACACACACACACACAGACACACAGACAGACATACAGACATTTTCCAGAAATCACTTTTTCGTAATCTAGGGACCCTAAACGTGAAGATCAGTAAAAATCTGGAGATCGAAATTTTTCGTGATTACAATACTTTCTTATACATAAGAAAGTAAAAAGGGATTTGGGAATTTACGCATCTTTACTAAAAACGTAAACGCTCAAAGAATGAGCCAAATCTACAAAAAAAGTCCGTTGCCATCTGTTCGAAAGTTGTACGAAAGGACAAACACAAACTGGGCTATATCAAATGTTACAAAAAACGTTACAGAAACAGAACAGTTCTTGGCTTATCATTTTATATTATAGAGAAGATTTAATATTGTAATACAGGGTGATTACAAAAGGTGTCCGGGTTTACAAACTTTTCGAGTTTCATGAGTTTCAGTGTTCATTTCGACCCGTCGCTCGTTTTCACATTCTCACCATCGGCCTGGTACGAAACCTATTCCTTCGTAAGGTATAGTCTCTGCTATTCTTTCTCCATACACGAATATTTCACCTGCAGAACCATCCAATCTAGGCTGCTGAGTTAACTGTGCATCGCGAGACGCCACTGCTCCATTTATTTGTACTAATACTTGTGCTAGACACTGTGAGAACTTAAATTCTTTTTTTTTTTGTTAGTGTATAATTTTTAACTTCTACCTTTGTTAACCATGGGAGACGTTTTGTGTTCTACTTTCTTTTTACTGCCATCAATAAAATAATTTTTATAGTTTACTATGCAGAGTGTTTGTTGACTCATTACTAGCCATAAATCCACTTTATCAAACCCGCCTCATTATGCCTAAAGATACATGAATTACCTTGAAACCAACGACAATTTCACCATACGTCTTTATTGTAAGGAATGATAAATGCATTATACAGGATGGTCTTGAAAAAATTGGTCAAAATCAGGGATTTGATTGAGTTCGTCATAAGTTCTTGCTCACATTGAAATTTCCATCATAAATGCATCGCCTATTTCTGTTACTCATTTCATTTTTTGCTGTTTCATCTGGGTTACACCAACACCATCTAAAGAGAAAGCCTGAGCGCGGAAACGTCATACATTGTTACATCATGATACGAAGTCATTATTTAGGGCTTATTGGTAGAAATTCTATTAAAGATGACTTTTTATGATGATGTAACAATGTATAACGTTTCCGCGCTCAGGCTTTGAGCAGAGATGGTGTTGGTTACACCCGCGAGTAACTTCCGACAGGAATGAAGTGGTCTAGTTCATTCCCACTGGCATTCCAAAAACTCAAGACAATTCAGTCTGTCTTTACAGATGCTAGATCTCCAGCTATTTGGAGGTGTTTTTCACTGAGATTACTATTGAAGTTTATGTTTGAATAGAGTTTCTTCTGTCCATCTATAGTTGGGTGCAGTTGGCACATTATCTGACCTTGTCTAAATTTAATTAACATTAAAAATAACCAAAGGAAAATTAAAAGTGGGTGATTAGTGTAAACGTATTCATATAATTTTTATGTAGATTTTAGGTGAATGTGCCAATAAATTATTATACGTTATAACAAATGAAACTGAAGGCTGTAAAAACTCTGCATCTCTGGTGGCAAAAATGCGTAACTTAAAATGTGTGCACCAAAGCGTGGCCTACATAATATAATAGAGGCCTAGTCATCACCTTCAAAACCTTCACTAGCTGCAGTTTTAATTTTTCATCACTAGAGGTCCCGATTTGGGTGTAGTACTTTGTAATGGTAATCATATTCATATTAAGAAAGGGCGCATCTTTTAAAAGAGATGAAGTATTTTTCTCTACCACGTTGTAAATCACATTCGAGGAAAAATAAGTCGTTTCACCAATTTCTTTCAGACCCAGAATTAAACAAAGCTTGGTTGAAAGTGGTTAGTAGAAAAGGTATTTTAAAAAAGGTACCTCAATTAGAGAGTGAACTGAAAAATTTAAAAAACATCGCTGGTAGATAATTTTTCTATAATAAATGCTTGTTTAAAAATGTAAACAATATCCCGTTCCAAATTTTTATTGTTTACAGCAACTTCTGCAAACATAGTTAACTGCAGCATAAGCAGAAGAAAATATTGTTTGCCAAGAATGCCTTAATTTACTGCGGAGTCCAGAATTACAGTCACCAACTTGAGAATGTTTCAGCTATGCGTAGACGAGACCTGGAAGGCAAAAACATTTGGACCTGGAATATGGTCTTGAAAACATTTGGACTCAATTTAATACTGGATCACGAAGGAATATATTAATCGGGTGTTTAATCTCTCACCGGCTGGTAAAGATATGTATTATTCACAACATTTTGAGCAACTTTCTGCTAAATTTGTTGGTGAAAATGTTGATATTTTAATCTGTAGAGATTTCAATCTACCTCGAGCCCGTTTTCACATAAGTTCACCAATTTACAGCAGAAAAGAGAATTTGTTGAGGACTAATCTCTTTTGGACTTCATGTTTGTTACACCTGATTTTATGTCAGACACATGGAAGTTATTCCTATGATGCCTACTGAAACATTGCATATCCCTTTTGGGAGTTGAATGTTTCAAATGAAGGAATGATAATAGTTCGATTATGATTTATGATTGGGCTCATGGTGATTACTATGCTGTAGCTGACTTTATACGAAATGTTGTCTGGTCATGGATTTCTGACACTTCTCCAATTGATGATGACGTCCAACAGTTGCAGGATGCAATTTCATTGGGCGTCCCCTATAGGCATATTGATAAAAACTGGAAACTGGGCATATTGATAAGAACTGGGCATTTCCAGCTTGGATGTCTTTAGATTTAAGGAAATTAATCTAAAGGAAGAAAGCTATGCATGAAAGTGAAAAAAAAAACGAATACTCTAAATACGTTTGCCATCTGCGTGCTAATTTCGCGAGAGGCAATGAAAAATTGTGGAGATTTGCTCTTCGGGTTCTTTAAATTTTGTTATTGAGAAAAATGGTGAAAAATTGACTGAGATCAATGCTATTGCCAAATCTTTTGCTAAGACTTCCTCTGACATCTTCTCTAGAAGATCAACCGTCGTTGAGAATGTTGAATGGGATAATAATACAAATCTATCGGTTAACTTTCCTCTTGAAACGAGAGAGCTCCATCTGGCCTTTCGGATGTTGAAGCCGAAGAAGTCCACTGGCCCTGACGGAATCCACCCTGTACAGTAAAGGGATGTAGAGAGCTGTTAATTAATAATCTTTTCATTATTTTTCAGAAATGCTTGTGATTGGAATTTTATCCTATCCTTTGAAAGAATGCTTTGACGGTTCCCATTCTCACGTCGGGATATCCATCTATAATAACGAATTATCGTCCAATTACTTTGCTGTCTCCTTTGGCGAAACTTTTCGAATTAATTATAACTAGGAGACTTACTAATTCTGTTAAACCATGAATCTCCACGCATCAATATGGGTTTAGAAGGGGACGCTCCACTACGACAAGTCTAGCCTCCTTTTTGGTGACTGTCGACCAGGCAATTGCTGAATCTTCGCAAGTCGATTATATATACGTTGATCTTTCTATAACCTTCTATTCTGTTTCTTTTGAGAAACTTCTGAAACTTCTATTGATTGCGGTTCTTGGTCCCTTTCTAGAGTTGTTGAAATGTATTTGAAAGATAGGAATGACCGTATTAGAATTAATAAAACAAACAGTGGATGTTCCACAGGAAGTCCTCTTGGACCGTTGATTTTCAATATTTTCATTAAAGATCTTTCCCATAGGTTGAGTCAGAAAAATTTACTTTATGCAGATGATATTAAATTGTTTAACAAAGTGAATTCAGTTAACGATTGTATGGCGCTACAATTAGACCTTTAATGTCTTGATACGTGGTGCAAGAAAATAGATTACTGTGTAAACCAAAATCGTGAGTTTAATGAGGAAAACCAATCCACTTTTTTTTTAACACCGTTGAGAGAAATTCCATTCAGATGGTGCAGTCTATTAAAGATTTAAGTATTTTGGTTGATGCTCAGTGTTCATTGCGAAACATGTTGATTGGTGGTTGCTAGAGTACTTCAAAGAATCGGATTGATTGCGAGGACTTGGGAAAATTTTTTTGTAATGTTGAAGTTATGGTTTATCTTTTTAAGATGCTTATTGACCCAATAATTCGATAAAATGTTATAATTTGGGGTAGTTAAACTAATTATATATTAAACAGATTGCTTAGAATTTTTTCTAGATTTTGTTCATTGATTTATTTTAAATTTGGTAAATCTTATTCTTTTACTCAGACGATGACTGATGTTAAGATTCAGAACTATGAATCTATTTTTCAAAATGAGTATTTTAATTTTGTTACTAAGTTACTGCCTGGAAAGATTGATTGTCCTGATGTTTTATATTTTTATTTTTTTGATTGTTGTAGACGAGGTCTATTTTTCGACCATTTTTATTTTCTTGTCATGAAGGTTTTTTTAAAAAAACTGTATAACGTCTTTTATTTCCTTTTCTTAACTTATGATTTGTGATTTTTAGATTTTTTTATTTTACTATTTTTACGGGGTGTTTATTGGCCGATTGACTGTTCCAACCTCGTTTTCCCATACTTTGAATAAATTGATTGATTGATCATATGGAGTCTGTAAACGAAAAGATAATAAAAAACGTAAACTGAAAGCGAAGAAAAATGTAAAGCTTGTTATTTAATTCAATATTAATACCTCAACACTACAACAAACATGAAACATATATAAAAATTGAGGTTTGATTTATGTATTTATTTATTTATTTTCCTTTCGAATCGAAAATCGAGTAAGTGCAAATGTCCTATAAATTAATTAAGATTTCCATAAAAAATAAAAATAATTATAATTTAAAAAAGTAAATACTTAAATTATGTAGCATTAAAAAAATTATTGTTTTTATTGTTATGTAAAAATTTCTAAAGTATATTGTGATTGTAATAAAATCTTGTAAACATTCCAAGAAAGAGCTTTAGCTGTGAAACAAAAGTACATTTATATATTTATTAACAAGAAATTAACCCCCCTCTCCCGAGTAGTAAGGCAAGTAGCGGACTCTGCGGTCATCTATTTTTACCCTTTTATGTGCAATTTTGACTTCCTCCCAAAGTTTTTAATCAAAAAAATGAACGTAGTATGTACAAAATGTGAAACAGTTCGCATCTTCTTTCCTTTCTCATCATTTCCGATCGAATGACATATCACAGGCCATATGTTACTATAATTGTAAAGACCAAGTGACTGCCACCTCCGCAACTCCGACCCCCTCTGGAAAAATTGGGCCTAAACTTCATAGTAAAGTAGATCATGCCTAAAGGAATCTGGATACGGAATTTCACTTCTTTACCTACCAAAATACCACATAGACCTTTTGTTCCCTCTGACTCCCGTAATTCCGACCTCAGTGCACCAATTAAAACCAAACTACGAGGGGCGTTCAAATTTGATCTGGACTTTATTTTTTATAAAATCAGGAAATTACAAAACACACACACCAGTTATTTCTCAAATAACTCTTCTTGCTTCTCTACACATTTTTTCCAGTGTTCTGGGAGCATCTGGATACCGGTTTTGTAGAAATCTTCACGCTGATGTCGAAGCCACGTCAGGACAGCCTTTTTCACTTCTTCAGAAACTTGAGATTTTTTTTTTAACATTGTTGTTCGAGCACTGTGGAACTGAACAATTTACATGCATGTTCTTATACAGTATTCTTAACATTGCCGAGATTTTCTCCTCATTTCGATCATAGCGTCATAGCCTCAGATACATAAAGCGTAGGTGCTGCCATCTATACTTAAATCAACCTAGTCTGCCATCCCAACAATTCTTTCAATGGTCCAAAAAGGTGATAGTCGCAAGGGTAGAGATCCCCGCTGTATGGAGGATGTGGTAAGATGCCCCATTTGAGTTCCGTTAGTGTGTCCATAGTCAGTTTGGCTGTGTGTGATCTGGTATTGTCTTGCTGAAAACAAACACCACTGGTAAGGAGTACTGGTCGTTTTTTTCCTTAGTGCTGGCTTCAGTGACGTCCTCAAAATGTCACAGTAGTTGGGTGCATTTATGGTTTGACATTCTTCCAGAAAATCGATATGAATGATACCCTTAATGTCCCAGAATACTGTCGCAATCATCTTGAATTTCTTGGGTCGTGGTGAGTCAGTGTGTCGCCATTCGATGCTCGCACGCTTGCTTTCAGGAGTATCGTCGGTGGTCTCAACACGCCTTAGGAATCTGTCACCTTCCCTGTCATGTCATATGGAACAGATTTTCACCCGGACGGTTTTGTGATCCTCGGAGAGTTACTTAGGGACCCATCTGGCACAGATCTTGTCGAATTTCAGGTTATCGTGGATGATGGTCTCCACACTGCCAGTGCTGATGTTCGGTAGTGAAGCCAATTCTCAGACATGAATCTGCCTGTTGTCCCTTATCAGCTCATTTGTTCGTGCGATGATGCCATCATTGACAGCAGTTGCTCTCCTTCAAACTTTTGGCACCCAGCAAAGACGGATGATCCAGAAAAACATGACTCGGTGAAATGTCTAATGAATTTCAGATGCTTTCACACCTTCCTTGTGGAGAAACTTGATGATTATTCGTTGTTCCACTTTGTTGACACATCACTGTCCGCAATTTTGTTTAAACAAACAATCGGTTGTCATGGCAATTGGATGAGCGGTGCTGTATTTGCATGACAGGCGGTAGTTGCCATCCCAACAATGAAAGTTTACATTTTTACAACAATGAAATTTTCAAAAAATAAAGTCCAGGTCAAATTTGAACGCCTCTCGTAAATAGTGTGGGTGGACGTGCCCATAGTAAGCTACAGTGTAAACTTGGGATATGCGCGTGCTCACTGCAACAATACTTAAAAGATAAACAGAAAGTAACAGTGTATTCATTCTTGATGAATCGATTTTATATGACATGCCATCTTGGTATTCTTCACAGTCACTCTTTTAGCACGTGAATTCGACTTGAAATGGTCCACGAAAAATCCTGAAAAGTTGATACAGCCGAGCTAAGATATTGATGGCCATATTTCTGAAAACAAAATTTGAAAAAGGTAATCCTTTTTCAAATTATCGTGCAAACGGCGGATGGTCGGACGGACGGATGGTCGGCCGGACGGATGGTCGGCCGGACGGATGGTCGGCCGGACGGATGGTCGGCCAGACGGATGTTCGGACGGCCGGATAAACGTACAGACCAAGCGTGCATTCTTATAAGTAGCTTTTTGCTAAAACTCCTAAGAAAGGAGAAAAAAAAATAATATTCTCTGTTAGAAATTACTCAATTATTAGACAATTAAATTTAATCATCGATAATGCATCCATTATATACAATCCCCAATCATAAGTTCTTACACAAAATGCCGACATAAAATCTTGTAAACATTCCAAGGAGGAGCTTTAGCAGTGAAGCAGAAATACATTTATACATTTATTAAAAAAGAAATTAACCCCCTCCCCCCGAGTAGGGTAAGGCAAATAGCAGATCCAGCGGTCATCTATTTGTGCCCTTTTTTTTACCTCTCTCCAAGTTTTTTTACTCAAAATACTGATTTTCTCGTAATATGTATAAAATGTAAAAAAGCCTCGTATCTTCTTTCCTTTCTCATCATTTCCGAACGTATGATATATCACATGCCATGAGTAGTGTATAGGACACATCCTCATCTTATTTTAACCCTTTATCTGCACTAATTTCCGCATTTTCCCCCTCCCCCATCTCAATTTTTTTAATCAAAAACTTTGATTTTCTCGAATGTACTATGTAGAAAATGTAAAAGAGCTCTATTTTCTTTTCTTTCTCATCATTTCGGAACGAATGACATATCACATGCCATACGTTGCCATAGTTCTAAGGATCAAGTGACTGCCACCCCCCCACCCCCCAAATCCGATCCCACTGGAACAATTGGGGTCTTATTTTTGTAGATTTAGCCTAGAGGAATCTGGATAGTGAATTTCACGCATTAACGTATCTAAACAGCACATACATATGTTGCCCTCTCTGAATCCCACCCCCGTAATTCTGACCCCAGTGTACCAATCAAAACCAAATTAAATAGTTCAGATGGACATACCCATAGTAAGCTACATTCCGAATTTCAACCTACTACCTCAAAAAATGTAGAAATTGTGAAGGGGACGGACTGACATTATAAATCCAATAAATAGCTCCATTTTTCCGCTACCGAGGCCAACGAGAGACAGGCCAGGGCACTCAAAAGTCACATGATCATCGGGGTCCGAGCAACAATCCATCCTTCATTGTCTCCAACTTAAATTTTAACAATTAGTGTTTTTTCGTTTGTTGGAAACAATGAAGGATGATTGTTGCTTGGACCCCGATGGTCAGGTGACTTTTGAGTGCCCTGACAACACCACCTAGGGTGCGTTCACTTATTCGTTCGGAGTCATGCTCCGAGTCAATGTGATCACGTGATCAGAGTACTAGCGTCATGGCTCAGAGTCAACACAACGACGTAACAATCGAAGACTTTGATCGTTATAATCATTTGCGTGCAGTATTGCCAATTTAGCCTTTTTTTCATGCGCTTGTCTTTTGTTGGACATTTTTAATAAAAATTAAACAATGCACTTCAACCATCCACCATTCATTTAAAAGTCTTCAATTCTCTTCAAAAACTCTCATCATTATTAATTGGTGAATTGTTATTATTTATTCTTTTTATTTATTATTTTATCTTCTCCATTTATAAATGAGTATAGAATCATTCAATAATAAATAAACATATTATACTACTTCGTAAATTAATGTATAATGCACAAAATATTGAAATGAGCTTTTAAATTGGACACATCCCTGCTAAATTAGCAACACTACTTGTGAACGATTCAAGATATTTTTTCCCTTCTTCGCAACCTCCGGAGGCATCAGAAAAGCATGAGCAGTGCCCATGGCACTTTAGGTTATGGGGAACCTTTAATATTAAGTTATTTTTTATTAACAGGAATAAACAATAACATATTTTTTATTTTTTAATATTTTTATAAAAACAAAGTTCTGGTCATAATTGTAATTTTAATTTATTATCATAGAGACTAGGGTGGCCTCATGCGTAAAGATGAACTGAGATTGAGCATATAAAAATTAATAATTATGCTGAAAAAATTGTCTTGAATCAAATTTTCGATCAATTTAAGCTAAATTTTCGTTTGTATCGTGCCAAGCCTACAACAATGGAAGGCTAACCAATTATGGTAGGCTATGATCGTGCACTTTCGAAAGATAGACGCGGCCATGTTGATAGTTAAACAACGTATGCGCCAGTCTTCTCTTGTTTGTGTGGTTGCCACGGCTCCTAACAAGCGCGCTCGCAAACGATATCTCATTGTAACAAAATTAATCATCGTTGAAGTCACAACTTTGTTGGCACTCTTCATTGTTGCGTCGTCTTTCTCATTAAATTTTTTGACTCCGATGTCTCCAGCTTGAAAGCAGGAGTTAAGGGAGTTAACCCGAGTCGCACTCCAAGCGAATAAAGAAACAAACTCCGAAAGACTCCAAGCGTACCCTGATGTTGGAGGTCAAGGGAGTTAACTCCGAGAGAAGAAAGAAACGGAGACCAAATGACTCGGAGCAAATAAAGAAACGGAATCCGAATGGCTCAGAGTCACGGGAGTCACTCGTTGTGACTCCAAGTGAATAAGTGAACGCACCCCTAGACAGAAGGCCTGCGCACAGACACGTCATACATTGTTACATCACCCTAAAGCGGCTATTGTTAGTCGTATTTCTACCAATAATAAGCTCTAAATTTGGCCGTTCGATGATGATGTAACAATGTATACAGTTTCTGTGCACAGGCCTTCTGTCTAAGTGGTGTTGACCCTGGCCTGTCTCTTGTCGGCTCGTTTCGCTACTTAATGATGTAATTTATGAGCACTTGAACAAATTATATGTGCGCACGCCGATATCAGTAATGCTTAAAAGATGAACAGAAAGTAACAATGTATTCCTTCTTGACAAATTGATTGTTGTATGACATGCCATTATCTTTGTATTCTTTACACTCACTGTTTTAGCACGTGAATTCGATTTGAAGGGGGTCCACGAAAAATTCTGAAAAGTTGATACGGCCGAGCTAAGACTTTGATGGTCATATTTCTGAACACAGAATTTGAAAAAGTTAATCCGTTTTCAAGTTTTCGTGCATCGGTGGATGAGGCTGGAATTTTTACGGCAGTATCGACACTGGACATCCACTGACTGGTAAAAGGTTCCCTTCTCTGATGAATCACGTTTTTTGCTACATGGATGGAAGTTTGCGCAAACGGCCAGAAAGTCAGAAAAAAAAACACCCTTCAACTGTTTGTGGACGGCAACAAGCCAGTGGAGGCATCATTATTGTCTGGAGAATGTTTTCGTGGTATTCTCTGGATGCACTCATCATTGTGGATGGCAATATGAATCGATTTATGTACATATCGATCCTTGCTGACTATATACACACACAGGGCATGATGACATCTTCCAGCACGACAATGCGACATCGCATACGGCTGAAATTGTACGTTAAGTGGTTAGAAGAGCACGAAGAGTACTGTAATTCACTGGCCTCAAAATTCTCTAGAGTAAAACCCCATCGAGCATCTATGGGACCACCTCGATCGGATTATTCGCTCCATGGATACTCCGGCTCGCACCCTCCAGCAGCTGTCAACTGAATTGCAATCAGCATGGCTCAATATCCCTGTGAACACTTTTCTGTACCTCATTGAGTCTCTCCCAGCCTATCTAGCCACTGTCCTCGACTTTTAGTCCTCCGTTAATGATATTGCTTAGGATTGTTCGTGAAAGCTGCGGCCCTGACTAATACAGAATCTGAATAGTGGTCGGAATTATTGTACATAATAGACCATCATTTGTTTATGAAAGACTATCAGAAATGCTTGTAATCAATTTTGTATTCAAAAATTGTTAGCTTGATTAATTCTTCAGTGAAAGTCTGCCATCTATTGATGCTATTTAAAATATTATTGTAAATATGGTCAGAGCTATAAGTGGTGGAACCAGAAATACGGACAGAAGCGAAGCTCTAACAGTTTTCTCTACTAGCTGGTGGCGCCAGTTTCCTTTGTAACGGATGGAATGGCACTGCGGTAACCATGGCGACGCCGAATTGCCCTCTTTCCGCTCTCTCCCAACCTCCCTACGATATCTAGGCAACGCTGCACGCGCTTATTCCCACCCTCTTTCTTACCCCGTCTCTGATTTCAATTTTTTTATTTTTTTTATTTTTTACTGATCGGACTGGAAAATATGAATGAAAATGAAACAAACTGATAACAGATACAGATAAATAAGTCTAAATAAGTCTTTTTTTATTTTTCATTCTATCAGGAATACATGATTATTATCTTATAAGGTGGTGGAAGTCTTTGGTTCCTTAATTTTCCGCACGAGGGCGCCATCCCTGTTAAATTACGCTTCGTTTGTTGTCAGGATGTTTCGCAGTATGGGTGCATCATTTCATTCCGATATTTTTATTATTTCTTTGTATGTTTTTTTAACTGGATTATATATTAGTCTGTTCTGTTAAAATATTAATGAAAAATAATTTTTTTGGTTAACAGTTTGAAATCTGCATTTCTGAGTTTTCATTCTCGATGCCCGAAAGCGCTAAGGCGCGGGGTTTGTCGCTCTCGAAACTAGCGAATCGCGGGTTCGAATCCCGCTGTGGGCATGAACAACAGTGGCGTAACCAGAGATTAGGCCGCCCAGAGCGGTCCTTCAATTTTCCGTCCATATCCCCTCGAACAACAAATTTATAAACATCAAACTTACTGAAACAAAACTGTAAAATGGACAGTTCTACGGTAAAATAGGCCACTCTACTGTTTTGATAGAAAATAATTTATTTTCAACGCGATGAACCAAAAATGCCACCCTCTCCGCCCCTCTCTCGTTACGCCCCTGATACAAGACCAAGCACTGCCTCAGTAGGTTGACCCCTTACTAGTCTAACTTTCAAATAGATCCACTGGTTATTGGAATAGGTAAAATATCCTCAACATCAAAAAGGAAAATGAGGAATAGAAAAAATGAAATGAGTTGCAGTTGAATTGATTCTATTAGACTCCTGGCCATTATGATTTGTCTGTATCTTTTTGTTTTTAATTGGTATGGCATTTCTCATTTTGGTGGGTTACATTTCAAAATGGTTAGATAGATTTGGAAATACATGCGGAATAGCATCATGTGTTAAGGTCCATTTTTTGTTGAGGGAAAAAAAACTTTTTCTCCATTAATAATGAAAGTATCACCTTTTTTTTATTAAAAATGCTCACTAAAATGCATGTGACGAACACGGAATTTTTTTGTCAGTTGTTTGTTCTGACGTAAAATTGCATTTTGCCATTTTTGAAATAATATTCCATCTCTAGGAAGGCAGAACGCATAAGAGACGCTGGTTTTCATAGCCAAATTGGCATCCTTTCACGTAATAAGATATCCTCTGAAATTTTAGATAATTTGATTTAGATTAATTTATTATTTTTTGTATTGAAAATTGGCTTTGATATGAATCGTTGTATATTTTAATGTCTATAATCTTAATTTCTGTCTTAAATTCTGAGTACACTGTTCAATTAGAAAAACGTCCTACCAAACTACGGTGGTCCTCTAATCATGAAGTCAGCTTATTTACTGCAGCACCAGTGTTTCAGATTTTCACCACATATAATGGAAACAAATATTTACTTGATAATTCCAAATCAGTTTATCAAGTAAATTATAATTTATTTTATTTATTTACTTCATGGAGAATATAAAGGTTGTCCCAAAAGGAACTGACATTTTAAATTTGCCGCCTTTTTTTCGTGGTACAACCAGAGTAGAGATTTTTATATGCAGTCATTATTAAACATTGAGGTTAAAGTATGCAAAACTACGCAATCGAACAACACGTAGAAATTGTAAAAATTCAGAAATGGTGAAAATTTTACGAAAAACTGTTCGCAGCGAGATTTTTGATTTGGCCGCCAAGATCATGTGACTTCACACCGTTAGACTTCTCTGACGTTATTTTTAGGAAAAAATGTACGTCAATAAATCACAAACTTATTGAGAATCTCAAAGATGAAATTCAACACAACATTGCCGAAATTTCCCAACAATTATGCCAATACGTTCTGGGAGATTCCTCAAAAGAGTGAATTTGTGCTACCAAGGCCGGGGCCTTGTATCAGATGTTTTGGTCCATGTTTTTACTTTTTAATAAAGCAAAAATATTATAAATTTTCCAATTAAAAATGTGTTTTATTAAAAAATTAAAATGTCAACTCATTTTGGGACACCCTTTATTACAGTTGTTTAGAAGACTTAATAATGTTATTATATACAGTATATTAAAAATTTTTTATTTCAGATGAAGGACTGATCCCATCTTGGTAGAGAGTTCCACCACTTGTAATGCTATTCGTTATGACATGGTACCATGGTCTTCACCCTGAAATATTGTAATATATTCTTGACGTTGCAGCTTAATATATAAATTAATCGTCAATTTTTGTTTTTATGTGAAGTGGTGGCCAACATCTACAATGGAATTGTTAAAAAAATACAATTACCTTAATATTTGAATTTGTTCAGTTTGAAAAAAATACAATTACCTTAATAACAATAAATTTTGGTCAATTGAAATTTTAAAAAACTGAAGTAATTTTATGAGATATGAGCAATAATGCAGTCGAAATCGTTTAAACGAGTACTAAGGGATTGAGGAATTTTGCTCGTCTTAAAAATTAAAAATTAAATTACTGTTAAAAATTACTTACCTTTTTGGTGGCAAATGAACTGGTTTACTGAGTACCTGAATTTATAATAAGAAATAAGATATGTAGGCCCTAATACAGTGGGACAACCCAAGAAGATCATGTATTCTATACATGAAGTAAGTTTACACATTCACGTATTAACTGAGATGTTTCCAATTACCAATTACAATTCGACTGCTTACAACTGTCTCCACTTTTTGTGAAAATTGAGTTTTTCAAAATCGTTCTAATTCCTGTTTACCAAACATAAAATAATTGAAAATAGTAATTTTATTTTAACTAAAAACCAGATAAATCAACGATGCTATAGTGTTCTAACGTTTCGGATGAAATTTAAAGTATCCCACTGCTCGATTCTGTTTGAAGAAAGTCTAGGTTTTCACAATAGACTCCATTCTGTGCATATTTAAGGTTAAGAGAAGTCATTACCGGTACTTTAACAAAATGGCAAAACTTGTATCCATCAAGTGTGCAAATAAATTGTTTATAGCGTAATGTAGAATATGATTTTCATTAGTTCATACTATTATGAACAAAATTTTTATCACTTCATGTGATTTGCATCTCTTCATACGGTGATAAAAGGAAGTTTAGAACAAAACAGGAAAAACAATGATTAAACTCAAATTTTGTTCTCTATCCTACTACACTATGCGAAGAATCCGTAACGCTTATTGTTAAGAGTTTTCATTGGACCAAAATATAAGCTTATGACCAGCAATGCAAGGCAGTTTGTGCAAACAATAGGCCAGTCGTGTTTGTGTCAAAAACTATACAATGGAAGGTATGATTTTTATTATAAAAGGTGTCCCAAAATGAACTGACGCCCTTTTTCGTGTTACAATTAGAGTAGAGATTTTTATTAGCTGTCATAATTAAATATTGAGGTTAAATTATGCAAAACTACATAATCGAACAACGCGTAGAAATTGTAAAAATTCAATTCAAAAATTTAATGGTCGTGTTATCTCGCAGCAAGGTGATGTGAATTGGCCGCTAAGATCATGTGACTTGACATCATTAGACTTCTTTCTCTCGGGTTATCTTAAGGATAATGTGTACATCAATAAACCACAAACTATTGCTGAAATTTCCCAGGAATTATATAATTTATTTATTTTTATTTATTTATTTATTTATTTATTTATTTATTTATTTATTCGATGGGTTAGTACAATACAATTGTGCCCTTCAAGGCCAGTATGGTATAAACTAACGAGTTAGGCCAGGAGGGCATATCAACATGCTATTGAAAATTTTCTCAAAAGAGTGAAGTTGTGGTACCAAGGCTGGGGCGATCATTTGTCAGATGATCTCCACATTTTTACTTTCTAATAGGGAGAAATATCAAAACATAAACATTGAATATCCGCCTTCTTTCGAGGGCATCGAGACCCATGGCTGCCATGGCTCTGAACTTGTCCCATTGTTATACAATACATCCAAACACGCAACAACTCGTTAGCATCGTTATACAATAACAAGTCGGGCAAAAACGGCGCACTTCGAGGAGTATAGGATTGCCTTCCTCATGCCCTCAAAAAATGGCAGCTGTACCCATCATTCAATGCGAAGATATTTTCCCCTATAGAGCAAAAATATTGTAAATTTTCCATTGAAAAATGTGTTTTATTAAAAAATTAAAATTTCAGCTCACTTTGCGACACCCTTTATAAGCCCGTCTTCGCCGTGCTTAAACGTGTACGTGACGAATTTGAAGATGGTAAGCATAAAACGAGCGTATCGTAACACGTTTGGTATCAGCGTTGTTCTTCGACTACACGGTAATATGTCACCCTTGCGTTCCGTATGGAAACATAAGCACATAATGCAGTGGATCATAAGATGGGTGATTTTCTAAAATCCGACGAATCCTACCATCTGTGCACTGGTGCAAAATAATATCACGATGTGCACTGACTCCACTGCCAGGTAAAACCACAGCAACGTCCGAAGTTGTCGGTAAATTGTGGAGTCGACGGCCATTAGGTTGAACTTTTCGGGTATTAAGCAATACAACAGCCAATTCCGAATAATCAGGTTCATTACAAGCTTCAATATTCAGCTTGGATAACGCAGGGCAATTCGTTTTAATACCAAGAATACCGTTATAGGCGACTGATCAGTTTGTGGAGTTCGAACTTCGACAATTTCCTGTTCGTCCAGCTTATGCAATGACAATTAACTCCTTAAACAACATTGGTATATACCTAGAGTAGATAGATATTGATAACCCGCCTTCGTTTTGCCTTGAAAAGCTCGGCGAAGACGGGCATCTCAGCTAGTTCAATTGCTTACTTACTTTTCAAACCCGCTTAGCCGTTACGATCGCGGGAGCAGCAGTCTATGGAGGATCTCCAGCGCTCACAATCTTCGGCCATCAGGCGCATGTCATCAATGAAAATACCAAGCAACTCGAACCCACATTCTCCATGTAATCTACCCACCTGGTTCTAGGCCGGCTTGGAAAATAATAACTAGGATTTGGTATGGCCATGTGATACGGATACCTTTGCGGCATCCGTAACACGTAGCCATACCAACGCAACTGAGATCTTTCAATGCGGAAAAGTAACGGCTCAACACCGCTAAAAGAGTTTTCTCCGGTTCTACATTGATAATGAAAACCAATTCTATAAAAATAATATTTATAGAATATTTTAATAATATTATTTATATTGTGTGCAATTTTATGGTTATTTGACCAATAAACAAATTCCAGGTGATGATTCAAACCTTAATTTCCCTTCACTGAAATGAAGTTAGAATAAAGTGGTTTGAATCCATAAAGATAGCTTTCCATTGCTATTTGCTTTTTGGCGAAAAGTTTAATATCTTTTATCTCACCTTTTTAGGGCATTGAAAACAGCAGCGCTAGATTCATTGTTTTCAAAGAAAACCCAATAAGCCTTCCAAAAAAGTTTGAAGTAGAAGACATGTAGGTGCAGGCTTTGGATTAGGAGACATGTAGACATTATGGAGGGTGATTCAAATCGTTCAAAGGGGGTAGTATAGAGATCAAGGTAAACACAAAAAGTCCTAATAACATGGGTCCAATTTTTATTTCTTTTCAAGTTACAAGAAATAGTTCAAAGTGGCCTCCTGCAAGTAGTGATTCATGATGTTATGATACGAGGCATGTTTTTTAAGTAAGTACCGTTTTGGAATTAAAAAAAGACGTGCAAAGATATCGCAATAATTTTATTTTTACATGAAAGCCTGTACCTTAATCTACTTTTCTACATAATTTCCGTGAATATTGAGGCACTTGTCATAACGTGGCACCAGTTTTTGAATACCCTCCTCATAAAATTCTGCCGCCTGACTTGTTAACCACTGTATCACAAATGTTTTGACTTCGTTATCGTCTTGAAGACGCTGACCACCCAGGTGTTTCTTCAAGTGCAGGAACAAATGGTAGTCGCTGGGCGCCAGATCAGGGGTGTATGGAGGATGATCTAGAGTTTCCCATTTTAAAGATTTGATGAGATCTTTGGTCCGATTAGCCACATGTGGACGGGCATTGTCATGCAGCAAAACGATACCCTTACTCAACTTGCCACGTCTTTTGTTCTGGATTGCACGACGCAGATTGTTCAATGTCTCACAATAAGACGCTGCATTGATTGTCTCATTACGAGGCAGAAACTCCACTAGCAATACTCCTTTTCTGTCCCAAAAAACTGTGAACATGATTTTCCGGGCAGAAATTGTTTGCTTAAACTTCACTTTTTTGGGTGATGATGAATGTCGCCATTCCATGGATTGTTGTTTCGATTCTGGTGTGACGTAGGCCACCCATGTTTCGTCACCAGTAACAATTTGGTCTAAAAAATCTTCACCTTCATTGTGGTACCGCTCAAGGAAAGTCAATGCACTGCCTAAACGTTGGGTTTTGTGCAAATCCGTCAACATTTTTGGAACCCAACGTGAACACAATTTCCGGTAATTCAAGTTCTCGGTCACAATGCGATACAAAACACTACGAGAATATTGAGGAAAGCAGTCGCACAATGATGAAATTGTAAAGCGTCTGTTTTCTCTCACCTTTTCGTCCACTTTCTGCACCAAATCTTCATTAACGACCGAAGGACGCCCACTCCTTTTTCATCATGCACATTTGTGCGGCCATCTTTAAATGCTCTCACCCATTTCCTTACCATTCCATCACTCATAATGTTTTGTCCGTACACTTCACAGATCTCACGATGAATATCGATCGGTTTTACGCCTTTAGCACTAAGAAATCGTATAACAGCCCGTACTTCACAATCGGCGGGACTCACGATTGTCGGAGGCATCTTAAACACTCAGTAAACAACGTATACAATGAAGAATCAGACTGTAATGGCGTCAGTGCGTAGACAAGAGATGTAGTTAACCAGCGCGCATGCGCGGAACGCCGACCGTAGCGCTGCGGCGGCGGAATCGCAAAACGGTACTTACTTAAAAAACATGCCTCGTAGTTTGCTACAATTGTTTACGAATGTACATAAATTACTTGCACATTACTTCCCTTCAATAAGTGGAGTTCCTCTTAGAAGATACAGCTCTTGCAATCCGTCAACAGATGTGATTCCAACACGATGGGGCCCTTCCTCATTTTGTTAGAGTTGCTGCTGAATGGCTTAACATGCATTCCCTAACAAATGGATTGGGCGCAATGGGCCCATAGCATGGCCACCTTGCTCACCGGAACTTAATCTACTGGATTACTATCTGTGAGGACAGTTGAAACAAATGCTGTACAGTGGCCAGAATAATAGCATCGGTTGACGAAATTAGACGTGATCATGAGGTAATGACAAACGTATACGAGTCACTTATTCGACGATGCAATGTCTGCATTCAGGCTCAAGGAGGCCACTTTGAACATTTCTTATAACTTGAAAAGAAATAAAAATTAATAGCATTAATAAAAATTAAAAGCCTACATAATTAATAGCATTTTCATAATTGTCTTTTTCATTGAATCGTTGTCTAATGTTCGAATAGTGTTTGTTTTTTAATTTAGGAATTTTAATATAAAATTTAGAAAGCAGATATCACTTTCAAGATCATTTACCGTCCCTATCATTTCTTATTTCATGATGCAGTCGAATAGTTACAAGACGATTTTGGTAAACCAGTCATTTTTAAAAATTTCTTCCAGTTTCATGAACCAATTAAAATTTCATTAAAATTCATGAAAATCGTAATGGAAAAAACATAAAGCAATTTAAACCACATGACATTGCATGAAATATCTATCACATAATGATTTTCCGCTATCTTTTTAATTTTGCTCATCAAAATAAAAAATAATTAATTAAATAAATAAATAAGCTTCATGATAGAATAAGCAGAAATTGAAGTAGCTTTTTCAAACCTTCACTAGATGGCAGAAGAAGTTTAATTAAAAATCTGAACTAAATCTGTTCTACTCGATTTTCACTTCAGCAATACAATATAGAAACGTAGTTACATAAATACGATATCCATATAATTGTGCGCCAACCTAATAACGATTAAAAAAAATTGAAGTTTAAGTACTCTTTGAAAATATAATTTTTAGCCATTAATTTCACAATATTTTACAAACGCAATATGAAATCCACAGACTTGTAGGGTTATTTACAAGATAAGTTAATATATTTTTATTCTTTTTTAGTTTAAAAAATCGAATATTCATCTAAAGTTTAAAAAAAAGCCGAATTTGCTCGTTTTCCTCCGCTAGTGTATTTATTTATTTATTTATTTTTTTAATAACGTTTCTATAATGTTTCCCATAGGGAAAACAGAATTAAAATCGTTTGTTCTTTTTTTTTTTCACTTTAGGCATTAATCATTATTGCGCTTAAAAAATATCGATTAGATAGTTGTTCACTTATAAATTTGTCAGGTCAGAATTAGTGAACAAACAACTGAAACTTCCCTGATGTATATTAATCGATCGGTGTAATGAGATTTTTTTTCCTCCTTAAATAAATAACCTCGTTAAATGTCAGACACGTCGTTAATTGGTAGCATCGTTTAGAAAATACAAATTGAGAACTGAAAATGTTTATAAAGCCTAGAAGTTCATAAAGTCCATGTATTTTTTTTGTCATCGAAATCGAACTTCCTGAAAGAAATTTTATTAGTCCTTTACAAATCCAGCTGCGGGAGGATTATTTTTATGACATGATGGCTTTTATAATTCGGATAATGATGTGGCTTATTTTTGGAAAGGTATTAAAGACTATAAATCAATTTATTTTAATGTAAACTTGAAGAATGATAAAGAGTCAATAGCGAAGCAGATATTGATATAAATTAAAATTAATATAAAAATAATAAATTGACTTTTTACCTTAAAATAAACCTATTATACTTAAATATTAATTATATATTAAAGAATATATTAAAGAGAATTAATTGATTTAGCATGGAAAAAACTCAATCAAAAAAATAAAATAAATTAATAACAAGGATTATTCATTAAGCCACGCAGCTCTCTAAATTGCAAAGCTCCACCATCATTAAACCGTGAGGGTTTATATATTTCATTGGAGGAAATATAATGAACTTTAAATTTCAAAAGACAATTTATTTGACGCCAAATGTAGAGATCAATCATATTATAAGGTTCTATAAGACTAAAGAATATTACTTAAGTCCTTTACGGAAGACACATACATTAAGAACAATGAATTTGAACATTTAGACACATACAGATTTCGAACTGCCACCCAGATTTCTTGACTAGGCTGTTTTACTTAACTTGCAAATTCATTCTCGAAGAGAGAGAAAAAAAGACAACCTTCTTTTTCATTCTGATGAACTAGTTCTTACATGCATACCCAACATATGTTCTTGCTTAAAAATAATAATTTTTAAAGAGCAATAATACTTCAATTAGTTACATTTCATGCATTCATACTATTTACTTAAGTTAGAGCTTTGCATTGTAAAGTTACAGGAAATAAACAAGGAAAATTTCCTTAAAGAGCCGCTTAATGTAAAACTCTTAATCGTTTGTATTATATATTTTTTGTACATGGTTAAGCAATCATAACTTAAATTGTTAATATTCCAAAAAATATTAATCGTTTTATTACGAAAGTTCAGACAAATAAAACGAAATAGCATTATAATAACACGTTTTACATTTCAAGTAATAAATTTTAGTTAGAGAACAATTTAAAGTTCGATTATTTTTCCTCGTTTCATGTTGCGTTGTTATCAGTTACACTTTTCTCAGCAAAATTTTATGAAATCCTCATTTCGCATCATATTATTTCAACTCTTAAATAATTCACAACTTAAATAAGATCAAAAGTGGTTTTTGAATGGTTATCTCTCTCTCTCTCTCTCTCTGTTGACAGAGCTCAACTGTTGGAAAAAGGTGCATGGTGGAAAAGTTCACTCACTCTTTTAACACGAATGTGCGGAAAATATTAAAAAGTCCGTTTTGCAGTCTGTATAGCACGATTTATGCTCAGGCCTCATACGGGAACAAGTTTTCGGATCTGCCTTGGCCCGTATCTTCGCCGTGGAAGACATTTAAAGGTTAAATGAAGCACTCGACTAAAATAAAATTTCCTCTTTCGCAATAAAAAAAACTTAATTTTACCGAAAGATTTTCTTAGAGTAATTTAAGGCAAATTCATATCGTTTAAAGTGCTGGAAAATGGTATTTATTTATGTATAGACCTGCATGACAAGGATGCCATGAACAGTATTAGAAATGGCAAAAAGTATTAGAAATAAAGAAATTTACAGAAAATATTTTCTTAAATGCCAGAAATATGCATGGATATTTAAATACATTGACGATTGCAGGCATTTAAATTATAATTTACTGAAAAATAAAAGGTTAAAAGTATTATTTATTTAAAAATTATTTAATTTTTCTTAAAAGATAAAAATTATTTTTACCTAAAAATATTTTTTAATAATTATGCGTTTGATTTATCATAGATCTAAACGTAACTGCCCATCTTTATTAAGGACAGATCTTTTTTTGTTTAATGAAATAATTTTTGTTTTATAAATTAATTGACTTATATTCGAATTTCATACTTATAATGCATGTACTGCAAGAAGATTGTTCGCACCGAGAAACTACAGGGTGATTCTGTACAGTAGCTGGTTTCAAGGTGGCATATAAAGTTTCAATATATGAAAGTTTGAATGTAAATAATTTTTACAATGTTGATTAAATTATCCCATGTCAAATAATTAATGACTTACATTTATATTAAACATTTATCCTGGTCAAAATGCAGGCAGTATGCGGGATGCTTCACGATATTACATAAAATCAAAACTTCACAATAATTTTTAAATCACAGTAATATATCTAGATTTTTTTTGATGTTATACGCGGATTGTCCAAAAAAAAAGTTGCACCCATATGGGATCCTATGGGACGTTCTGTTAAGACTCCACCGCTGGCACAAGAGCTGCAAGAGCTACAAGCCAAAGTTCTGTCTGCAAGGGATGAGCTGAGTCAAGATTACATTAAGAACTTTTACGACTCCATGCCATGACGTGCATTAAAATAATGATGGCCGAACATTCTATCGAGAGTTGTAAAGATTTTGGTATTTTGACCAATAAATTTTGTCATACCCACGCTCATTGTTTAATCATTTGTTGTTGACGTTCAACTATCTTTTCATTTTGACGATTCCTTCTGGGTGCAACTTCTTTATTGACGATGATTATATAAAAGAAATGGACTCTTATAGAAAACAAAATATTAACAAAAAAGTGAAACATTTTTCATTCCTAAAATTATTAAATAATCTTATCTCAAGAAATAATTAAACCCATTTTTTCTCTCGTTAAACAGACTACAGAAATTATCTAATGGAACAGTTACAAATTTCAGACGTTCTCCCCAAAGGGTATCGAAAATTTGAAGGGTATCGATAGCTGTGGTAAAAAAAAAAAAATTAGCAGCTTGCTTATAGCTATAGTGGCTAGAAGAATAGTGTGGCAACGGCTACTACTCGCAATGCTACGTGGTTGATTCCCGATTTGATGATAGTAGCGGTGGCGCTGCAATCGACATAGATGCGATCTACCCGGGAGATGAGATGGAAATCTTAGGATGACGGAGGTTTTTTCAGCTATATTATGGGTGAAGTAATTTTATTTATAAAAATTTAGTATATTTTAGGTAATTGTCTTCCACAGAACTTGAGGATACTCTTTAACGTTAAAATAAATGAAAAAAATCTGCTGTTGAAATAAATAAGTTGAAATATAAGATCACAGATGGATGAAGGTATCCATCTCTAATAAGATGGAATATGAGCCCTTCCGAGCCAGAAGAATTAAATTTTGAGTAATTAAGCATTAAACATAGTTCTGCTAAATTAAGTCTAATGAAATATAAACATAAAATCTAATAATATAATGCTGTACACAGCTGGCCACCTAACAAATGATAGAAAATGAATTTTCACAGATGTTTCAGGAGAAAAAGAAATCAACAAATGAGGCGTTCGCCCCTCTAACTCGGAAGGCCTCATATGTGAAATGCACAATATTGAAAAAACATAAGAGATCAAAGAAAATGTCTTTTTACATATAAAATTAATTTATCACATGATTAACAACCAAACTATTTTTTTATGTGATGATAAAATATTTAAGTATCAGACATTTTAGGTTAATAGGTTTGAAAAAAAACTTTTTCTTATTATTTAAAAAAAAAAGTAAGAAATATAATAAATTTGTATTTAAAGCTGCTTTGATTGCACTTTATTATTTAAAAAAAGGAATTCTTAAGAATTATTCTAGTTTTCTTAAATTTTACATAAAGAAAAAAATAAATGAGAAACACAGACAGTAAAGTGGTTCTTGAAATTTTAAAATGCAACAGTAAGAGGAGAGGGGTGCTATTTTATTCCAAAACTAAAATCAGATGAAGAAATCGAAAAACTTATCTAAAGAAAATACCTCTGTGTGAAACGGTCGTGTATTTCTCTATAAGATAACTGAAAAAGAATAAAATCATTTGAAATTAAAAAATACTGTAAAATCATCTCTAAATTAAAAACAAAAAAGGGGGGTCGAAATATTATTAAAATGGTATATTATTTAATGTTCTGGAATGAAAATGAAATAATAAATCAAATTTATAAGTTTTACGAAGAAATTAATTGAGCCTTATTGATGTAAAGCTCTGGATGTTTAGCTACTATGTTGATGTAGCTGCCATCTGGTGGCATCATCATTCGAGGAATCAGATTTGAAAGCTCGCTGCCACACTATTCTTTTAGCCACTATACTTATAGCTGCCGCCACGAAAGTTGAACGATCTTTTTGACATGCGCAGTAAGTCTTCTCATCAATATGCTTTGTCTGGATTTTACCCATGACGCACTTGTTCTACTATAGGAAAGCCTATTAAAAGTCATAATATAAAACAAATTGCTTTCGAATCGACTATTCTGCGTCATTTTTTAATTTATAAATTTATTAATTTCATTTAATAATTTCATTTATCTATTTAAAATAAAACGAAAATAGAAACTAAATATAGATACGAAAACAACGTTTCGAAAACGAAAGCCGATGCTTTCATGGAATAACTTAGCGATTTACTTCCCGTTAACGTCTATTGGCTGGCGTTAGATATAACGTCATCTTGTCGTTCAACTTATGTGGCGGCAGCTATAGTAATCTTCCGAAATTAGTTCTATTATCTCCATAAATGATGCAAGTTATACAGGGTATTTACGAACACTGTGTACAAAATTTTAAGGGTGGTAGATAGGGTGACCAGGCGTCCTCTTTTTTCCGGACAAGTCCTCTTTTATTGTACTTTTTTTGCGTCCGGTATCTTTTCACAAAAACAGCTAGTGTGTCTTCTTTTTTCCGCGAAAAAGGGTTTTTTTTTTCGTTTTCAGGTTTTATGAAAAACTCGTAATACTAAAAAGTGATTGCAGTGGCGCTCTCTTGTACCCTAACCCTAATGTGACATTCGTCAATCGCAACGAGTTCATCAACGAGTTCGCAATGTAATTTTAGGAATTCGAAATGTTCATCCTTTCATCAGTTTTTATTGCAAAACAAATCTAAGTTGCATGCAATAAGCTCTAGTGAAAAATATAATAAAGATGATGAGAACTGAATGAATTTGTTTGTTTTTATTTGAAACTCTTAATTTAAAGTATTTTTCTTATTTACCAATTTCAGTATCTTGAAAATACTGTCCTCTTTTTTTTCAAGTATCATATCTGGTCACCCTAGTGGTAGAGGACCTTATTTTGAATAAATTTGCCAATGCACTGGGGTCGCAAATGAATACTTGATTCAGAAACAAAAATTTCAAAGCCATGCATGTGAATTTAAATATTAAATAATGGTTATTCCAGTCAAGGAAAAAAAAGTGAATTAGTTATTTAAGTAATTTAGATGAGTATCCACTTCTTATTCGGGAAAAACCAACAGCAATCTCTGGTACTAATAATGAACCGTTTTACATGGGCAGAGATGGTAGATATGCATTTGACATATAGACCTGCAAATGGCAATGGAAGAGCTGAAGTCCGAATTTATCACGACAAAGTTCCAAACCGTTGTGTCCCTAATATCAAGTATGTTCTCGATTGCACAGAGGCCGAGAGAGACTGGATCATTTATTGCACAGTTGAATGAAATTGGTAGTGACAGAAGAGTTGTTACATTGGAAACTGAGGTGTTATGTCGTTTCAAAGAGAATCCACGTATCAGCACAAGAGCAGTCGCTCATCAGCTGGGAAAGAATCATATCTCGGTTTGGAAGATTCTTCATCAAAACCAGTTTCATCCGTTTCATCATCATACGGTCCAAGCCCTCTAACCAATCGACTGTCATTGTGCAATTTGCTTAATGGTTTCTGAAACAGATGCCAGTGTTATTCACGGATGAGGCATTCTTCTTTAATCGTCAAGGATTTCACAACACTCATAATGCTCATCTTTAGAAAGTACGTAAGTCTCGGTCACCTGTAACTTGTAGTCATCAGTGGAAGTTCGATGTTATTTTTGAGATTCTCCATGATCATATAAACGGACCATACTAATTACTTCCAGAACGTTTAAATTGTGATGTGCATGAAATCTTCTTACAAGAAATTTTGCCAGAGTTGCTTCAGGAGGTTCCCTAGGCTGTCCGAAGAATTATGTGGTTTCAACACGACGGAGCACCAACCCGTCTCAGTACAGCTGTACGAGATCACTTTGACAGTACGTTCCATGACCAGTTTCTTGGTCACCTCGATCACCTTAGATTTTTTCTTCTGAAGAATGTGGTGTACGATACACCTGTCGATTCAGAAGAGGAGCTGATAGCGCGAATTGTAGCTGCAAGTGACCATATAAGAGACACTGCAGCAGTGTTGCCAGGTCGTAGAGCATTATCGGTACCAATTCCAACCAATTTCTTAATATTCAATTTATCTGATAACAACTGATTCTTAAATTTATCTGCAAGAGATTGAGCATCGCAATTATCTAATTCTATCAGTCTGTAGAAAGTTGTAACCACCCTTTTTTGATCATTTGAAAAATATTTCAGCATCACGCAAAATAGCTTACAACATGAAATGTCAGTACTCCATCTCCACAAGATTCTGATGCTTAGTACTTTTAGAATGCTTCAGTAAGGCAGCTTTATGTGCATTCAATTGACATCTACAGTATCTGCACAGTGCATGTTCGTTTGAACCAGGATATGGTGCTATCCAATCTATTACAAAAAAATTGGTAATTAACAACTCCATCCAATCGATCAAAAAAAGTGCAATTTCTTACATGTGCAATATACAAATCGTGATGTCCACATGGCGTACATTTACCATATTAGTTATCCTTACCTTTTAATTCTTCGTCAGTCTCCCAAGACTTCACATATTTTTGGATGTATTTCTGCTTCTTCTGTGGTGGTGGTGGCATCGTTGGTTGCGATCGCGGAAAATTTTATAAAATTTGTAAAAGTCCCTGACTTTTTCCGGTCGCTATATTATTTTATAAACAATCCTATATTATTATTATTATGATTATTATTATTATTTACAATATTTTTTTTATCTAAAAACTGTGGTCTACTTACAATTATGAAGTCTTCCAACGAAGAGGTTTCCAACGAAGAAGTTTCCAACGAAGTACAACGAACTGAAAGTGTTCAATCGACAATCGAACAGTGTAGTGTATCGGTATTCGTGTGGAACTTGAAGCATAGCTTCCATAATCTCACCCTTCATAATCATATTCCAAGGGAAATACACTGAATTAGAAAAGAAGCCTGATGTACCCACAAAGGTCATCCAAAGTATAAAAGAAAATTGCCTCCTCTTGGTGGAGGAAAATTTGATTGACGATTGTCTAGACTAGAAGCAGACCACTAGTATTAGATAAAACACGACCTATGAAGTCCAGTAATCTGGAAATAAGACATTATCAATGTCTTCAAAATTAATATCAAGTATATGCCTTGGATCACGATATCTCTTTCTATGCATAGGATGCTTTAAAATGCCCGAGACTAGCTCGTTGCTATGATTTTCTATATTGGGCAGCATGGATTCCATGAGCCCTTGAACGTATTTGCCAATATGAGTCATGTTGAAGTCATTATAAATGGAGGAATTGCGAACAATTCTCCGATCTTTTTGCGCAATAGTCCTAAGGGTAACGTTTTGGAACGTTTGCAGTTCTTTCCACCTAGTCTTACATATTGTGGCCCAGACGGGCATACCATACGTCAAAATAGTTCGAACAATGTTTAGAGTAGGAGTTTATTATCAATGTTTAGAGCACTATTTCGGCCCAGGAGAGCAATCAAGCTAAACTTGGCTCTCCTAGCCTTATTCAACGCATAAGTTGCGTGGGGAGTCCAGGTAAGTTTAGAGTCAATAACAACACCAAGATATTTATAAGTTTCAACCCAGTCCAGTTTTTTGCCATATAGTGTTAAAGAATCTAATGATCTCTTTCTCTTCTTGGAAACAAACATCGCCTTGCATTTGTCAACATTCAATTTTAGCCTCCACTTGCTAAACCAGCTTTCACACTCCTTTAGAGCCTTCTGCAGCCGCGAGACTACTACGGCTGGTTGACGAGCGCAGGTCAGTATAGCAGCGTCATCTGCGTAAAAAAAGAGCTTACATTTAGAAGGACTTGGAAAGTCTCGCATAAAATAATTGAATAATACTGGCCCCAGGACTGAACCCTGTGGGACACCAGCTTTTACTTCATACATAGGAGATAGATTATCTCCAACTCTGGCCTGAAAGAACCGGTTGGAGAGAAACGAGTGTATCAGAGTAATTATGTCTTGAGGAAATCCATCCATAATCATTTTAAAAATAAGACCATCGTGCCAGACTTGGTCGAAGGCTTTGTGTACATCCAGGAAAACGACCCCACAGTACATAGAGAGATTAAGGGGCTCATTGATATCCGCTGCGAGCGTCCATGTTTGGAGTTGGCAGGAATGGTTTGAGCGAAAGCCAAATTGTTCATCGCGGATGAGATCGTTGGCATCACAGTGCTCAATGAATCTCTTGAGAATTGTTTTTTCCAGGATTTTGGAAATTGATGGTAACAAGCTGATGGGCCTGTAGCTAACAGGATTTGCAGGATTTTGTCCTGGCTTAGGAATGCTTAAGACAACTGATTGCTTCCAAGCATCCGGGAAGTAAGTGTTCTTCCAGCAGTCATTAATCACTTTTGCAATATCTTGAATTGTATTTGGAGGTAAATTTTTCAAAGCACTGTTCTTAATAGAGTCTTTACCTGGAGCTTTTCTCGTTTTTAAATTTTTAATGATGCTTAGGACTTCATTTACATCAATGCTATGTTTTGGGAATTCATTGCCGTGAATATTATAGAAGCCAGTTATGCAGGATTTTACTTTCTCGGACATATCAAGTCCTATTTGCCGACCATCAGTAGGCGTGACAAACTGTTCTGAAAGTGAGCTTGCAATAAGCTGCGCTTTATCATCATCATTCGTGATGAATTTGCCATTTTGGGCTAACAGAGGTGGGATATTAATGGCTTTCTTGTTTTGCAAGGATCGAACCATGCACCACATAGAGTTATCGTGGGTCGATAGACTCTTAACTTTATCATTCCATCTGTCATTACGAAGTGCTTTTACCTCCTCGTGAACTCTTCTAGTGAGCCTATTATATTTGGTCTTAAGCCATGAATCACGAGTTCGGTACCACTGCCTTCTGACCTTATTCCTTTGTTCAATTAATAGTTTGATTTCTGGGGTGAGATCAAGGTGATCAGCTCGCTTCGACTCTAAGGGTGAAGCACTAGAGTCAATAGCTGCATTTATACGTTTAGTAAGCTTTTTCACATTGGTATCTATGTCGCTCGTACTATGTACATTATTTAGTGGGTCGTCATCATTTTTGAGAATTTCTCTAAAAAATTTCCAGTCTTGTTTGAGCCTCAGTTCTTCTTTGAGGTCAATGTTTACGTTATCAAAATTTAGTGCCACTGGTTTATGGTCTGAGGATAGATCATTGACAGTATAGATACTGAATGATTTGTAGAAGCCCTTCAACAACACAATATCAAGTACATCACTTGAAGGAGAATGATCACAATAATATGTATCATCCACAGGGCCTACTGCAATAATATCAGATTGCTTTTGCACGTAGCCATACAAAAGGACACCGTTTTGGTTATGGCATCTGGAATTCCAGTGCGAGTGCTTAGCGTTCAGGTCTCCCGCCATAATAACGGGAATATTCCCGGAAAACAGCTCGTCAAGCTCATTGGTATCGAATTTATGTTTGGGCGCATTATATAGAGCCACTAGTTTCACCTCTCCCAGTGTGGCATCAGTAATGATAGCAGAGGCAGCTTCCATTCCCATATAGTCTCGGGTTGGTTCCTCCCGATGATGAATGCCTTTCTTAATAATAATAATTGCTGACCCACCTGACGGGGACTTTACTGTAGTGGGAAGAATTCTGTCTTTACGATAGACACAGTAACCAGGTAGCCTGAAGTCGCGGTCTGGCCTTAAGTGTGTCTCACATAGAAAAGCTATGTCTATATCCCATTGGGTTAGGAAGTTGTAAAACTCAATACGCCTCCATTGTGCAATAGGCGTTCCATATTACACAACGAAGTTTACCTCGATTTGTAATAGAATAGCATCGATCAGCCATACTGTCAGTGTTTATTCGTAAGTATTCCACTCATCAGTGGCATTTTCTTGCCTAGTTTGTTTAACAAATTGCATACACTGCCAATTTGTTTATACATTTCTTGAAAATCATTCACATTAATGCTCTTATCTTGTTTGGAGACCATTGAGGCATAGGAAATCTCCGGGGACACTTTAGCACTTTGCACTCTCCTGACTTGCGGATATTTAGGACATTTTGTGTAACTGGAGGTGTGTTGTCCATTACATCGAATACATTTTGGGGGATCTTGTCCTTTTACATTTGGGCAGTCTTTTGACTGATGATCTTTAGCGCATTTGTTACAACGGGGGGATTCCGTGCAACCCATAGATACATGGCCAAATCGCAAACAATTATAGCATTGTAAAGGTTTCTTATTACCTCGAAACATTTCAACACTGACAGCTAAAGGCCCTATGCGGGTCACATTTTTAAGTGTCTTATTGTGTTCAGTGTTTGATAACAGAACCAGAATCATGGGCATATCAATTGATCCTTTGGCTTTTTTAAGCCTAATCACTTTCTCAGGGAAGTAGTTGGCCTTTTTCAGGTCTTCATTAAAATCGTTAAGGTCATAGGTCACGTCTACATTTCGTATAACGTATTTGAGGACTTTTTCCGATTTAAGTTGATGATGCTGAATCTTTAGCACGTTATCAGCCTTAATGCCAGACACCAATTTACTATGAGTTTCCTCATCATGACACCTTATTTTGATCGTCTCTGCTCTGCCTGTGTGTACAGTAATTAGGTTAATCGCCACATGCTTTTGAATCTCGCCCAGGATTTGCTTGATTGGCTGACCGTGAGTAAGTATTATGATTGGCGGAATATAGGAGCTGCTCTTGGTATTTGGCTTTTCAACATTTTTTCGCTGTTCGGACTTGCTTTCTCGAAAAGCAACAGCGATTGTATCATTTAAATCAACAACATCCTTAATGTTGTCAATTTTCAACCCTTTTTTAGCCTTTTTAGATTTTGCAGGTATCCATTTATCCGTATCATTGTGTAGCCGTTTGCGATTTGTACTAATCGGGTCTTTGCCATCGTTATCATTACTCCCTGAGCCGGAGGGGATAATTTCCATAGGCTGAGGATTCACACTTAGATAGTCAGAAGTTTCACCTGTAGGCTGATTACCTTTCATTGACAGAGCAGAGAATTGATCGACAATCGACGAACACCACGTTTATATATACCCCAGAATACAAATAAAGCACCAATGGGAGGCCAGCTCCAATTCTCGAAACCACATTGGCTACAATACGAACATTTATATTACTGAAAATCACTTTTGAAAAAAAAAGTCACTAAAAATTTTTAGTCACTGAAAAGTCACTTTTGGAAAAAAAAAGTCACTAAAAATTTTTAGTCACTGAAAAGTCACTTTTGGAAAAAAAAGTTACTAAATCTAGTGACAAAGTTACTGACCTGGCAACACTGCACTGCAGGCAGTTTTGGCCGTGTCAGAAATTCAATGACAATACGCAGCAAGGCATGCATTGCTTCTCATGTTCAACAGTTTGAACACATTTTGTAATTTTACAAACACGTAGTATATAGTTGTTAAAAAGCTGTGACCACGTGTATCAGATTTTTATAAATTCTTCGTTTTCTGGAAATACATTAATATTATGGTAAAGTCTCAGACGTTTTGTGTACGAGGTGCGATCAAAAAGTTCCAGGACTGGTTGCGCATCTCTCCAACAAATGGCAGGACAACTCCACAAATATAGTAAATTATAGCTCTAAGATTCATAAATCAGCTTTTCAAAGGATTTTGTTTCATGTGCATTGGGGACTGAGAAAATACTGCTACTGTGACCACGTGTGTGAGGTCTTTGCAATTTTAACATAAATATTAAATTTGAGAACGACTAAATTCGAGCATTGAGCAATCTGAGGAAGGACGTTCGGAGAAAACGACCAGATTTGTGGGATGAAAACAACTAGATGCTCCACCACAACAATGCACCCTCTCATGGAGCTCTCCTCACAAGTGAGTTTCTTGCGAAAAACAACTTGGTTTCGCTTCCACATCTAATCTTCCCGCTAGATTTGGCTCTTCCAGACTTTGTCCTCTTTCCGAAAATGAAGATCCAGTTGAAAGGTCCCCGTTTTGATACGATTGTGCAGATCCAGCGCGAATCTGAAGGTGCTTGACTCGTTTCAACAAGAAGACTTCCTGAAGTGGCAGGAACGCTGGATTCATTGTATGGTTTCGCAAGGGGACTATTTTGAAGGGGGCACTATGTAAATGCATATAAATAAAATACTTTCTCTTTAAAAGAACCAGCTCCGGAATTTTTGATCGCACCTCTTATAATGTTTGACAATTTTTTTATGTATCAAGGATACAATTTATTGGTAAATTACATTCAAAATAAGGTCCTCTGCTACCCCTAAAAGTTTGTACACAGAGTTCGTAAGCGACCTGTATATTTGTCGCTAGAGAATATTTCTGCACTAAAAAAACATAATTATAGTCATTTGAGGTTGCTAAATTTTCTTTGTATATTAAAAGCGCACCCCAAAAGCTTTTTTTTTTTTAATATTCTGAAATCACATATAAAAATAAGAAAATGAGATTACATTTGATTCTCTCTAAAGAATCTCTAGATATGGTAAACCTAGCTAATGCGCATCTCCAAGGTCTGTGATTTCCTTTCCTCCAACACTTTTGTCTTCTTGTCTTCCGAGCCCACCCCAAAATCACCTCAAAATCACTCCATAGAGCAATCATCTCAGTTATTAACAAATCCCCCAGTTTAAAACATCTTTGTTGCCTTTATTCCCCTCAATCCTCACCCCCTACCCTTAATGCCCTTATCAAAGCCTAATATGCCCGTATGCCCTGTTGTTAACTATTCCCCAGCCCCTGCCCATGTTGTTGCTAAATCTCTCTCCTCTTTCCTCTTCAACGTTAATATCTTACCTAACACCTATAATGCTCAGAACTCGCTTACTCTCACCGATAATCTTTCTTCCTTCCAATAATTGGCTTGTGAAACATGCTGAAAGCGAGTTTATTTAATTTTGGCTCATAATAAAGTCATTATGTACTGAAATAAATAATAACTGTATTCATTTAAAAAAAAAAACAATGATGATATTTGCTATTTTTTGATTTATTGAAGTCGTTTATTTTATTATATAGTGTTTTCTTTTTAAAATTAAACGCGCCACCACACTTTTACTTTTTTTTTAATTATATTTTTTGGTTTTTACTGCACTTTTTAAGGGAAAAGTATACGCTTTAAAATTTTTATTTTAATTTTTTTTCTATTTACTTTTCTAGTTTTTAATTCACCATTTCGCTGACATACACTAAATAATGCAGAAGCTTAATACCACTACATTGCATGTGGAATTTAATTTCATTCTATATGGTAAGCAGATGGTACAAATGGTCTTATCGTGTGCTACGCTTTATAAGTTTAAGCACCGGTTCTCGAGTCCATCAAGTGTAGCCCTTAAGCGTGCGCGTCTTTTAAAATCCCGAAACCATGCGCGTAGCGGTGTTTGGACCACCATGCAATATTTCAGTGTTTTCACCATATATTTAGAATATTTATTAGATTCTTTTATTTATTTTAATATATCCATATTTCCAATAACCTTTTATTGTATTTTTTAGGAAATAATATTTATAAAATTAATGTTAAAGTAGTAATGTTTATTGAACTCAACACTATATCACAATATAACAGAAAGTTTAAAAACATTCCAATTAAATTAAATGCAATAATTTGCGAAAGAAAATGTAAGAATACACTTTAGTATTATTGATTGTTCAGAGTCACTGCTGTAAATATCTACGTCAAATGATGTTACTTAGCTGTCTCTCAGATAACAAATGAATACCATCTAATGCAAGCATCATAAAAAAATGCAACTAGTGCCTTTTGTTTTCAAAAATAGTAATTAGAGAATACCAAGTAGCGAGAGCCATTTATCGAAAGATTTTTTTAAAAAAATAGAAGATATCTAAAAAATGCGGTCCAAACACCGCTTACGCGCACGCTTAAGGGTTAATGGTTCGAATCTATCGAAGATGGGGTTTATCTCGAACATGTGTAGATAAAAGTCTTCTGAAGAGGCACGAATTACCTAGAAGTCGATTTGTTCAGATTATCCAGTTTATACTGTATTATTATGGTAATTGTTTTGCAAAGTAAACAGACGGTATGATATAAAAGAAGCATCATACAATTTAATATTCATTAGACAAAATTAAATTTCGATATGATCAGAAAAATTAATTAAATACAAAAATATTATTTGAATAAATTTTTTTACGAAATATTGGAGAACGGTTCCAAGCTCAACAGTTTGTTGAAGTAGGACGCCGTAATTTGGATGATTCATAAAATTTTTGAAACAAGGAAGGCTGAGCTGATTATGCTCGCTGCTGAAGATCCCTGTGACGTTAAGGAAAGGAATTCTCGTTATTCTCGTTAGTAAAAATTCATATGGTCAGTGGGATTAACAAGTCGGCGGCGTCACACCTATGAACTCTCCATTGTTGATTCAAATAGCGACAGAAACCCTTTACGATGTCGTCCTGATGAATTGATGAGGAATTAGATGGCGCCAATTGTAGACGGCCTGGATGTGTCTGCAGAGGTACCCTAATGAGAGTCTATTAAATGTCATAAAAAGGCAATATTAGCATGGCTTCCCGCTCCCTTACGCAGACAAAACGCGCGCTTTTAGCTGTGCTGCGATTTAATAACCGAAAATTACTTTGTTCTCGGTGGTCTGTTTTGGCTCCCCAGCAAGCTCTCAGGGCACGCGCGACTATGGCTTCCCTCTCTCTCCAGATTTTTTTCCCGCCCATAAAACACATAAATCTGCAGCCCAGCTGCAAGACTGGGAGATCTAGAATCCAGAAAAAAATTACCGGTTCTAACGACACCAGATTTGACATGGATTAGAGTTATCCGGCACCAAATTATGCCTACCTATGATAAGTGCATAGTGAATATATAGGGAAGTACATGCTATGTAACTAGATATGTAAGAAATCTACATAATTAATTTTCCTTTTCTTGCTTGTTTTCTTTTATTCGTTTACCAGTGTTTTCGTGGAATACTCTTGTCCCGTTCTGGCAGTTTTGATAGTTACCTGGTCGGGCTTTGTTTTTTAATTTTTTATTTATATTTTATTACTTTTTTGCAGATTGAAGGAATTTTCTCTTCTATTTGCATGTGATATCCACTATTAATTAGTGATTCTCCAGAGTGACCGCATGTTGGGTACAGAACGCTTGGTTATTTTCTTCCATGTTGAAAATTTGTTTATTTCGCTGAACGTGATAAACGGTCTAATCACATTAATGTGACAACTGTCTATTTGTGATCTCAGCGCTAAATAACCAATCGCAGATGGCACTAAATAAATAAAACAATAAATGACGGGGGGGGGGGGGTGATAGAGGGATCAAATTTTAGCAGCATTTCCCTCTTTCATTTTTTCCTCTGGGGCATTGTTTTTGAGATAAAAAAATGTTGGACCTACCGTAGACGTAATATGCCACTCAACCCGTGCTTCTGGAACACGTCAAAATCATGGCCAATCATGCAATAAAAAGAACAAAAACACATTGCATACAGTACAATAACGTGACATGTTTTACAATAAGTGTTCAAATTGACTCCCTCTGGCATATAGGCATGCTTCACAATGTCGCTGCATGGACTGATGTACACGTTCAAGTTCCTGGTTTTTCGTGAATCTGGTCAGCAGCTACGGCGATTCTGGCTACCAGCTCTTCATCGGATCCCACTGATATCTCATATACCAAAATGTCTTTAATTATCCCCGCAGAATCCAAACAACTGTTTCCTGCAGGTAGGATTTCAACATTTTTTATCTCAAAAATAATGCCCCAGAGAAAAAAATGAAAGAGGGGAATGTTGCTTAGATTTGCTTCCTCTTTCACCCCCCCCCCCCATGTTTGTACACGTTATTCGAGAACACCCTCTATACAATATGTTATAGATATTCGAAAAACATTTCAATCCCTCCAATGCAATGCAGAAACGGAGCGATTTATTAGACGTACTAAATGGAATAATTATTGGCTTTCGCGCCAAGAAAGGCAGCATTTCAGAAACTGCGGAATTTGTGAACTTTCATGTGCTGCTGTGGTAAAAGTGTACCGCGCATGGCAAAATGGCGCTATAGAAAAAGAGCGATGTAGAAATTGTGGGTGCTCCACGAGCCATAGATGAAAGAGAGGAATGGCGGTTACAGCGGTACGTTCGGGCGAATCGATATCCTACAATGGAGCAAGTTTCTGTCCAAATGAATTAGGCAGCTACCGCCTATGTATGCAGAACGACATTTCAGCGAACGTTGCCGCGTATGGGGTTCCGCAGCAGACGGATGGTGGCAGCACCTATGCTAACGAATGCGCATCGGCGGAAGAGGTTGAAATTTTCACGGTAATACCGACGCTGGACATCCACTGATTGGTAAAAGGTTGCCTCCTAAGATGAATCAGATGGATGGAAGTTGGCGCATACAACGAGAAACGTCAGAAAAAGAACACCTTTCATTCCTTTATGGACGGCAGCAAGCTGGCGGAAAGAGGTCAGGGGATTGTTTTCGTGGCATTCTCTGGATGCACTCATCATTGTGGATAGCAATATGAATCGATTTAAGTAAGTTTCGATCCTTGCTGACTATGTACATCCAGACATGCACATTCTTTTTCCTGGGTATGATGGCATCTTCCAGCTTGATAATGCGATATCTTATACAGCTGGAATTGTATGCGAGTGGTTAGAAGAGCACGAAAAAGAGTATACTCTACTTCCCTGCTCCCAAAATTCCTCGGACTTAAACCCAATCGAGCATATATGGGACCACCTCGATCAGGTTATTCGCTCCATAGATACCCTTCAACAGCTGTCAATGAACTGCAGTCAGCATGGCTCACTATCTCTGCACCTTATTGAGTCTTTTCCAACTCGTCTAACCACTGTCTGAGCTTCACATTGTAGTTATTTCGGGTATTAACAGGTGGTTACATTAATGTTACTCAACTGTTTATTTGGCATTCCCACTTGAGCAATTCCGTGTGCGTTTCTGACTTATGTTTGCTTAAAACCTGCTTCACTATGAACGGGTGGGAGTCAGAACGGTAAACCAGTCCAAAAGTATACACGAGAGATTTCCTGTTAGATGAAGCGAACATTTCTGAATCTCAAACCACCCGTTTTTGGGAAAATAAAAGAATTTCATACGGCTAACCTAAAGAATCAATGTTTTTTAGGGGAGAAAAATTTCATAATAAACAGGGGAGAAAAATCTTTTTCAAACAACTGTCAGTAAACATTTTTTTATGACTAGGGCAAGACCGGGCATGTATTAAAGGGTTAGACGGATTTATAATAACTATTCCAATATAAAGACTGTCGGGCATTATAATTAGATTAATGAATCTTTAAAAAAAAAATGATATCATTTTTCCATTTTTTAATTAATGAATTAAATGACAAAAAATAACGACGAATACCTTGTGAAATATGAAAGAGCCTTTAAACGCGAAAAATTCTATAAACTTGCCAATATTAATGAATATTTATCTAAATATTTTTGCATTTAATTCAAGTAGGGATGAACAAATTTTCAGTTTTGATACTCTGTATTCAGCGAAGAAACTATAATAAAAAAAATTCTAAAAAATTTTAACATTCGTTGCCAAATTCTTATATTTGTATGTAAACTTTAAAGTAAAGATAAAAAGAATATGGTTTCACAATATGTAAATACTGTTGGTTTTCTGTTATATATGATGAATTCCAATAATTATTTTTCTACATTTCCTTTACGTATGATATTTGCAGAACAACTCTTTTCTTTGAAATGAAAAGAAATATTTAACTTTAGAAAGAAAAAAGATGACTGAACTTCATGAAATTTCTATAAGAGGAAGGGGTGATAATCTTTTGTTATCTGCATAACATAGAAAATATAAGAAAGGCGAGGTTTTCCTTGTATTTTTTTATTCAGTCAGTTTCAACTGTCTCCAGTTATAATTTTCACTGATGCTTAAACAGAATCGTTTTATTCAGCAGATGCCTTGATAAGGTATCTTGATGCAGCTTTAAACTCTACTGTTTTGCATATAACGGCATTTTGGTATATGCTTCTGAAGAGTGCGATACATGGTTTTCTTTACCCACTCGATTCGTACAGTTATATGCCACGAAAGAATTTGCCACATCTCAGCGGAAAGCCAATAAAAAATAATAAAATATACATTAATCGGCCCTGATGGTTCAGTGGTTGCGTGATCCCCTCTGATGCCCGAGGACAACGAGGATTGTTTTCAGGGGGAAATCCTGAAATTACACACTTCCTTCGGAAGGGAAGTAAAGTCGTTTGCCGGCTGCACGTTAAAGAACCCTTGCGAGCCAAAATTTGACCATAAGCCCTAAGACCATAGTAGTTGAAAGGGACGTTAATACCAACCATATATCAATTTCGAGTCGAGCCAATTCGCCTTACTATAGCAGGCTACCTCCGTGCGTGAATAGTGAATAGTTTCTTCCCCTAAACAAAATGGAAAAAAACCTTCAGATTCGGGAAAAAAAACCTCTAAAATCTTAAAACTTATTGTTTAGTCTTAAAAAAAAACAATTTTATTGTTATAAACACTTAAAAAAGTCACAATTTAATCGATCCTTGCAAATACGTCTTCATGAGAGCTATAAATCGCATATTAAAAGTCTTCTGAAGATGTTTCTTTCGTGGATGAGTTGCCTGATGGAGGGAGGAAGTTCCAGATGGTCTGGCCGCTTGCAATCCACCGGAGTAGCACTAGCATTTGTAGGCATCTTGATGGAGTGAGTGACGTTTTTGATATTTTCGTCAATATCACTGCTGGTGACGGGATCCTGATAGGGAATGTTGCTGTCGTTCATAAGTTCTCTCTCTTGAAACGATCCTTATTTATCAACTTACATAACCCAAGGCATACATATAAAGCACCAATGGGAGGCCAGCGCCAAATCTCGAAACCGGATTGGCTACTGTATCCGTTACAATAAGAACGTAGGAGCAGAAATTATGATATGATGTAATCACGCCTCTGGTCTTCTATTGGTCTTTACATCGGAAGAGCTGTTGTAATGTGTTGAGTGTTTTTCCTTCAGATTTTCCTTCAGAAAAAAAAAACCCTCTGAAAAACCTGAGTCATTCGAAAAAACCTTCAGTTTTAAAGGTAAAACCTCTGAGTTCCCAACACTGTCTTCAAATTGGGACGGAAACGGAAGTACAAGACGCTGATCTAGTTCTTCTAACACATCACTGGCCCTGCCCCACTTTAACCATAGATCCTTAATCCTAACGAGATGCGACAATCCGTATATGCGAAATGGTTCGCGCAGCTTTCTTCTGCGCAGTTTAGTTGCGAGAGTGTTGCCAGATGGCGCTGTAGGTCTTGATGATATCTGACGTCATCAAAACGTATTCAGAGAACGGAAAGCAGACGGCAACGGCGACAAGGCAGAGATTTTTAAATATTTCGATGTTTAAAATACAACATGTCCCTTACATGCGGAAAATTATTTAAATTAAATCAAAAATTAAAGAAATTAAGAAAGAAATCAAAAAGAGTTTATTTCTATTTAATTAATAAAAGAAGTATTGTTAGTCGGCCATGGTTAATTACAAGATGCCGATATTTGCGAATGCTCTCTTGTCATTTGAGCGTTTGTTACGAGATGGCGTCACGGGTATTTTTGCCTTATCAAGTTTGCTATGGGAATTTTGCTTGTTGTCGCATCCCGTTAGGATCTCTGACTTTAACCGTCATTGAGATTTAGGTTTATGGTCATAGCTCTTCCATAATATTCCACCTGTTTTAATTCTCCCTAAAAATTCCTGGGGCTGACGTAGTTTCGTGGTGCTGCCAAACAGTTCTAGTACTGACGAAGAATTTCTGGTGCTTGTCTAAGTAATGATTTTGTCACGAAAGCAAACCGATTATTCCTTTGAAGCAATTCATCGACGATCTTTATCAATGAGTTTATGAGGCCCACCACTGCGCTATTTCTCAGCTGTTGCCCATTCTTGCGCTCACTATACATTCTGTACGGTGAAATTGGGTAAGTTTAACGGGTCCGAAATCTCACAAACTGATTTGCTGTAATGATTGCCAGGTTCTTACCAGGTGCTGTAATAAATAATTCTTTACAGATTTGTGGTTTATGGTTTTATTCTTTCTTTTATACACTATATGATCACAAAGATCCGGACACATGCACGTTTGCGCTCTAGCAACGATTTCATGGAAATCAATAGGGCGTTGCACATCCCTTTGCCCGAATCACAGCTTCCACCCTTCGGGGAAGACTTTCCACCAAATGTTGGTAGGTACTTTCCGGAATGTTCCTCCATTCCTCCCGAAGAGCGAGAATCAGTTCAGGTACAGAAGTTGGCCGATATGATCTGGCCCGCAAGCGTCTTTCCAATTCATCCCACAGACTCTCTATAAGATTGAGGTCGGGACTTTGTGCCGGCCAACCCATTTCTTCGACCCCTGAGTCCGCAAACCACTGCTGTACACGCCTCGCTTTGTGGCACGGAGCATTGTCGTGTTGGTAGAGAAATGGCCCGTTTCCGAAAAATTGCCACAACGTTGGAAGTGCACAGTTGTCCAAAGCATTCAGATAACGGTCGGAGTTCTTGATTCCTTGCACAGGAACGAGCTGGCCCAGTCCGTACCATGAAAATGAGCCTCACACAATGACTCCTCCTCCTCCGAACTTGACTGTGGGCTCTGTGCACTCAGGTAAGAAGCGTTCTCCAGGTATGCGCCAAACCCAAACTCGTCCATCGGATTGCCAGAGTGTGTAGCGAGATTCGTCTGTCCACATTACACGTTTCCATTGGTCCATTGTCCAGTTTCTGTGGGCTTTGCACCACTCCAGACGTCGCTTGGCGTTGACCCTGCTGATGTGGGGCTTGTGGGCAGCAGCACGGCCATGGAATCCCATCGTGTGCAGTTCCCGACGAATTGTCATGGTACTGGCATCATTTGCAGAGGCGTTTCGAAACTCTGTGGCAATTTTTTCCGCCGAGGACTTCCGGTTGCTGCGGGTGACACGACGAAGCACTCGACGGTCTCTGTCCGTTAGTTTCTTGGGTCTACCGGTTCGTTGTTGAACTGTTGTTGATTCCCGGGTCTTCCATTTCATAATGACATCGCCTACTGTTGACTTGGGTATCTGAAGAAGGCTGGAAATGTCACGCACGGACTTGCCGCATAGGTGACATCCAACGATGGTTCCACGTTGGAACTCACTGAGCTCTGCCGAACGACCCATTCTTGCCAATGTCCAAGCAGAGTTGTGTCTGAAGGTGTGGGAAGTTATTTAAATGGTGTGCAAGTCATTATCATGTGACATTGGGCCAATCGATGATCTGTGAGGGGTGTCCGGATATTTTTGATCATATAGTGTAGCTTGTGCCCACAGTTTCAAGGTATTTTTTTAAATTTCCGCTTCAAAGTGTCACTAACGTCATGACCCGAACTTTCCAATTCTAAGAGTTGTCCGAGCACACTCGTATTCAACCGAATCGCATGTAAGACACTCCGAATTTAGTTCCGATTTTCTAGTACTCCGAATTTTAGTTCCGGCTCGATCGAATTCGAGGCGACTAATCGCATGTCGCACGAGTTTGATCTGCTCTCTTTTAAGGTCCGATCAGGAGATTTTGGTCATGTGGTCAATGTATTTGGGGCAGTGGATATTTACAGGATGCCTTTCTTGTTTCTATGGTGAATTCCATCATCAATAGCTCAAACAGCTGCGTTATCTTTCCTTTTTTGTATGTGCAAATAAAAAAAAATATCACGCATGCTCTAAATAAGGATGTCCAAACTCTTATAATTTCTAGGCAGCATCGCCCAACAAAAAATTGTCTGGCACGTAGCATTTAATATTTTTAAACGAGAACATCATAACCTGTCGTATCTGATATACTAAAGCATTTTATTGTTTACTGTAAAATTATCAATTATAAATTGTTTTTGAGACTAAAATTACTTTTTTTATAAAATAAGTAAATAATTAATTTTTTCCTTCTGGTTTTATTTTATTTTATTTTATTTTATTTTATTTGTTTTTCATTTTTAGATTAAGCGACGCGGGCCGCGGATTGCAACCCCTGCTCTAAATAAAGCCGTTAACATATTATATGTGTCTTCAAAATCAAAATTTAAAAACAAATTTAAAGCAAACATTTTATTGAAATTCATATAATAAATTTATTGCTGTTTTATCTCTTATATTTTTTTAATGTAAAAAAATGCACATCAAATCGAATTCTTAAGAACTTATTTCCAGGAGATAAAAAATAATAAACAGTAATATAGCGAGCGCTTAGTGTCTTTTCATTATCTAAAAATAATAGAGTAGAATTTAATTACATAGTGAAAACTGAAATATGACTTCATCGAACCTGTTTAGTACGAATAATTGTAATTCTACTTAGATGAAACGCAATCCATATTTAAATGGTAATGGAAATTCGAAAATGTTTCATTTTAATTGAATAATCGCATTTATTATCTATGGATCAAATTTCGTCAGAAAGCAAATGCCAAGAACGAAAAGAAAATAAAAATGCATAGATAAAGTGATATGTATGCATTATTTTTCCCAAGCAGTAAAGACTGTAATAACAAATACTGAAGGCTTAAAATAGAAGTGAAACTCCGTGTTTATTCCAGCATGAAATGCCATTGCCCGTAAAACATTGCCAGAAAACATGAGAATAAAATTTAATTTCAATGATTCAATTCATTAAATTTATAAAAGATTATTAATAAATACAATTATAAGAAAAGCACATAAATATTTACAGTTTTCTACATTTATTTCCATATAAAAAAACGCTTTGAAGATGTAATAAAAGAAACTATCCAACTTTAATATGTATTTGAAAAAAAAAATATTTTTATTATTATTAAAATTGTTTCCAAATGAAATTTTAAGAAAAAGGGCGTCTTTCCATTTTATTACCTGACTTCATTATCATGTAAATTTGGAAGTAACAATTGGAGTAATAAGAGGTTTTATAGGCAGAAAGAAGATTCTGGAGGGAATCTGTCTCCGATTCATATGCTAAAATAAATGACAAATATGTGTTTGAATTCAGACAGGAAACCAGAAGGAAATGGAAGCGCTTCATGTGATGGAAAATTATTCCTTCTGCAATGTTTATTGCTTTCCTCTCGTCCCTCTGAAAGAGAAACAAATATGAAACAAATAATAAGAATAATATTCGTACAATCACGTTTATTTAAGTCGCAATTAAATAAATTTTAAAAATTCAAATTCACGTTTGCTTGCTTGCGTTGCGCTTGTTTTCTTAGAAAACGGGCTAAAAGAAACTGCACATTCACATTTTCCATTTAGATGATAAATATTAACATCGCAGCATAGGGCAAATATCACCTAGATTTTTTTTTCTTATTATTGCAAAACGCCCTATTGCTTAGAAACACTTCACATCAAGAAAACCAAACATCCAGTCAATAAATTTTAAATGAAAATATTCTTTTATAAATGTTAAAAATTAAAAAAAAAAGTAAAACTTATACCAAAGCAAACGCTAAAAGATGTGAAGTGTTTTTTAAAATGTAAATTATAATGGAAAAAAAAATTAAAATTTTAAGTGAGAAGTAATATCTTATGAAGGTGAGTGTGTTTGAACTTGTGTGCGAGTGTGTGTACTTGTGTGCGCCTGGGTGCGTGTGCGTCTGTGTATACGTAATGCGAAAGCAATTAAAAGGATGTTCTCGATCGATTATACATGTTGCTCACTGAAATAGGCTTTTCGTGAAACACGCTTTTCGCTGCGTTAACGGATATGCATATAATAATTTGATATTTTATTTGTACGTTAAATTAAACAAAGGCCATTAAAGACAAATAAACCGTTCATGAAAGTTAAACATTAGAAAAATCACTGGCCCCAATGTTTATATAATATTAAATTACGATGACGCCGTTTATAAAAACATGATTGAAAATATAGATTTATATTCTAATAATATATTTGTATTAAATTTTAAATATTAAAAGTGAATAAAGTAAATTAAAAAAAAAAACCATTAAATCAAATTTATAAGAAATTATAGAAGTTAAACGGGCCAAAATAAACTAACCAAAATAAATATGAATCAACAAGAGAAAAAAAAACCGAATATACAGGGTGATTATAAATGATTCATCGGGTTTTGAAGTCTTATAGCTTCCAAGCTATTGATAGCACAAAGGGGACGCACATAGAACATTTGTAGTGTTATGACTAAAATGTGGTCAGTTTCTGGTTCTTTTCAGATGTAAAAATGCACATCTCATTATTTTGTGCAATACAGTCTTTTAAAACCCGATGAATCATTTATAATCGTGTACTTAAATGTAGGCAAAATGTTTATTTGGCTGCGAGTATATAAATCATCATTGATTATACAATCACCGAGGAACATATGCTGTTTTTATTTTTTAATACTGCTTATGTACGAAAAAATGGGTTAATCTGCAAATAGCACGTCACTTATCGATTCTGTTGGACTTCGGAACGAACAAATTGTCTGAGCTTATTAGAGTTCAAATTCGATAAAGTTGTCGGCTGTGGCTACAAAACATCTTGGAAATGTCCATTAGAGTTTCACGCAAGAAGTGTTAAATTCTGTCTAGAAACGATGCTGATCTGATTCCATATCTGATCTTGAACATATAGAACTTATTTAAGTTTCAGTCTAAAAGAAATTTTTTGAAGCTCCTTCCTAAAATGAAGAATCCGCCAAAACTGTTTACACATTTTACCAAAAAAAAACCGTGTAGAAACCATAACGAATAGAATAGTAAGTGTGATTACTTGCGTAGTTTTCTGGCGCATCCGCAAGATGTCATTGCATGCGTTTTCGACCAGCGAGTCGCAGGTTTTTAGTATTCGCTTACAAGGAAAAGGATGAAACGTTAACAGTAGTTTTATAAATTAATTTTCAAACACGAGTTCGTTTTTTATTCTTACTGTTTATTTACTGTTTCTCCACGGAAAAAATTCGAAAAGTTTATTTTTTTTTTTGCATCCAGGTAATATATCATTCAATAATTTTCGATTTAACCTAATATTTTATTAAGAAAAACGCCTCGATAGATTGAACTATTCAAAAATTGGCCCTCTCGTTCCCTCAGGAGAACTAGCGAAACAAGCAGTCATTTCTAGCTTAGTTTCGATTCTAGTCTATTTTCGATTCTACATAATGCAAGACTTTGCTTGCCTTTTTTGACTATCAAAATGCCTTTAACTTGTTCTCTCTTTGGATGTATAAATAAGAAATCTGATAGGAACTTCACGTTTCATATATTTATACAATCAGAATCGATTAAGAAGCAGCAGATTACCTTTAGTCAGCGAAGACGTTGTATCCAAATGCGAACAGCATAGTGTGATTTGTTAATTTCGAAGCGTCTTGCTTTTTCTATAATCCTGCAGTTTTAAATTCATTGATAATTAAAACGAAATTCATGGAAACTCGAATCTGTTCCAACTCTAAAAGGGCCTAATTCTGGTAATCTTTACAACGACCGCGATAGTCAGACATTTGGTAACCGCCGATGGAATGAAGTAGGCCTATCTGCTGTCATAAGTAGGGTCATAAGGTACGTGAACGAGTAAATATAACGAGTAAATTTTTTAAAATACGGGTAAAAATACTGCTTTAAACGTAACAAACGATATGCAAATTACACTATTAACACGTTATAACAAGCTCATCACTTATAAATAGTGAAACAATAAAATATACGACAAAACCTGAACAGGAAACGTGAAATTCCCATTTGCAGCCAGCAAAAAAACGCCATGAAGTTGGTCGAAATCGACAGCAGCGCTGTTATTTCGCACATCCGCCGCTCGCCTGATTTTTAGCATTGCTTAATACGAGAGTTATCACACTTATTTATGGTAGAAACATTTGAATAGCAAACATACTCAGACATTACAAGTTACCTTTGATATATACAATGCAGAATGTGCTCAAACTGATTGCTATTAGCTTCCAGACGCTTACGATATTACGTATTAAGGTGAACTGCTGCTTTGACAAAGGGACCCCCATTGTAGCCAGTTTTCTGGGAAACATGCCATCCTTTATGGTTCCCCACCATTTGATAAAAATCCAATGACTGTATTCACCAACTCGGGTTAAAAGTGCGAGTTGGGTAACCCAGAGTTAAACCTTAACATGTGATTTTCGTTATCCAATAGAGTAACGTTCAAATACCATTTCTCGTCCTAACTCTAAATTCTCAGATTAACCCGAGGTAGTGAATACCAGGGCTATACTGAAAGAGGTGAATACGACCCTGGTGAATACGACCATTGAGATGTTAAATCAAGGAATTCAATTGAATCTCTTTCCCTCTCCAGTGTCCTTGCAAATTCTTATCCGTGAAAGTTCTCACATCTCAGTGATATTCTGGTCGTGTGCCGTCTTGTTGAAAGAAAAATCTGCCGTTTCCATAGTCTATAAATCGATTCAGCTTCTAAAAAAGACCACAGATGAATATTGTTAAAGGATGTAAACATTATTGCGTCGCAAAAATTAGGACGTTTAGGATTTACAGAAAAAAGAGAGAAGTATGGCAAAAAATATTATAATTGCATTATCTCATTTAACCAATATTATAAATTAAGTGAACGACAGGATGACGTCATTTCTAAAGCCAGCCAATACACGTTAACGGAAAGTAAATCGCTTACCTATTCCATGAAACATTCGCTTTCGTTTTCAAAATATTGTTTTTGTGACGTTATCACGTGTTATGTAAGGAAATCATTCTATGGGAAACTTGGTTACTGGAATAATAGCATGTATTCTTCAGATTTATAATGGGAATGTGAGTTTATAAAAGTTTTGGTGATAAGTTTTTATTATATTGATAGAATTGACTATTCTAATATTGGATATAGATAATATCAATGGATTGTGAAAGTAAAGGAGGGGAGGTGTTCTGACAGGAAGAGACTATCTTATTGGAATTTATAAGATTTAAACAGAAATTGGTCGCTGGATTCATCGGTGAGATGAATTATTTGATGATTTTAGAGATAAGTTGTATCATGGAGTGAATACAGGATTCATGACTATTGTGATATTTTGATTTTGCTTTGTTTGATCTTTATAAAAAGAGAAGAGGAAAAGGAGACCGGATGCGTCTCTCATGTAAAAAGAATTGTGGGAAACAGAAAGTTATGAGTTCTGCTAAGGTGCTGGTAAGAGGGAGGTTGAGCGCTCTCTTCTCTTGGCTTGGAAATGTTTAAAGGCTTAATGGGAATTTGAAGGGGGCTATTTTGATGTAAACGGCTACTGTGAAGAATACGCAGTAAGTTAATAAATTGAATAGCTTCTCCTGCCAAATTTTGCAAGTGCAGACTCATCAAAATTAGGGAAATATGGAAATTCGAAATGGGGGGTGTCAGGTGTTGGAGTTGACCTGGTAAACCCAGTCAGGTAGAGCTCAACACTCTGCACATTCCGCCCAAGCTCACTGCATCAAGAGTGACAGTGAACTGCGTCGTCGATCATTTCCATAAGTAAAGGTAATCAGCATATAATGGAGTCATCATTGGAAATTGGAGATTGGAAATTGGAAATTGGAACCTCAACATTCTTCAGAACGAATTGAAGCAAGAGGTGGAATTTTCTTCAAGCGATTAGCATGGTAAGAACCTAACGAGGAAGACAACTTCGCATTTGAAATCTTCTGTTGAACTTAGTGGGGATACTTTGAGACCTCCGGTGGACTCACTCACTAATCGATCCGGATCATTTTGAAGTGTGTTTTTGTGCTTCAGTGTGATAAGTGAAATATTTTATGGCCTGTTTAAAATAAAAAGTGTTTAGTGTCCAAGATTGGATTAAATGTGATCACAAGTCTGCAGATGTCTGAAACTACATAATTGTAAATAGAGAGAAATTTTTTGACTAATAAAATTTCTTAGGTTGTCATGACAAAATGTGTGATAAAGGACAGTTTTCATTAGAATTGAGTTTCTAGTAGTGCTATCTCTATCCTCAGAGTGATTGAAGGAGTTGAACTTAAATTATTGAATAATTATCTCATTTACATTATTTTAATCTTTGCATGTTATTGTAGTTGTAAGTAACTGGGGATCTTAATATTAACTTTCTTCTTTAAAGTTAAGAACTATCATCTTTCTTTTCTTTAGATTTAAGGCTTATTTTATTTTTTGTATCTCATTGGTTTTTCTTTTAACCTTGAATAAAAAGATTTTTATTTAATTCTAATCCTTGCCTATCTTATTGGAATAAATAAGACACAACCTGCCACTTCTTTAAAGAACCCAACCTTTGTCCTTGATTGAATGTTTTCTTTGGTTTGAAAGGATTGATATTGAGCTAGCTAATAATTGATCTTTAAGCATTGGATTTTGGTGCTGATTTGAGATTAAGAAGGGGTGGTCCATTCAATGTGACAATGGTTACAATGGCATCCTACATGTAAGGTAGTACAATCAGGGACACAGGTTACATTTTCTTATTTATATTTAGTTTCTATTTTCGTTTTTTTTAATATATAAATGAAATTAATAAATTAAAAAATGACGCGGAATAGTCGACTCGAAGGCAGTTTGTTTTATATTATGACTTTTAATAGGCTTTCCACGTTTCAACGATATCTCCGCCTTTACTATAGTAGAAGAAGTGCATCAGGGGTAAAATCCAGACAAAGCATATTGATGAGAAGTCTTACTGCGCAATGCGCCTGTCAAAAAGATCGTTCAACTTACGTGGCGGTGAGTATAGTGTGAAATACCATTTGATTAACCAACATGCAGTCGAACCTCGTTAATACGCAATTCAAGGGGGCAAGCAAAAAATACGTGTTATCCGGGTATGAAGTACATTCGCTGAAATAGACGGGACCAATGGAAAATACGTATAAAACGAGATTATGTATTAAACAGTGTCGTATTAACGAGGTTCGACTGTGCGAGGTGCGTTCAAATTCTGATTGATAGGCCGCCGCAAATGCTTCTTTAGGAACCAGTTTTGTCTACTGGAAACTCCCTTATGCAAGAATGGAATATGCCTAAAGCTTCTGCTCATCGAGCGGCTTTTCATAGGCAAAACAGACCATTATAGAAGTGTTTACAGCGGCAATGTAATCGTGGCGTCAGCGTTGTGAAAAATGTGTACGGCTAGAGGATGACTATGTGAACAAATGACGGGAGTTTCAGCTTTCTAGGGTCAATAGTTTTTCAAAAATAAATTAGGAGACCTTAGAACGTGAACGCACTTCGTAAATGTGAGTGGTCATGCGAAATAGGAAGTGAAGGGAAAATAATAGTCTGAGAAAAACGCGTTAAAGGTTTGAAGAGGTGTACGAACATTCTTCTAGTAGTCACCCAGAAGCTAAAAACCCAAGAAAAGCTACAACATGTGGGCGATGTAAACACCAATGCATGCCATACGTTCATGCAAACAAAAACATTAATTCAACGTCACGCCATTCGCCGCAAACGTCCACAGCTTTGGATCTTCGACGGAAGCTCTGAAAAAAGATGGCAAGCAAAGGTCTACAGCCCGCCTTCGGGAACAAATCTTTGAACGTTGGCAAAAGTGTATAGTTATTATTTTTATTATTATTAAAAATGTAAGTTGCTACAGGGCATTACTTCGAAGGCCAGAGTGCTTAAAATATGCTGTGTCCCATACTGCTTTTTTCCGAGGCAAAGTTCGGGAAATTTTGAAACTTCCTCATATAAGAGACAATTGCAACTAAGGTGCGCGAGAAAAATAATTAATACTAAAAAATGTTCACTATAATAATATTCTGTTGAGACTAAAATAAAGTTGAAAGTTTAACGACTGCATATAACCAAAAACAAAAAAAAGTATTTGATGATCTTTTTAGGGTTTTCAGTACGTGAAGGAAGAATTGGGTTAGATTTATTAGTAATATTTGTTCGTTCTTATGGTATGATTTTTTTTGAAATTTTTCTTTTGTATGGTGTTAATATTGTTTGTTATATTTGATACTAATTAGTTTTTTCGTTGATTGGTTTGGATTTTTTTCTTTGTTAATAATGTTTACTTTTATTATAGTCTTAATAGGTTGTTCTGAATTTATTGTCTGGGCAAAAAACAAAATAATGTCACAGACTTAAAATTTTGACCAAACTTTGACCGCCATTTTACCCATGTTCCTGAATAGATAGGACATGTGTGCCTCTTATAACTTTAAATTACTTTTTGATGCTCTATAGAATTTTAAGTCAAAATCAAAAAATTCGAAAAAAAAAATTGGCAACCGAACGACCGACTTCGCAAATTCAGTAATGATGTCCTTAACATCACTGAAAATTATTGTACTCATGAAATGAATATCATAAAATGAAATAGCTTACATGTGGCAGTAAATGTACGCACATGCGATGAGCTGTTGTTGTTCATTGAAATGAAATTGTTTGTCTATGAAATGAAAATTATTTCATTTATAAATCACTCCACTTGAGGAATAAATAACGCAGTATACCTCTCAAAACTAGAGGTTAACAAATATACGCGCACACCTGTTTCGCATCTATTCACCACTTAGAAATATTTACCAGGAATATGTGCAGAATCCAAGGCCAACTCTAACCAGTAAGCAAAATAAGCATGTATTCAGAATGCCAGTGAGGAATAAACGCCATCAAATTTGACTCATAACTCAGAGAAAGAAGTGGTGTTTTAAAATGATTTTGCATCTGGAAGTGTGTTATACATAGAGCCAGCTTAACTTAAGTTAATGCCTCCTTTTGCAGCGTACACGTCAACAACCCACTTAATTTTGAAGCTATAAGGCGTTATATTTATATTACAGAATACATACAAATTTTTGTTTAGCTACTGCTTAAGTAGAGTAATTTATAAATAAAATAATTTTCGTTTCATAGAGAATTTTATTTTTATTTTCAATGAACAACAACAGCTCATCGGATATGCGTACATTTACTAACTACCACGGACAAGGTAAATAATGTGAATTGCATTTAATTGTGCTTTCCAATTCGTGAATTTTCTTTTATTAATTTATTCTAA
>JAHWFO010043354.1:35897-60549 GCA_023313115.1 Rhysida immarginata | reverse complement strand
GCGCAGGTCGTAACAGTTCCAATGCTATTCAAGTGAAATCGAAACAGCGCCACTGGTCTCCAACGGCCAGGCCGCTAAGGAAGGGAACTTCCGCTGTTGATAAACCCTCCCTCCGGCCTTCATGGTGCTGCTCCACAGGCTTCTCCTATCCCCCTCCCCACCATCTGCTGTTCTTTTGACCACCCTCTCGTAAATACTATTTTATTCCGTTCATTTAACTTTGGGCGTACGTATCTCTTCATGTTCCTAATGTGTTCTTGTTCTGTTCTGAGTTGTAACGTGTCAATGCAGCACAATCTGGCACCGCCTGTCTTGACTTGTCGGAGAAAAAAATAAAATCGGGCACTTAGTTGCTGGATTCGCTGATGACATTCGTTGAATAGAAGAACAACTGCCATGAATGCGCCGCGCAGAAACGGCTCCTTGAAGAAACCCAATCACCTTATAGGAAATTAGATACAAATACAATTTTATCTAAAGAAGGCTAGACTAGAGAGAGTAGAAAATAACTGCTCCAATCTTGGAATTTTATGTTCACCTAATAATTTATTTAGTATGCAGTCACTTATTTAAAACTGTATTTTTCATCTAAGGCTCAGTTTCGATTAAAGTCGAAGCGGCCTGGCCGCTTGGATCGCTAATTACATCCGATTTCACTAAATCCCCCGAGCTTCGCTTCCCATTGTAATTCTTCCCTGCTACAAGTACGATGTTGGAGGGGGGGGGTGCTTTCTCAGCTGGCGACAAAGCGGCCTGAAAGCGGATATACAGTAACGGCGCTTTGGCTGGCGATGTTATTCTGCCGACCACAGTAATGGCGCCTACACTAACAATAGAGATTAGTTCCACCACCAATGACGTATATTAAAGATAGACTCCGAATCCTATTGTTAACAGCGGCAAAAAGTGAAGCAAATTGAGCCATGATAGTTCTGGGCAGGAGTGAGCCGTGGAGTAATTAGCTGTCTGGCTGCTTTGTTTTTGAAGATTTTGGACCCGAGGAATTATTAATTCAAAACCATTATTCAAAGTTGTTCGGCGTACAACTGTACAAACAGACAAGAAAAAGGATCTGGAATCATTTTCCACAAAAATAAATCAAAAATACGTAACTAAAATGAAAATACGTTATTGAAAGACAATCGAAACGAAATTGAAATTGAAACCATGATCGAAAAATTGTTTATAAAATATAATAAAATACTTCAAATACAAAGTAAACAAAAAGATAAACTTATCACTCCGTGATCGGCGTGTGAAAGAATTATTAATCAGCTACTCTCGTGTTTAGCCATGTGTTTTGCATCATCTTCACTCACTTTCATCCATGACAGTTCTGGGCATGGAGCTTCCCAATTTGCTTCAAGTTACAACAATAGGATTCGGAGTCTATCTTTAATATACGTGATTGTCCACCACGGTCTTTTAATCCCCTGATCTGTGCACACGCGCAAATTCCGTTGTTGTAGTCAACAATTGGATTGCTGTATTTATGGAAGAAGCGCTTTTAGTCCCCTCTATTGCATGAATTTGGCTACATCTCAAACTTAACAATATAATTTAACGAACGTATAACGTAACAAAACTGTCAGCTACTATTACATGTTCAGCAACAAATACGCAACATCAGTTGACAGTTTTGTTACGTTGTACGATCGTTAAATTATATTGTTAAGTTTGAGATGTAGCCAAATTCATGCAGCAGAGGGGACTAAAAGCGCTTCTTCCATAAATACAGCAATCCAATTGTTGACCACAACAGCGGAATTTGCGCGTGTGCACAGACCAGGATATAAAAAGACCATGGTTCCATTTTTCGCCGCCTTCAAATTGCCCCAAAGATGGCGGCCACATAAGCGATCTACTCATTTCATACCGTTGGTTCGGACAACATGTTGCGGCATTTAACGGTCGGGAAAAAATGTTGAAAAATATTGATTTAGTTCAGCAAGGACGATATAGTGGTTGCACCCAGCAATAAATATACTCCAACCAGGGAATCACGAGAATGTCCATCATGGAAACTAGCTGGAGTAAAATTTAGATTCGTACTGAGGTTGCTGTTAAATAAATGACTGTAAAATTGTCAGCACTTAAAAGGGCCTTAGCAATTTAATAAATCGCCCATCAATTCAACAACAAAGTCATCTCCAACCGTTTCCCAAACCTCTTCAACGACGGATTCAGCTGGCCACCGACCAGTGCTGACCTTAATCCCTGTGATTCTTTCTGTGGGGTTCCTTAAGGAGGTGTTTAGCACACGCCCCCGCACCATGGAAGAAGTCCGTCAGGCAATCATCGAATCTTGTGCACTGGTTGACAATGAGATGCGCGGCGCTGTGCTGCAAAACTTCACCCTCAAGCTTCGTCGTGTTGTACAGATGAATGGAGCACACATCGAGCATGTTGTTCATGAGGTGTGAAATTCCAATGTGTAATGTGTATTTTAAGATCTATATGACATTCCTATGTTTATTAGTTCCTGAATAATAAGCCATTAAAATCGTACGTAGTTGACTGAATCACCCTGTAGTAGATATCATTGATTGGACTATATACAGTAGATATACGGATGTAGATCTTATTTGGTTGAACTATAGTTGTTAATTCGCCATTCGAAGAGCAAGGCTCCCAGAAGTGTGTTTGCAAGCCATCAAAGAAACAATGCTGTACACATGTTGGCTATAAAGATGAAATGAGGCAAATACTTGCAAAAGCGGCTACATCCATATTTTATCAAAATTCTACTAACAGTGGAAAACTATACTTGGCGATATGGTAAAATCAGTTCATTTCGAAACCGGCTAGATCCCACTTGAAAGTGCGTTTAAATATACTAGTATGTCGCAAAAAACAGCTACATCCATCACTGAGTTTGTTGCAAAAACAGCCACATCCAAATTATGCCTTTACGCATATTCGGTACCACGTGATTGCTTGGCAAGCAACTGTAAATAATTTAGGCAGAATTTGTCCTCTCTATAATTGGAAAGCCGCATTAGAACATTTTACAAATCCTCCTGCTCTGTGGCACTATAAGTTCCTTCCTACCGAGCGATTCATTTTAACCAGGTCCAGAAAACATGAGATTCTAATACAAGGCGAAGTAGATTATGAAACTTAAGTTGGAGCTCCAAAAGGTGTGATGAAACGTGGAAAACAGATTAGAAACATAAACTTTAATAGACATACCACGAGGGAGGAAGAAGATTAAAGACCGAAGCTCCAAGACATAGACACAATACTAAAAAAACATTATGGGCTTAAATGGCTTGATATTGATTGCTTAGAATATTATAAAAATATACTAAGCGAGAACGAACTATTTTCTGAAATTTCGAATGAATCAATTTGCGAAACACTTGAAGAAATACCGCAACCTAATATTTAAATAAAATCTCGAACTGATATTGTTTTACTTAAGTATATTATGTTTTTAGTTTAAGTAGTTACTACTTCGTTTACTAATTTTACTTACTAACACCATTACTTATGTTTATTTTTTGTACTGATCAAATAAATAAACATACGATATAACTCTAAGAAAATTTTTTCAAAATGATTGATGATGATTGCGGGATATTCGTACAACGGCAAGCTCACAATCAGAAGAGTGGACAGGAAGGCTAAGGTTAACTCCCTTTACTATCAGCATGGTTATTAGAAGTTAGTGGTTGGTCACTCCTCCTCAAAAGGCTATTAGCGCCAAAGGAGACTAGTAATCCATTTTTGCTATATATAGTATCCTCAATAGACTAAATTTATTTCTACTATCAACAACATCTTCAATAGACTCCATCGTTTAAATTTTCTTCCATCTCACAAGTTTCTTCATCGTTTTTCAAGATTGGTGACTTTATTTTTTATTTATTTTTTTTGTTTTTATTAAATTTTAATTTTACGATTTTCCCCATTAAAAGGAGACTAACCACATTTAAATTTTAAAAAAAAATTAGTAATTTTAAATACTCTTATTGTAATCGATGTGTTTTATGTATGTAATTTTTTTTTTTTACTATTTAATATATATTAATACAGAATGCTTTATTAAACATCAAAATACACGCGAGACACCTGATATAGCGATCAGTTAGCGACACCCATGGCAGCCGCCGCGTGCGCTACAATCGACGACGTCAAAAGCATGAGTCCTTTCCACTCCGTGTATTATCCCGGGCAACGCCGGGTACCTTTGCTAGTTATAAATATAAAACATTTCAGGTTTCTGGACTTCTGGTTTTAAATTTATAGCTTGATTTGAGATTGAGGCCGCATGGGTCCTGCCAAGAGACTTATATAATTTTTAATATATATTAGCTAAATTTTTAAATACCACACTATGATTAAACAAAATTTCAGGTCCCTAGGCCTTTCCGTTCAAATGTTATAGCTTCAATTGTATTTGAGGCCGCCAGGGGTCCCGAGGCCTATACAAGGTATATTGTCTCCTTGTATATTGTCTATAATTTTTAAATAACGCACTGTACAAATACAACACTTCAAGTTCTTAGGCCTTTTTAATATTCAAATGTTAGAGCTTGATTTGCGATTTGGGCTTCAGGGTCCCTGTCGAGACCTAAGAGGATTAAATCAGTTTTTAGTGTATATTAGCTAAATTTTTTAGTAAACTACTATAAGTATACAAAATTTCAGATTTCTAAGCCTTTTCGTTCAAACATTATAGCTCTGTTTGTGTTTAGGACCCCTGCCAGGGCCCCAGAGGACAATATACTTTTAGTGAATAATAGCTAAAATTTTAAGTAATAAACCATATATATGCAACAATTCAGGTTTCTGGACTTCTGGTTCAAAAGTTATAGCTTGATTTGTGATTGGGGCCTCAGGACCCCTGTCGAGACCCAAGAGGCTTATACCAGTTTTTAGCGGTCGTTTTTAGTGTATATTAGCTAAATTTTTAAGAAATTTTCTATAAGTAAACAAAATTTCAGATTTCTAGACCTTTTCGTTTAAAAGTTGTAGCTTTGCTTGTGTTTAGGGCCTCTGGGGCTCTGCTGGGGCCTATATTACTTTTTTTTTTGTATATTTACAATATTTTTTTAGTACCATACTATGAATATACAAAATTTCAGGTTCCTAGGCCTTTCCGTTCAAATGTCATAGCTTCGATTGTATTTGGTGCCTCGAGGCCCCTGGCGGGGTCCTACAGGCTTATATCAGATTCCTTCTATATTGGCTATATTTTTAGTACCACACAAAAAATATACAAAATTTCAGGTTTCTAGACCTTTCCGTTCAAAAGTTATAACTTGATTTGTATTTGAGGCCTCGGGGTCTTCTGGCGGGGCCCCAGAGGCATGCATCACATTTCTTGTATATTTGCTATATTTTTTTAGTACCACGCAATAAATATAAAAATTTCAGGGCCATAGGTCGTTCCGTTCAAATGTTATAACTTCAATTGTATTTGGGGCATCGGGAACTCCGGCGGAGCCCTAGAGGCTTATATCACTTTTCTTATATATTGGTTTTATTTTTTTAGAACCGCACTACAAATTTACGAAATTTCAGGATTTTAGGCCTCTTTGTTCAAAAGATAAAAAAGGAACCATGAAATTCATACAAGTGGCTCCTGAGGGGCCCCCGGCCACCCTAGAGGATTCGCTATATTTTTCGCACCGTCCTCTATACATGGCCTATGTGTGTACAAAATTTCAAGCCTCTAGGTCAATCCTTTCAAAGCCGGCCAGGTGGCCGAGAGGGCTAGGCTTTCTAGTTCTCGAGTCCGCCTGGTCGTGGGTTCGAATCCCGCTGCGGGCATGGATGTTTGTGTTTGTTTCGGGCTGCGTATAGATATAACTTGTGTAAAAGGCGCAAAATGACCTTAGTAGTCGACGCCAAAAATTCTAATAAACCAAACCAACCAATCCTTTCAAAAGTTATGGTGTGTGACATACACATTACAGAATACATACATACGAGGTTTTAGATGATGCTAAAACCCTAAAACTGGACGTGTGCAGTTAAATTTCCGATTTCAATTAGCTAACATTGTTGCGAAGTAAAATTAATAATGTGTAGTAATAATAATAATTGGAAATTTAATTGAATCTGCCCAGTTTTCTTTTATTGAACACAGTATAGTGCAACTCAGAATGCCGTTCAAAATTTTTATTTTTTTTTTAATGTCATTTTAAAATTTTAATGGGGTATTAGTTTTTGCTTTTCTGATGTAGTAAACAATTTAGATTTTTTTTGTAGTTAAATGTTTCCATTAAATTACGGCTGGAGATTTCTAAATATTGCAAAACGCCTATTCCGTTTTTTGAAATAAAACTTTTTTCGAGCAAAAGGCGGCTTTTTGTTAAAAGGCAGTCAATAAAAAAAGGCTGATTTTACAATTTTTATTTTCGTATACATAGTATAAGAAGTATTGTAATCACGAAAAACTTCGACCTTCAGATTTTCACTGATCTTCACGTTTTAGGGTCCCTAGATTACGAAAAAGTGATTTCTGGAAAATATCTGTGTGTGTGTGTGTATGTGTGTGTGTATGAGGGTGTGTGTGTGTGTGTGTGTGTGTGTGTCCACGATAGCGTCCAAACGGCTAAACCCATTATAATCTTTCTCTGGAGGTCTGATTAGTTTTCCAGTGGAATCGGTGAACCGGAAGTATCAGTTTACTCCAGCGCCAAAATATAAATTTTGAAATATCTCGTTAAACATTGCGTTTATGAAAATTTTGTATGGGGTAAAAAGTGTTCCAATTTCAATTATGAACAACTTTTGTTAAGAAAATTTTTCAAAATTCCAAACGGAAGTACCAGTTTTACTCTTGTCAAAATCCAGTTTTTTGCGAAATAAGATGGTATAGGCAAATTTGGAATCTATACCAAAGTGTTTAGGAGCTAATTTGAAGTAACTTTTATTCACAAACTTTTTTAAAATTTCTATCGGAAGTTGATTTTTTAGACAGTTGTTTAATTTTTTTCTGAATTTGGACCAGGTCATTTATGTATAAGAAAGTCGGGTGTGACCACGCCTCATTTTTTTACTTACTTCTCGAACCCGGGCTGTGAGGGCAGTAGCCCTATGGAGGATCTTAAGCGCTCGCGATCTTCCTCCATCGGGCGCATTTACTCAACGGTAATAGGCTGTGAGGAGTAAAGCTCTAGATTAGGAAAGTACGGCAATCCTTTTTCGCGCCGCCCGCAGCTGCTGACTGGTAGAACGGGAGTCACGTGAGTTTGTCAGCCATTGTTGGCCCAAACACAGCGACAGTTACCATTGAAATGCATGTGGAGGATGCGGTTTAATTACATTTTTAATGAAATATCCGTTATTTGATCCAAAATTTTAATCCAAATAAGCAACACTTCATGCTTCTTCAATCTGTTGCTCCCTGGAGGTTAATAAATTCCTTAAAAATATAATTTTTCCACACAATTGGGGCACTAAAGAAAAATTACTGAAAATTTTCATTACAAGTCGAATATAGTTTTTTTAAGAAAATACAATTCAATTAACAAGGTTAAACTGTCTGTGAAATGTGAAAGTAGGAGCATTAAAAACTTGAAATAAAACTTAGACGTTAGGTTTAGTTTATTTTTTTTTTTTTTAGCGAAGTTAACTATCACTCATCATTACTTGAATGTAATGTTTAAAATTGAATAACGAAAATAAAATATAGAAAGTTTTAACTATAATTTTAAACTTATAGAATAAGTTTTTGGTAGATTTTTCTCAACATTATAACGCTCCATAAATGAATAAATTAATAACTTTTAAAATACATGTGTAGTTCTTTTTTTGTGTGAATTTTATTTTATCAAGATAACATATTTTCCAATTATAATTTTTGAAATTTTCAATCAAATTAATTTTATAAATTTTTTATCAAAATATAATTACCGAATAAATTTTTATATTTATATCAAAACTTAAATTTAACAATTCCTATTTTATTAAATTTTATTTTGATACTTTTATAATTGTAATATTATTTAATTTAATTAATTATAAATTACTTTTTTAATTTAATAATATTTATAATTTAATAAAATTAAAATAAACTCTTAAATTGAAGTTTTGATATACATATAAAAATTAATTTGATAAAAGTTTATTAAATTATTTTTTAATAAAAATTTATAAATTTATATTTTAACGAATAAAATTACAAAAAACTACACGTAGCATGTATTTTAAAATTTATTAATTTATTCTTTTATTAACCCTTCATAATTGAGGTGAAAAACTAAAAACTTAATCTAGTTATCATTAAATCACCTCAAATGAGAGAAAATTATTTATATAGAGAAAATTTTAATTGAAAACAAAATTTAAAGGAAAATCAACAGTTACAAAATTTATTGATTGTCAGTTAAATTTCAAAACGATAATTATACGAAAAACTTTTTAAAAAATTGCACTTTAGCCGAATTTTAGTGTAAGCGTAACTCAATTGATAGGGCCGACTGGGCCAACAATGGCGGCGCGGAGAAGGTTTGCCGTACTTCCGTAATCTAGAGCTTAGTGAAGAATAGAGTGCCTTTATAACCCCGACGTCTGGTGGCGGATTATAAAACTTTTTGGTAGGAGATGATCACATCAAGCCAGTAAACATAAAGCAAACTATGTACTGGCGGCTAGCGACACGGTAGAACATGACGTCATGGTGAAAAATGGAAGGGAGAAAAGACTTTCGCACAGGCCTTTTACTATCTGGCAGGCCGTGTTTAAATTTAACAAACTATTACCACTCTCGGCGCTTCGCGCCTCACGTCGGCCCTGCGGGCCTCATTCAATGAGGCTCATTGGTCACTGCTTTCCGTTACTCGAACGCCTGCGGCGTTCTGTCTACGACGTCCCCCTCCGGGGGTAAATAATTGATATATACCCCAACCTATTTGGTTACAGGGGGCAGTTGGTTTCCCCTCGGCCGGTTACAGGAACTTGCGGCAAAAGTTTGTGCGAAAGTTTTTTCTACGCTCTCCCTCCCATTTTTCGCCATGACGTCATGTTCTACCGTGTCGCTAGCCGCTTCTAACTAAGTCATCAGATGTTAATTGTTGCGTTTATGGTTGCTCTAATACCTATAAAAACACTCAAGGAGTACAGTTTTATCGTTTTCCTAATGGAAAACTGCATCAAGTTGGGCTTGAAAATTGGATTCAAGCTTTGAAGAGACAAAGGTGAGCGCTATGCTGTTAACATGCATGGAACACCTAAGAAGAAATCTCCCAGCCGAAATTTTATTTTTCTATGTATGATTTTTTGCTATCCTTTAAATACTGTTTACTTTCTCATCCTGTGTTTTTATGTCTGAAAGTAAAGTGGTGCGCGCAGCATAATTGATGGTGCTCACAATTTCTAATAATCTTTGTTTTTCTTCTAGAGTTGGAGTTGACATTGCTTCTTTGCCCTACGTAATGATGACATTTAGCATTAAATTTTTTTTTTTTTGCTTCAATGTAAAAAATAAATAAATAAAAAGTGTACCGCTTACTGGAAAATTAAATATTGTGCTAACTAAAGCACCTTGCACCCCAGTTTTTTTACTTGGATTTTCCATGTCATGGAAAAATTAGTTTTCCCTTGATCTTGTTCCTCATTGACGTAAGATATGACTGCTGCCACATGCTTGCAATCACCTAAACCAGCTTTACATTGGCACATAAAAGAATCTATTTCACGTGTTGCTGAAAGCTAATAAAAACGATTAAATGAAAAACGATTAAAAATTATAAGGAAACAATTATATGATTTAGAAAAAAAAAGGTTTCTTTTTTTACCTTAATTTCAATGATGTAATTTCAATGATGAAATTACCTTAATTTCAATGAGCTCTGAGCGAGTTCTCCTACCAAAATGTTTGAAGGAATGCCACTAGGTGGCGAACTTGTTGTTTTTCCCATGAGCTCCTCACACTCTATACTTATACTCTATACCCAAGCGACTCGAACCCAGACATTCTCTATGTAGGCCGATCCTTTGTTCTCCTACCCACCAGCTTGGAAAATAACAACTGCCTAGGAAGAGCAGTTTGCGGCATCTGTTATCACGTGGCCATACCAACCCAACTGAGACTCTCAATGCGGAGAAGTAGCGGTTCAACACCTAAAGACTCCCTTATTGTGCAACTGCCATACCTCTCAGAAATCTCATTTCGACTGCTTGCACCCGCACTCTTTTGGTTCCAAGACTCATGACCATAGGTGAGAATGGGGACAAAGATAGATTTGAAGACAGAGAGCTTGACTTTTTTCCCAGCTTTCGTTACCATGGATGGCCATAGTTCACGTCTGATACAGCTTGCTGCACCCATCCGAGGATCCAATTCTCTTGCCGATCACTCGTAAATGCAGTCCCGGGATACTTGAACTTCTCCACCTGACTCAATGGGGCTCATCCCCTAATATGGAGAGCGCGCTGAGCAGGCTGTCTTGAAAGGACCAGAGCCTTAGTTCGTGCGACGTATATACAGGGTGACCCAAACTTATCCAGCATAATTTAGTAAATAAAAAAAAACACTTGAGAGTGCAGGTCACTTTTATTCCGCATACTGACAGAACATCACATTGAACTACAAAACAAAACGATATCTCCTCTACGCAGGACATGATGGGCCTGTTGATCCCTTCCACGTCTGAACGATCCTATCTCCCTTAGAACTTGGTGTACCCTCGAAAACACGTCCCGATGTGGATGGCGCCTATGAGGAAATGCATCCGCGTGCAACTTGCTGGCTTCTGCAGCGTTATCAGCAGCAAGCACATAGTAAAAATGAATGTCCGCATAATGAACTTCAACGTTGTGCTGCACAATTTGAGCAACTGCTCCAATCAACCGCCAAGTCAATAAAATACCTTTCACACATGTTACAAGTACGACGATTCCTCTTCCTGTTTGGCATATGGAAAACAGGAAGAGTACATTTAAGAATAAATAGATAAACGTACGTTTTTTTCTAGGAAAAGACTCTAAATAAAAGAAAATAGACAAACGTCGATATCTCACACACGATAAAAACTAGATGTAATGTTTATAGGACATTTTTTGTTCCATTTGAACCATACAATGTTCCTAAACAATTATGGGTCACCCTGTATAAAAACAAATATATTAAGCTATTTGATAAAAGAACTTTTATTTTCCTGCATAGATCTAAGGTCGCGGATTCTAATCCGAATCTGAGGACAATTTTTTTTTATTTTTTTTTATTTTAGTTATTATCGACGCCTGATTTAAAGCTATTTGATATTTTTCTCCTATTTAAATCTCATCTTTCGTTTTTTTTTCCTTCCTGAAATGTTTTCTCCATAGTTATTAACGTGGTTCTTTTTCGAAAAAAAAAAAGAATAGCTGTCCTTTTCAGTTGGTTATTCTTATAAAACCAGGACCCAATAATTAGAATTATTTGCTATCCAAGGAAAATTAAAATTTAGCGTGTCCAGTTGAATTTCAGGTTTCAATTGTTGCGAGATACTCGTAAAATAAAAAAAAAAGCCTTCGAAATTGAAAATTTAATTGAACAGGTCCAATTTTTATTTCGTTGAGTAGAGTTTTTAATTAATAAATATTTGTGGGAAGCTAATATTTGTTTCTAACGAATTCTTTCATGATATCGTAAAAGAAGACTAAAAAAAGCTAATCAGGTGCTTTGAAACATATTTAGGGTGTCGAATACCTTTTTTTTTTTTTAAGATTTTTGTACAGTTTTCTGAAATGAATATTTCCAAATTAAAAAAAATAATAATAATAAACGCAAAATTAAATTATATTAACTAAAACTAGACTGGAATTCATAGCCCATTTAAAGAACTGACCAGGATAAATTTTAACACATATTTTAATTAATAATTTCTAATAAAAAAAAGTGATATACTGTATTATTGCTTGAAACTTTAACCCCCGGATACCCTAGCTTATTTTAAAATCGTGGTTTGAAATAACTATTCAGCAAGTTAAACCCTGCGATTCCTGTTCGCGCTCTTTTGACCTAGCTCGCAAAACAAGTTTTTGATACATGATTTCTCCCAGATACAAAATTCGGAATAATTTTTCGCGCACTTAAAATCTTAGATATATAAGATGTTAAAAAAATAATAATAACAATCTCGAGCACTCAAAATAGGTATGAGCGCTTCCTTTTCCTTCATTACTGCAAATATTTTCATAAACAAATAATTTTTCCCAGTCGTTTCGTTTCCTGGCGATTGGTTTCAAATTGTTCGAATAGATGGCAGGGGCAACGTCGTCGCTTGGTGGCGAAGTGCGATTGGAGGCTATTCATTATCAACGTGGCTATGGTTCCATCATGGCGTCGACCGGCTTGAAGGTGGACGTAAAAACTAGTATATTGAATCCGGGAGGATGTAAAAGTCTTATAACGTTTACAGTATTAGCGCTTGCATGGATCGCAGGCTTTAGTTCGCGTTTATTTGCTGTTATTAGGTTTGAAAGTATAATTCATGAGTTCGATCCTTGGTAAGTGAAGCACGTTACTCATTTTATCGCGTTGTGCATTTTAAATTACCATACAAATAGAGACGAGTGAAATACTGTCCTGAGATAAAATCTACGTTTCTGATTTAAGTAAAAAATAACCGATGATAAAATACGATTTAAAAAAAAATAAAACGTTTATATTTTTTTCTCAATTTCTATTATGGACTTAATTATTTGTTGTAATGGACGGAAAAAAACGATACTTTAACTCATACGTATCATCATTTGCAGGTTTAATTATCGTTCGACTCATTATATGGTTCAACATGGGTTTTATAATTTTTTAAACTGGTTTGATGAAAGAGCATGGTATCCTCTCGGAAGAATAGTCGGAGGAACGGTACGTACATTACTTGAGCATGGAAAAATCTATATAAATACCCTACCTCTCATCATAACTGCTGAGTGATTTTGCTTACACTATTATGAGTTAAGTCTGTGAAATTTATCGAATTTATCTGTTTACATGCTAGGTGTATCCAGGGTTAATGATAACGTCGGGGTCAATACATTATATTTTAAGTATACTTAATATACCCGTGCATATTAGAGATATTTGTGTATTTCTTGCTCCCGTTTTTAGGTAAGTCTAAATAACTGCTCACCTTGCCAGTTCAAAAGTTCATCATTTAGTCTTCTTTAAAACCTATAAAAAAATTCCCCAAAATTTAATTATCAATGAAATACAGTTTGTAGCATAATAACAATACCTATGTAAATTATATAAAAAAATAACACTTGTTTTTCTTATTTCTGATTCGTAATTTCTCATTTTCAGTGGTTTAACAGCACTATCGACCTACTGTCTAACAAAAGAATTATGGTCTCCAGGGGCTGGACTTTTTGCAGCCTGTTTTATTGCCATAGGTAAAAAAGAAGAAAAAAAACAACAACTATTTTTTAATATTTATTTTATCCAATTGTAAAATTGAGACGAATCTTTAAAAGCCCGCATTTCTCTATTAAATTGTAATCCCCCCTCCATACTTCACCATTTCAAAATAAACTGTGGTCTTAATACAGTAACCACTAATTTTTGAAAAGCATCAAGACATTAAATTGTAAGTCATTAAATGATAAACAGATACCAAAAGTATGCCTAAAAGCCATGTCACTTTAAATTACATGTGAACATTATTTTAAATTTAGGGTTTAAATTACATGTTTTCTTTAAACTTATCATTCCATGAAGAGGAAATCATTTCTTCTCATTTTTTAATATATCACAATTCATTAGTTATTTTCCCACTGTAAAACTTCTTAAAATAATAAATTAACCTGAGAATATATTTTCTAATTTCTCTCAGAATATAAAAATTCAGAATAACACAAAGCTTCCCTGCATAACAATAAATTTTAGTCTAATAATTTGGGACTGTATTTTTACATTTTGAATCCTTTGAACATGATCAAAATTTTTATAAAAATACTTAATAGCGAAGAAGTTCAGAAACCTTTTTTTTTAATTTTTATATCTAATTTCTTTGCTTTCAATGCCTATATGGGCGATTTCTGTTGTATAAGTTTTGTGAATTCTGTTCAGATTGTTTTAAATCATGATATGTAATAATGATATTATATTAAAAATTACACTGTATATTCTCTTTTGCTCCAGTTCCAGGATACATTAGTAGATCAGTAGCTGGCAGCTATGACAATGAAGGCATTGCTATATTTGCACTCATGTTCACATATTTCTTATGGGTAATGTTATTTAACATTAATTTACTCCCTTGTCATTCGCATTTGTTATTTACTCAGAATTTTATGATCGGCAAATTGCAAATAGCCATAATAAAACAATGTAACTTGATGATAAAAATTGGGCTCTGTTCTCTGAAAATTTTTTAAAATGTATTTTTGTGATACATGAAAATAATTTAGAGAAAGAATTTCTACTACAGTAATATTTGTAGTTACTTTATTTAAATGTATAAATTCGTAGATCAACATCTTGATATATGACGTTTTCTTGGAAAATCTCACTATGTTAACTTTTGCGCCTATAGTATTATCATTTCTTCATACAGTACCTTTATTAACCTAAAAATCTTGATTTAAAAATGATCTCCATATCTTGAAACCTCTTTATCTCAAAATTTTTTATGTTCCCATGAAATTTGAGACATTGAGGTTTGACTCCTAATTGCATGATGGAAGGCAAGCCCACTTCTGCATTAATGTTCTCTGATACGTCAATAACTGCTTCCCCAGACGATGGATAGGATGAGGAGTCCTGTTGCATAGCCCACTTGCTCACTGGACTTCTACTTATGGGGGCACCTCAAAAATGTTGTGTATTTGGAGCCACTTTCTGATGTGGGGAGAATTGAACAATGTATCAATGCAGCCTGCGATACTATTTGGGTACAGGTTGGAACTTTTGAATGAGTGTGGCAATCCATGTGCGACATGTGAACGCTTGCATTGCATCCCAAAGAACATCTTTTGTAATGTTGACACTCTTACTATCACAGTAATGTCATGTTTTATACTAATTGTTCTATTACAGACAAACAGTCCATTTCCAGACATAACTTCATATGAAATTTTTAGTTCCTTTTCTGGCAAGGAATCTCCTCCTGAAGTTTGTCCCTATTATTTTAGCTTGCCCAGCATACAGATGGATATATGTCCAGGTAGCTTATGTATAATACTGTTTTTGTACAATACTGATACTAATTAATTAATCTTATGGGAAAACTTGATTCTGTTTTTGAAACATAAACTGCCAGCCCGAAATGCCTAAGTAAACACACTCATCCTCAAAAGTTAAGGGAATTACACGATTGGGCTGTTGGTCTGCAAAATGTCATTAGAGTACAAAACAAGAAAGTTGAAGCACCACTGCATGCAAATAAACTGCAACCAACATCTCCTTCTGTGGAGGTTGTTTGTAGTGCACGTTTGGTCACCATTCTATAGTATGTGGAAACCGCAGATGATATTTAATAGGCTGTTTGATGGCTATAACTGCTACATATGCTGCATAATGTCGTGATATACTGCGTTACCTATAGTCTGCAGATCATCATATCTTGGTCCCCCGTTTAATCTATTTCTGATCATCAATTATGTTTTACAGGTTTCGTTGCTTAGCACACACATAAAAATAATTTTTGATATAATAATATCAATATTAAATTTATATACACCCACATTCTAAAAGTCATGGGATAGCGGTAGACTATTTTTCAAGTAGCAGTAACATAATGTGCAAACAGTATAAATATGCAAATCTGTGTCAGTAGGTTTAGTTACACTGTCATGAGTAAGGGGTGAGGTGTTCAGTGTGGCAATGGCTACACGACGAGCTATCAGAGTTCGAACATGGCCTGGTATGTGGAGCACAACGTATGGGTCATTGAATATCGAAGGTGGCTCAAGAATTCAACATCCCACGGTCCACATCAAAAGTCTACTAAGAGTACCCACTTGACGTCATTGCCTCCCACCATGGACAATGCAGTGGTCGACTACACCTTCTCAATGAACAGGACCAACGGCATCTGAGTAGGATGGTCACCGCTAACAGGCAACTGGCACTACGCCAGATGACATCTGATTTCAACCAGGGTGATACTAGAGTTATATCGATGTGAACTGTGCAACGATATCTGGTGTCCATGGGATATGGAAGCAGAAGACCCACAAGGGTGCCCTAGCTAACAACAAGACATCGTCAGCAACATCTCTCCTGGGCCCATGAACACATCGACTGGACACTTGACAACTGGAAATGTGTGACCTGGTCTGATGAGTCTCGATTCCAGCTAATACGAACTGATTGTAGAGCTTGAGTGTGGCACAGACCCCATGAGGCCATGGATCCAAGTTGTCAAACATGCACTTCGCAAGCCGATTGTGGCTCCGTAATGGGCAATTGTGGGAAGCCCTCTAGCCGGAATGGTTGGCAATGTCTTCAGATTTCTTCCACCATTTGTGGAATCAATGCCACATCACACAGTGGCACTTCGCCAGGCTAGAGGAGGTCCCACACGTTATTACCGTAGGTGCTATCCCATAACTTTTGGTGAGTGTATGTATATATAGATTGTAATAAACAATGCATGTGAAAAATGAATAATTAAATACAAAAACTCTCAAATCATTACAAAAACAAGGAAGAAATACAAAGGACAAAACTTAGAAAGAAATCCACTTCTCTTTTCTCCATGAACTCACCAAATGGACCTTGACAGTCTGCATGATCACCTAGTATCATGAATGCGCAGTAAAATAAGTTGGGAACCAAGATCTGATCTGCAAACTATAGTGAGCCAGGATCAATGAGATGCATCGTATAGGTTTTCCAAGCATAAACCCCAAACTCAAAGTTGCCTGTAGACTATACCTCAAAACAGAGGTGTCTGTAGATGCTACTAAGTCTCTAGCAAGAGCCCCTGCAATGAATTACCTATAACGTCTGGCATTAGGGTGAGAAATTGGCCATCCCAGTATGTGGTGCCACTTGAACTATCATTTCTGGAACGACTTTGGATATTTCCTTGTTGCTGAAATGTCCTCAAACGCCTCTTGAATTGTGCAAAGCTTGCGACACTCCCAGTTAGGACTGGCTTGCCTCAAGATGTCGAAGAGTTCTTCCTCTTGTCACATCATCCAAATGAACATGAGAAGCCATGATATATCCATAGAAATTTCTTCAAGTAACCAAACAGGTGTGAAACAACACATTTATAGTGAAATAATGGAACTTTCACATTGCCTCTACAAGTTGTGTGATGGTAAATAAAACAAGAAATGTCGCTACGTTCCTTGTAGAGGCAATGTGCTGAACCATATTTTGGTTTTCTGCTTACATAATGTTAATAAAGCTTGTTGTATCTCTCTACAAAGTTTGGTGACATTTTGCATACCAAAAAAAAAAAATAATAATCTTGTAAATCCCGAACTCTTGAGCACGAGTGCATTTCTGCATTGTTCTTAAAAACCAGTTTCTTTCATTAGAGACTATTTAATTTTATATCCATCCTAAGTAGAAAATATTTTTTGGTGTGACCAATTTTGCAATTCGATTGTACAAAATCATTGAGATTAATGACAAACACCTCATGGCAAAAGTACCAAAATGTTGTTTTATAAATGCCAGTCATGTACATTGTAATTTGCTTAGTTTGCAATATCCATACTTATTTGTCTCGGACAGCACAACTTTAATCTTGATAGGTAGTGTTAGGCCATCCTGCATTAATAGAGAGATAAATAGAATAATGCAAGTTCGGTATCGTTATATCAAGGGTATTTTGTAGTGAATTTAACAGTCCATGTATAAACTTATTGTTCCATCAAATAAAATAACTCAGGAACAGCTAAGAGTCTAATATCATAAAATGGAAAATGCCATTTCTTTTTGAACTCATTATGATTTCAAGCCTATGACAAAATAGGATGGTGTGTTTGTAGAAAAGATTTTGCTTCTAATATGAACTACTTAAAGGTAAAATCCTACAACAGTTTGTGAATATTTAAAACTTCCATTTATGATAAAATAACGTTTTAAATATGCAATAATTATACATTATATTATTGAAATCAATAAACTTTTAAAGTGCGAATGGTGAGGGGGTCAGCTAATTTCATTTTAATCATAACTGAATGATGATGATAAATCTCAATTTTTGTTTTTTTTTGTAGGTTAAAACTGTTAAACAGGGATCTATTTATTGGGCAGTTTTAACAGCACTCTCATATTTTTATATGGTATGAATTTTTTTTTCTTTTAATGTTAGATAAGTTTTTTTTTTTCCAAATATTTTGCAAGCTTTGATATAACTCTTCCTGTAGTTTTCCTTTTGGTTTAAAATCCAAATTACACTTAAATCACTATGTTTTAAAATCCAAACAGACAGAATATAATAATAAAATAAATACAAACCAATACTTTCAGGAAAAAAAACTAATACAATATTCAAAATTCAAAAGTTAATATTCGCAGTTGTCAGCCCTCTAGCAGCCAGTGACTCAAGCTTCCAATATGGCTGCCAAAGGGGGTAGGTGAACAGCAGAAGACACCTCATAGCATGACAGTCAATGGTGCAGCTAACTGAATAAGCATGAACGACTCTATATCTATCATTGATGTTTTAAATTATCTTGGATTGAACGCCAGTAATGAAAGAAAAAGTGTTTGGTAGAGCGGGAAGGCAGTTTTAAATGCTCAGCATGTAATACTTTGTGGAAAACTTCCATTTGTCTTTTGAAAACGTTAACAGATCTAAAAAGCATGCGAACATGATCTCTCGCAAATCCTATCTCACTAAGAGAACTTCGCCCAAACTTCAAAGTATTGTAGACCTTGCCTAGGGAAATTTGCATCCCAAATTTCATAACTACATACCATTTAGAGTATATATTATAAACAGATAGACCTCTCTAACTCCCACCCCTGTAACCTGATCCCAGTGGGCCAATCAAAACCAAAGTAAATAGCGCAGTTGACTATAGAACGCTGTATTCCGAATTTCAACCATATACGTCAAAAAAATGTATCAAATATGAAGGGGGGAGAGAGAAAGGCTGACATGGTTAAACCAATAAGTTGCTCCATTCTTCTGCTACTTAATAGAGCTTTGATTATATACCTTTATCTGATCCGTACATTGGCAGGGTTGATAATTATGTTTACCTCCTGTGGGGTCGAACTAACACTGCTACTCCTTAGCACTAGGTCTTTTTTGTGTATGTAAGGCGAAAGTGCACTGCTGTGCCTCACACAAAATACCGGTATTACATGCTGAGCATTTAAAACTGCCTCCCCCCTATACCAAGCACCTTTTTCTTTAATTACTCCAAGATAATATAAAATATCAGCGACGGATATAGTTGTTCATGCTTATTCGGTTAGCTGCACCACTAGCTGCCATGCTATGAAGTTTCATCTACTGTCCACCTACCCCCTTCGGTGGCCATTTTGGAAGCTTGAGTCATTGGCTGCCAGAGGGCTGACGACTGCGAATAAAATATAAAATTTTAAACTCCAATAAAATATATAAAAGTTAATATTTAGCACCATATATAAGACTTAGTTAAATATAATATTTTTACTAAGTATTTAACTTAAGATACAAAAATAAAGTGAAACTTTTTTTCAGTTTGATGAGACTTTTTTGATGAAAAACTACCAAAAACCAGATTTCCATTCAAATACGATTTTATAGTAGAAAATCTGTCTTTTCAACTGATCAAGATGCTCAGTCGATATACAGGGTGCATACAAAATAAGCCCCCCCCCCTTTTATTTTTGTAACCGTAGCAGATACGTCAATTTTGATGAATCCAATGAATAGGAAGTTATTGGTGACTTATCCCATGGTGCACTTTTCATCATTCAAATATGCAAATTAGGACACATTCAAATCCTATCTTAAAAACCGTAACAGATACACGAAAAATTCCAATTGAAGACTTGTTCAGCAAGGAGTTCCGACAAAACAAAAACTTCCAAAATCCGATGAACGGATCACCAACAATCACATGTTGAATTTATTAGTTACCTCACATGCACTTCACAAATATATTCGAATGTTCAATATGCAAATCAAGAAATTACCAAAAATTACCATAATAATGTTCACTTTCATGAGGAAAAGCAAATAAAAGGCATGTGTCAGCATAACGGAAGAAGAACAATTCCAGGATGGCAAGCTATACTGTTCCTGAAATGGTCAACATGATTTGGTCAAAAGCTTTGGATTGTTGGTGATCCGTTCATCGGGTTTTGGAAAATTTCTTTTTTTCTGGAATTCCATGCTGAACAAGTCTTCAATTGGAATTTTTCATGTATACATTACGGTTTTTAAGATAGGATTTGAATGTGTCCTAATTTGCATATTTGGGATGATGAAAGTGCACCATGGGATATTGGATTCATCAAAATTGACATACCTGCTTCGGGCTCATTTTTGTATCCACCCTGTATAAACAAACAGTTTAAAGACCTTTAAAGAACTGTTTGATATAAATTGAAGAACAAAATGGCAATTAAAGAACAAATTATTCAATTGTTTGCATGCTCTTTCTCCTCTTCATCCCCCTTCCCCCCTTCCTCTGGGTCCAAAGTCATTGACTTTCGAATACATTTCTTTCTAACTTTCAATAAAATAAATTCATAAATTTGAACAAATACAATATTACTTGCTTAGAGTGAAATCCAAGGAACAGTTTTTTGGGGGTTTTTTTCTCCCCCGTTATATCCGAAATATAATAAAAATGTATAAAATAGGCATAATCAGTATGTTAAAAAATTTTATTCATGATCTTTAAAAAATCCAAGATGGTTTTCTGTTTTAACGATTTTTTTAAATTTTTTGTTTACAAACTTGTGTACATGTACTTTAAGGCAACTATCAAAAATTTCGTTTGGAAGATCACTATAAACAGTTTAATAAATTTTCATTCGTTCATAAGAGAATCCATGTGCTTTGGTGATGGAATGGCCTCTTCTTGCTTGTCATCATTGCTTTCTTCGTTCTCCTCGCTGCCATCTTGGTTTCTTTTGCATTGTTTTTGCAATCGCATCTTCACTAAGCAAGTCTGAAGTTATGACATCATCGTCAAATGTTACAAAGTCTTCAAACGTCATCGATGCTAACTTCTCTCTATATAGCCTATGTCTCTTGATCACCTCACATTCTTCAAATCCCTCGAATTCTTCCTCCTCCTCAATTTCGTTACTGCCACTGCAAAAATCTGCTTTCATATGTATCATACGATTGGTTTAAACATGATTGGATGCCTATAGGACCAATTTATGGTGACAATTGGTGCTATTTTCGAAACAAATTTGATTAGTTTACCTTCGCTATAACCAGATTTCTTTCAAAAACATTTCACAATAAACGTGTAAAAATGCATAGAAAATAGGATGATGGGGTTAGGAACGAATTTGGTTTCGCTATATGTGGGTGTTCGTTATAAGGGATAATGCCAACACCACCTAGAAAGAAAGCCTGTGCACTGGAAATTCATGATCACAAGAAATCATAATTTCGGGTTTAATATTGGTAGAAATACGATTAACAATGCCTTTTTATGATGTAACAATGTATGAATTTTCAGTGCACAGGCTTTCTTTCTAGCAGGTGTTGGTAATACTGTATTAAAGTTTTTAATATAAAAAATTCTTCCATGGTTTTGGCAGTTTTTGCAGTAGTTTTCATGCCGATTCTCATCGAAAATAATTTTTTAGTATGCTTGCACATTTAAACTCATCACCAGGCTGCCATTATTGCTGTATAATGGATAGTTTGGTGTGATAACGTTGTTCTCAAGAAATTTTCACGATTTTACCGATAAAATGAGCTTAATGCTATAGCTGCAGCCGACTGGGCAGAGCTTGCCACACAAAAACTTGCTTTTAACTTCACTTGAAGGTTGTTGCGATAATTTCGTATGTTGGCTGTCGGGTTATGCTAAGTTGGGAACCAAATTTTATAATAAAGAGCTAATATATAGCTTAAAATTTATTGCCGGGACTGAAAAATCCTTACATTATAAGGATAATTAAGCTAAAAAGATTTCACTATACAGAGGTTGAAAAAGCATTAAATCAATAGGTTTTTGCCGTGACCACAGAAAAAATACATTATAGAGATAATTTCACTATATCAACATTAGTTATACAGAGGTTCTAGTGTACTGCGGTTAGACTATCTATAACATAAAACTGTATTTGACAAAAAAAAAAAAAAAAACAAGAAAAAAAAACAACAACACTGCATGTAAGAATTAAAATAATTATAACAATATTTCACATACCATTTGATTGAATATGTAAATGATCAAATTTTTTGCAATCTGAACTTAGCCATACTGTTCGAGACTTCACTCTTACTAACAATGTTCGCAAAGAATTATAATCTGTGGTGCCATTTCCTTTTATGAGCATACCCCCTTGCATTCTTGTGTGTCACCGGAGAAATATTAGTACCAGGTGTACCAGAAAATCTGCACAGAGCAATTGAAAATACAATTTACAGTTCTACAAACAAGGTACTCTGTTTCAGGGATCCTTGCTTAATTTTGTCACTACCTCTCGTTGCGATCACTCCATCGATTCTTAAGTAAGAACTAAAATTTATGTGGAAAAATATGATGTAAGAATAAATGAATGACTCTTTTGCCACAACAATGAAAAAATAGAAAAATACAAATACAAACCTTATACTGAAAGATCTTTTCGGAAGCGATTGCTACCATCGTTCAGCAGTCCAGGAGTCCCCTAGTTCGAAGACCGACGAGTGAACTGCCTGTTTAGTGAAAACTAGACGTATTTATACGGAACACTAACCAATCCTGACAATGGTCGAAAGACTGTAAGAAGCCAATTTCGTTGGTTGGTTATTCGGGTCAGCCACTGAATTAACGAGGTATCGTTAATCGGTCCTATATCTAGGTTAAGGATCGGATGTTTTCTCCACCTGATGTATCGCAGTGATTTCAAAGGGGTCCAGGAGTTGCCTTTTATTTATTGAGGATATCAATTTTATATTATTAATAGGAAAATCGTGGCCAGTATCGATGGAGTGCTTAGCTACTGCAGATTGGTTTATCCTTACGTATTTTCTATGAGCCATGTGTTCTTTGTATCTAGTTCTGACATTGTGAACCATTTGTCTTCGATAGACCTTGCACATTGGGCACACTTGATTTCATAGATTCCTGATTTAAATAGAGCCGGGATTTTGTCCTTTGGGTTTGGTAGGGAGTCCTTGGTTATGTTGGGGTTGCTGAAAAAAAGGAGATTCAAAAAAATTCATCAAGGACACTTGGCAGCCACAAAAACTAGGATAGTATGATTTCCGTACCATATAATAAGCACCTAATTAAAGGATTGAGCTCTGCACTCAAGTCATTTGGCCTTTCTGTTCGTTTCAAAATAGCCTTTCTGTCCGTTTCAAAAACAACACTCGTATATCAAAATAGCCGTTCTCGGTTTTAATTTCTATTACTTATTCTGGAACATGATTACAGGTTTCATGTTCCAGAATTAGTTTTCCAGAATGAACTGTTATGTTGTCACTACTTTAATTAACATGAGGGCCAAAATGTTGTATATTATGTCCACTCCTTATCTTTTCATTTGTATATTTCATTTTCCATCCATGCTTGAATTCCCACAAAAAAAAAGTAACTGTCATGACTTAATGCCCTAACACTCGTATTTATACAGGATGGGAAATATATTTGTCAAAAAGCTTATTGATTTAAGCTTATCAACAACGTTGAGAAATGTCTGCTTTGTGATCTAATATAAAGTTAAGCATTAGTAACTGCTACATATACGAGCTGCATTGCAGATGGACAGTTGCAAGCAAATTTCTGAGCCATTTTTTGGATATGACTGATATACATGAATCAAATGTTGGAAATAAATTCATTTTATGTACTGTATCTATTTTTTATTAGGTATCTGCTTGGGGTGGTTATGTTTTTATCATCAACTTGATTCCACTCCACGTATTTGTTTTATTATTGATGGGCAGATATTCACAAAGAATTTATGTTGGTAAGTTGCTGAAAATACTCTGTATTTTTCTAAATTGATTATGTTCATAAACATTTACAAATTTTTGTTTATTATAGCATTTTATTTGTGATATAAATATTTACAATATTTCTTTTTTTGTATTCTACTCCCTATAGCATATACTACTTTTTTCATTTTGGGATTACTATTATCAATGCAAATTCCATTTGTTGGATTTCAGCCTGTTCGCACAAGTGAACATATGGCTTCTGCAGGTAAATTAAGCAAATGGTTGAACTTATGGAATTTTTAATCATAAACACATTTTTTGTGTGTAATTGATAAAATTTGTTATTTCCTCTAATACAAGTTGGAATATCAAATTACTCGTGTATAAGTTGACCCCCAATTTTTGACCCCAAAAAGTGGAAAAAAACCTGCTTGACTCAAGCGTAAATCGAGGCAAAAAAAAAAAAAAAAAAAATTTATAAACACTTGTGAGGGAAAAAACTTATACAACAACTATTACAAGCAGTTTTACACAAGACTAAATTTATGATATTTTTTACTTTTTACAAATTTAAGTTGTTTTTTTTTTATTTTTTTATCTTATTTTGAACAAAAACAAGAACGATATACAGTATATTACATGTATTTTATTTTAGAAGTTTGTGTTCGTAATAAAAGCCGATGTCT
>JAHWFO010043354.1:0-35497 GCA_023313115.1 Rhysida immarginata | reverse complement strand
CTGTATTCTGAAAAAATATTCTTATTTTAAACCAAATTTTTGAAAATTTTTATGATTTTAAAAGTAGAAAAAATCTTTGCTCTTGGTAAAATAATGCTAGGAAAAAAGCCAATTGTGGGCAGCAAGCTATATTCATATTTATGAACTTCAGGTCTGTACTCAGTAGCTTTCATTGCCCTATTTTATAGAGAACATTGGAGACTTGTCTCTGTGTTTCTGCAAGTCATCACAGATATCTAAACAAGTACAGAGTCTCAACAAGCCAAATGCTAATCCTGAACAGTCAGTCAGTCATTCAACATTCAACCAGAATCTCCGAAATAGATGTGACCGCTCCACTTCTTTTCTACATGATCACATTAGACATGATCACAAAGAAAGTATTCTGGGATAGACACTGTAACCAATGACTTCTTGTGATGGACAGATGCTGATGCCATGGACATCCTTTATGATATTGCTTTCTCACTCAATCGTGCGTTAACTAATGGGTCACAGCCATCTTCTATCTCAAAGGTGTCCAAATTTCAAGTATCAGTTGCTAATACATCTGAAGAAAGTGCCATGGACTCAAATCCAGTCCAATTTAAATGGTACTTTTGGAAGAGGAGTGCTTCTTGAAGACCAAGATTCCTCTCTTTCAGATATTGAACCTGCCGAACCATCCCAATGGCTTAGAAACATATACCTTGGATATACCAGACCTGAATAAACTCAAGATAGCATAAATGAAGTACCTGGGAAGGTCACTTTCGACATCATTACCAATGATACCATCGGTGTCAACAACTAGCAGCCATTCGCAAACAAATCCAGCAGAGCCGGGCACAATAGTTATGCCACGTTGTTCAATAGGCACAAATGGACTGTCTCATTGACTCCTTTGAATGAGAATGTGCTCAAGAAAACTTTTATTAAGCAGGTGGCGAAAGACTGAGGAGCCAGTGAATTGATCTCAATCCAGCCCAGACTTGGTTGTATGCCATGGGGATAAACATCATAATGAAAGTCAGAAATCCTGTACATAGTACCCACAAGCAGCATATTGATTGCAAGTCAATCTATAAGGGTTGTACATGTACAAATGAAAACGAAAATTTGTGTGGGGAAAAAAAAGACGACATGTAAGATCATAAGTTTTTGTTTTCAACAATTGCGAAATCCCACGTGCAAATTGAACAATAGGTTGCAAGTGTTGAGAAAGAACGATAGCCCGTGCTTCGAAGCTCTGCGAGTGATCGCTTCATCCAAACAACAAAATGGAGTCAACAAAACAGGAACATAGAGCAGTGATTCATTTTTTGACATGTGAAGGAGTTTCAGTTTCTGAAATTCATCATCGCAGCAGAACGTCTACGGAAATGACTGCCTAACCTTCACTCGTGTTTGGGCATGGAGCAAGAGGTTTTCGGAGGGACGGTCATCATTGCAAGATGATCAACAACCTGGACAAGCAAACGCGCCATCACTGATGATTACAAAGCCAAAATTGACGCTGTCTTAAAGGAAAACAGAAGAGTGACAATCGATGTCGTAGTTGCTAAAACTGGCCTTAGTCGTTGAACTGTTCACTCCATTATCAGGAACCATCTGCACTACAGAAAAATCTGTGCGCAATGGGTTCCGCATCATTTGACATCAGAACAACATTTGACTTGCTATGAACAGGAAGGAGAGAGTTTTCTTGACAGAATCATTACAGGGGATGAAACTTCAAACTCCATGTTCTTGGTGCTTTCATTTCCATCCCGAAAGCAAACGTCAAAGTCTTCAATGAAAGCATTATGGGTCACCACCCCTGAAAAAATCAAAAGCAATCGCAAACAGCATGGTGATGTTGACTGTGTTTTTTGAAGCAAAGGCCCGATTTTACTGGACTTACTTGAAAAAGGCACCACAGTTAACACAGCACGATATGGAGAAACATTGAAGGCACTGCGCGTGGCCATCAAATGCAAGCATCCTGGACTTCTTTCAGAAGGAGTGCTTCTTCTCCATGACAATGCGTGTCTTCACACCTTGAAAGCAACGGTAGACCTCATCAAAAAGTTCAACTGGGAAGCAATGCAGCATCCACCTTACAGCCCTGACTTATCCCCATGTGACTTTCACGTGTTGGGGATCTCAAGAAACATCTGAAAGGCTGCAGGTTTCAGTCGGACGATGAAGTTAAGGAAGAGGTTTTAGAATGGTTCCAAACGCAACTGAAAGACTTCTTCCATAAAGGAATTACACGCCTTGTTACACAGTGGGATAAATGCCTTAACGCATTTGGAGAGTATTTTTAAATTCTTTGTATACAGTTTGGATAAAATAAATAATTTTAGTTTTCATTTGTATGACCCTTATATACCAGTTTCCAATTCAGGATAAAAGAAAAATTATTATGAAAAATTTGCTCATTTGCTTTCAAAAATGGACTGATACCCTTTTCTTAATAACTTGCCAAAAGTGTCTATCAAACAGGAAACAAAAGCATAAATATATGCTTGGTATTAACTAGTCCTATATCTTTAGTGTATATTGGTTTTAAAAGGTACTTCAATTATAATATGAGCCTAATTGGTGCTATTTTGTGTTTTTGCAGGTGTTTTTGTTCTTCTTCAAGCAGTTGCAATGCTCAAATACTTACAGTCCTATCTCTCCAAATCTGAATTCAAATCTTTATTCCTTTTGGGTGGTATGATATCAGCAGGTGTAGTGTTCTTGGCAGTTGTTATCCTCACATATGCAGGTTAGCTAATGTTTTAATCTTTATTTTCTAAACTTTAGAGGTCCCAGAAACTGTGGACAACGACCGACACAATCAAAAAGGAGAAACCGCTAACCGCTATTCCACACGGAGAATTTTAAAAATCTCCGTGTGGAATAGTGGTTTCTCTTTTTTGATTGTGTCTTTATTTTCTATTTAATCTCATTTTTTTTTTTTTTTTTGCATATTTTTCAAAGATGATAAATGTAAATGTGAATGTTTTTTGTAAACTTTTCTTAAAACAAATTACCAATTATGAGGACAAAATAACTAAATGGTAACAAATCAGAATTTACTTATACCTTTTGTATTATTTTTGAACAAATCATTTTTGTATTACTTTGACCTTTACAATGATTAACAAGATTGGTTGGTAAGCAATAGGATACCACTGTGGATAACGACATCTTGATAAAAGACAAAAACCTCTTGTACACAAAATATTTTTAATCAAGCGTATACGTATTTCGACCTCTTTGAGATCATTATTCAACGCAATAAAGAGGGGGAAAAACCACAACCGGTTATTTATAAGTTAAGAGAAAAGGCCGAGGATCCTCACCACCGACCAATCAATGAACAAGTTGACCGGCGAATGAGAGAGTCCACCCTAAAACAGTTGAAAAAGAACCAATCGCTTCGACCCAAGAGCAATCTATATAAATAAAAGGCAATGTTCGTGTGTGTGTGCCCTATAGGCTCAAAAATTACTCTACCGATTTCACTGAAAATTTCAGTTTGTTCTTATTAGTCCCGGGAGTGTTTAGAGAGTATTTCAGGTTAGGTTATGTTAGCAGGATTCTCACCAGGACCTTTTGAAGGAGTGAGCCACACGGCTGATTTTCGTGCCCTGCCGGCTGATTTTGGTGCCCGCCAGGCTGATTTTGGTGCCCGCCCAGCTAAATATACGAAAAGTTATTTGTTTGTTCATATTAGTGCCAGGAATGTTTATAGAGTTGCTTCTTCAAATTATTGGCTCATTAGGAAATATACCTTCACATTTCCAGCAAAAGCTTGAGCAGCTGCATGTAGAAGTTGTATTCTCTTATTTGTTTATGAATAATTTCTTATATCTCTCCAAAGATTTAAATAAAAATGAAATAATACAGAATTTTATTATTTATCATTGGACCCAGCAGTACTTCGTTATTGCTAAATCTATAAATACAAAATAACATGACCTGACTGATTGACTGATTCATCATTGCGAGACGAAAACACCGAAGCCTTTAATAAGAAATTTTGTCTGTAGCTTTATTTTATAATATAAAGACTCACTAAGAAAGGATTTTACGAAATTCATCTCCTAAGGATGTAAAATAGAAGATGTAAGTTTGTATGAAAATCCGTCATTTTTTAAGTTAAATCCATGAAAATTGGTATTTGGTACTTTGGTAAGAAATTAAGAAAGATGTGTTTTATGAAATTTGGAAATTTACCCCTCGAGGGGGTAATCTAATTAGCTTCAGGGGTTTCGGCTGAGCAATGATTTTAACAAAATTACTTCATATAGCACAAAATTTATTTTAATACCGAAAGATGGTGCTGGCTGTATTTTAAACTGCGGATCGTTTAATTGTTTCCATAGCTCTACTATCCAGACGAGCTCATACATTGAGGGCATATGCTGCTGGATGGTCGCTCCAAATATATAAAAATTGTTCTGCGTAATCTATAGATAGCAAATACTTTTTCGTCATTGGTAATGTCCATTCACATTTGAAAGTAAAAACATAAACCGGAACATCTATACATCGGTTGGATATAAATTAAAGCTCCCCACTTCTGCGCTGGCTGTAGATGTCGTTAGTGATGAAACTTTGTGTACAGGCTATGCAGAACACGGGCAAGAGACCTCCAATTGAAAATTTATTAGTGCATACGGTTCCCACCAGGGGAAAAGTGACCCTGCAAAATCATACACAGACGATAATAATGCACTACTGGAATGCCGTTAGCGGAACTGTTCAAAATGCGCACCCTCTGCGTCGATGGTATGCTGGAAAGGGAGGACAGCATGCTCAGCAGGAGCAGGAAGTGTCTCCTGTGTAATGGCCGCAACATGACAAATGATGTTGGCTTTCACTTCAGGCAAGTTCCGTACGCCTCAATGATAACACGATCCTTCAGGGTTCCCCACAGCCAGAAATCACATGGATAAATGTCAGGTGAACGGCCGGCTCCACATCTGGAAAGTGTCTCGACAGAATACCTTTATCGCTGAACTGGGTACGAAGAAGTTCCTTTACTGGGCGACCCACATGCGTTGCTGCACCCTCTTGCAAGAAGACTATTGTCTGTAAATATCCATGTACCTGAATGCATTGGTTGTTGTTCAGCTGGTTGTTCACTGATTCATCAACGCTGAGCCGAAACCGCTGAAGCAAATTACATGAAATTTTGACAGTAGGTTTATTTTATGAAGTAAGCACCCACTATGAAAGGATTTTACGAAATTCATCCTCTAAGGGGGTAAAATATGAGATATAATTTTGCAATCTACATTTCTACAATATATGCAGTGTGCAACAAAAAAACCGGGACAGTGTTATATTTAGAGAAATACACATCGGATCCAAAAAGCATAAAGACGTGTTTAATATTTTTAAAAGCTAACCGATGATACCAAATGCGACCCCGCCCCCCAACCCCCACCCTTTGAGCAGGGGAAAGGGAAAACATTGAAATAGTAAATAGGAATCAATATTTTAATGATATTTTTAGATTGTATCCAACATTTGAGAATTGTTTAATTCCTTGTGTGTTTTAATTGATCCAAACCGTTTGGGAGATACAGTCACTGAAAGTATGGAACTTTTAAAGTTTTGAATCTAATTTTTTGGATGAATACAAAGAGAGTGTGGTCTTAGAAATATTACTATTTTACTTTTTGATGGTCTTTAAGAATCCGAAGTCAGAATTTCTGAAGTCCAAAATTTTTAATGCACATTAAATATAGTGTTTCCTATTTAATATTTCAAAGTTGTCCCTCCTTCATCCTCACGGGGTACGGTAGGGGGGTAGAGTTTGACAATCATTGGATAGCTTTTTGGAAAATATTGAAAAAGTGTTTTTTCTTTTTTCGGTTGGGATGTGTATTTCTCCAGATATTCCACTGTCCTGATCTTTTTATTATACCCTGTATATGACATAGACTTAGTTTATGTTCGGTTTGCTTGCGTTTGCGAACAATCAGCCTGTTCTGCTTGCGTCAATAATCGGTTGGTCGTGTTTGTATATTGCGTCAACAATGGTTGATGAAGGTAATGCTTGCACCGAAAAGTCATCTGACCATCCTTTTCGTCGGCTACGCTGCTTTTAATGAGGGATAATTATAATAAGTATTAAATAAATAAATCTACATAAATAAAAGGCGCTATTCATATGTGTGTGTGCATGCTATCAGTGAATGGACATTACATTCTAATGATAAATGTCTTTGCTGTCTATAGATTATGCAGAACAATTTTTATATTCGTAGCGACCGTCCAGTCGAGTGCCCACACGGTGTGTGCAAGTTCGGGTTTAAAATACAGCCAGCGCCCTATCTCGGTCTTAAAAATATATTTTATTTTGTAGAAAGTAATTCTGTTACAAATATCACTCAGCTGAAAGCCCTGAAGCTAATTATATTACCCCCTAAAAGGGTAAAGTTCCAAAAATCATGAAACACGTCTTTCTTAATTTCTTACCAAAGCGCCAAATACCAATTTTCATGGATTCAATCATGGATTTAACTTAAAAAATGACAGATTTTCATGCAAAATTTACATCTCCTATTTTAAACTCTTAGGGGATGAATTTCGTAAAATCCTTTCTTAGTGAGTCTCTACTTTATCAAGTAAAACTGGTTTAGAGATTTATAAGCCGGTTTCGGCTCGGCAATGATGAACCAGTCAGTCAGTCAGGACATGTTATTTTATATTTGTAGATTTAGCAATAGCGAAGCATTGCCGGGTCCGCTAGTACAACATAAAAAATCATTATACAACATTAAATACGAATAGATTCAAAAATACAATTCTAAAAATCACAAATAAAAGAAAAATCGTTATAGGATAATAAATGCAAATAGATTCAAAACTTTACAAATCTAAACAATAAAAAAATAGTTATACAACAGTAGATTCGAATAGATTCAAAAAATTATTCAATTCCAAAACTCTTAAACAAAAGAAAAATCGTTATACAATAATAAATCCGAATATATTCAGAAAAATAGATTCGAATAGATTCAGAAAAATCTGCGATTGCGAAGCACATGTTGGATACAGGCCACGCGGTATTGCAGAAGGATTGCTGCCTACTTAAACCGGTAAAAAATAGACTTCTATTTGGATGCCTATGAGACGCTAGAAATAGGAAAGAAGAAGCTGGAACAGTTGCTGAACAAAGATTCTGGTCCCCTAGGTGATTCAACCTTATTAAAACTTCCCCACATTTTGTAAGAATTGTACACTGGCGGAAAAAAAAATCCCAACACCACGAAGGACTTGTGTTAGATGAATGAAATTTGGACAGTATATTCAGCTATGGTATTTATTCAATTGATTCAAGGTTACAACTTATAGGGGGCACCACCAGCGCCACCCTATACATGCAAATGACATTCCAATGACAGATATAAAGGAGATTAGACGTGCGTCTGTGTCACTTCAGACACTTGTGGACATTTGTGATAGAGTACGTAAAACATGCCTCGAAGGCGACTGCGACGTGAATATGGGCAGCTAACCCAATTCGAATGAGGACGTGTAGTGGGTCTTCGAGAGGGTGGACTTTTCGTTCCGTGCTATTGCAGAACGCATGGGTCAAGACGTTGCCACTGTGTACAACTGTTGGCAGCAATGGTCCAGGGAAGGCAGGATTACCAGGAGACCGGGATCTGGACTACCCCCGGCCACTGGAGACAGGGTTGACCGGCGCATCTGTAGGATGGCTGTGGCAAATCGGACAGCATCTGCAGCGGACATTCGGGCTGCTGTGGCACCCGACGTCACTCCACGCACAATTCGGAACCGTCTCATGGCCAGGAACCTCCACTCCAGGTGCCCTGTGGCATATTTGCCTCTTACCCCTTAACACCGTGCGGCACGTCTTCAGTGGTGTCAAGCCAGAGCGACTTGGAGGGCAGAATGGAGGTCTGTGGTCTTCACGGATGAAAGTCGTTTCTGTCTGGGTCAGAGTGATGGTCGCACAAGGGTCAGGAGGAGGAGTGGGGAAGTCCTGTTACCGAGGTGCATCCGTCATCGGCATACTGGCCCCACCCCTGGCGTTATGGTATGGGGAGGGATTTCATACGACAGCAAGACCCCCCTGGTGGTTATCCCAATCACCATGACGGCAAATGTTTACATTCGGATGGTTGTTGAACCCATTGTGCTGCCATTCATGGCTGTATGCCAGGGGGGCTGTTCCAACAGGATAATGCTCGACCCCACACTGCCGCTACAAACCAACGCGCCCTTCAGGGTGTCCACATCCTACCATGGCCAGCACGATCACCAGATCTGTCGCCCATCGAGAACGTCTGGGACATGGTCGGACGCCGTGTCAGGGCTCTTCCACAACCAGCAACAACTGTCGCTGATCTGACCATCCAGGTACAACAGGCATGGAATGCCATACCGCAAAATGACATTCGGCATCTCTACGATCATATGCATGCACGTGTGCAGGCCTGCATAGACCAGCGCGGCGACTACAGCGGGTACTAAAGTCAGTGCTTTTCACCATGTACAGGGTGGTGCTGGTGGCGCCCCCTATAAGTTGTAACCCCCTTGAAACTTGAATCAATTGAATAAATACTATAGCTGAATATACTGTCCAAATTTCATTCATCTAACACAAGTTCTTCGTGGTGTTGGGATTTTTTTTTTCCGCCAGTGTATATTTACTTTCTTGTATTGATTATTTGTATATTGTGAGAAGGTCCATTTAAGTTTTAGAATTGTAAAGTCTTGAATCTATTTGGATTTATTATTGTATAATGATTTTTCTTTTGTTTAAGAGTTTTAGAATTGTATAATGTTTTGAATTTATTCGTATTTAATGTTGTATAACGATTTTTTATGTTGTATTGCTCTTGGGTCGAGGCAATTGGTTCTTTTTCAACTGTGTTAGCGTGGACTCTCTCATTGGCCTGATCAACTCGTTCGTTGATTGGTCGGTGGTGAGGATCCTCGGCCTTTTCTCTTAACTTATAAATAATCTGTTGTGTTTTCCCCCCCCGTATTGCGTTGAATAATGATCTCAAAGAGATCGAAATACATATACGGTTGATTAAAAATATTTTGTGGACAAGAGGTTTTTGTTTTTTATCAAGATGATTGGTTGGTATAATTTTTTTTGAAGTAAAACTTTCAGCACATGATAGTGAGTTCATTTAATGGCAATCCGAGCATAACAAAAGATGAAATGGAAGTGACATTTTCCTTACAGCAATAGTAAACCTTAAACAATATACATTGAGGGAATCTGAGCATAACAAAAAACATTTATTTTGTGGACAGAAAGTTTTTCTTTCTCCTATCAATAAACAGGGGTTGGACAAAATAATATGAAGACCATTGATTTTAAACGTTTTGTCGAATATCTAGAAAAGTACTTGATGAATTATCCTGAAAGAGCATGTTACATCTCGTATATTTTAGTGAAGGTTTTGTCTCAAAGGCAAATAGGGGACAAGCTCAAATTGAACAAAAAAAAATTGTTTGGGATCAAGGGATCAACCCTGTAAAAAAAAAAAAAAATGTTTGAAATGCATTGTAGCTGTAGCATATGATTATGAGTATGAGAATAGCATATGTATTCGTGCAGATATAAAGAATCTTTTAAAAAATTGAAATATTTCGTAAGTTTTTTATTTATAACATGCAGGGTTTTCAACCCAATGCAGTGCTATTTTCTCCAAAATTTTTAGGGTCGTAAGAGGGATAGGCATATTGACTTCATAACAGCGTAAGGAGAAGTTGATACTGGTGTCCAGTCCAAAAATAAAAATTTGGAGAAAACCCCCTTATTGTTTTGTTTATTCTTGAGAGCAACTGAAATTCAACTCATTCTATTGGCTAAGTTTCATATCTTTTTGAGTTTTCATGATACTTGCTTGGGTTTTTATAACAATTAATCCATACATTTGGCTAATAAATTATGCAAAAGACATATTAATAACAATTGTGCATGCGCAGTTAAACTTTATTTAGTAAACATGTTCATATTCCATCAAATATTTAATAATGCTATATCCAAATGCAGGGTGTTATCCTATTGTAGTTTGTCAAGTTTCCTGAAAATGGCATTACATTGTGTTGAAAACCCTACTTGTTATAAACAAAAAAACTTGGTTTTCTATAAATTTGCACTGCTTATAGAAATATGACTATTCTGACTCCTGTAAGTTCAAATAACTTTAATAAAGCATTCTTGGTTTTAGTAAAGGAGCACGTCTTCATTCTTAGTTTTAGGAAAGGGAACCATAGGAACCTGTACCTCACATTTTCACACCAAATTGAAATGTTACTCACCTAAAGCTAAATATTGATGCAACCTAAGAAATAGCAAATTTTTTCTTCCAAATAAACTGCGAAAACAAAAAAATTTGAGTGCACATAGCCATACAAAGACTCCATTGTTATGCCATAGTTAAGCAGTCTGTGTATTAATGTGCTTGACAGAACTTCTTTCTTCCACCACTTGACAATATGCATAAGTTTACTTCACATGAAAGCAATGGAACTATTTCCTACAAAGCAACAGCAGACAACATTTGAATGGATTCTGAAGTTTCATGGCTTTTGGGTCAATCTTCAATGGCTTGCACTTGGGAAATGTATAGATTTTATATGTTCTTCCTTCATAATCGTTTATAGACTAGTGGATGGAATCCCATATTTATTTATCGGATTTTTTTTTCTATAAATTGGATTTTTTTCATATCCTAAATTAATTAGAATTCACTTCCAGTCTAAGAATTTTCAAATTGCGGCCAGATTTTTATAGAAGGAAAGGTTGCCATATTTATTGCGCTTTGCGGCATTTAATATACTGCTGAGTTCCAACAGTATATCTCTCACTTAGAAAAATTGGTTGTGAAATCGACTTTTACACAGAATAACGAGATTTATTATACAGAGTATTTAAGGATGGCAGAGGACCTTATTTTGATTATATTTTGCCAATAAACTGGGGATCGCAAATGAATCTTTGATATATAAAAAAATTATCAGACTTCATACTTAGAATGGTTGTCTAAGACTTTATCGAAATATTGTCTCTCTTAAAGTGAACCTTTAGTCAAAAAACATTTTTTGATATTTTATACATCTAAGTCTAAAAACACTAGTCTGCGTGGAGAAAATTTAATGTCTACCTTTATTTATTAATAAACAGCATTTTTAGACAAAAAATTATAGCTCATGGAGGCTGCCATCTTTCCCAGAATTCGCAGAGGAACACTGGAATTATGTGACATCATGTATGGCCTGTGCAAAACAAGGCCCACTATAGATGAGAACGCGCAGCTGTAGCAGGCAATCCAGCTTTAACGAGGTTGAGCAGAGGCAGCGGAAGGTAGAAATAGAAGCCAAACCAGTGAAACCGTTTACATTCTAGTTTATATGTCGCCTTTAGTTTTACAGTAACCATATTCAATTGGATTATAAATATTAAGAATTACTTACAGTTTTTCCTCTGTTTTTGTAAAAATTAATTAATATCGCCAACTGGGTAAAGGTTAACAGTAATCTATTTTATCATTCATGTGTTAAGCCTAATGCGATCAAGTTCGGCAATGTATTTTAACCTCGTTCCTTTTACCGTAATGTATATAAGAAATACTGACATTTTATTTTGAATTTAAAACTTTGTATTTCTGGAGCTGTTTGGATAGTATTCTCCTTGGTGTTTGTTCAGGTTGCCGATGAACGAAAACCGTCAGTATCGCGTCCAGCTTCAGGAGACGAGGACGGCGGCCTACTTCGCTTCTTGCCGCACTTAACAATTCTCCCTTGAAATCTCTCTCATAAGAGGATTCAGTAAAATGATCCAAACACATCCTTACTATTTCATTTACTGGACAATTTTCCCTGTTAATATTGTGCAACCATTACTTCAACAGTTGTTGATTTTTTAGCTGCAACTTAATGCCAGCTGCAAGTTTTGTTTGTCGTAGACCTATTATTACAGCCATAAGCAATGCAGTAAACCACGTTATTTCTTAAAGCTGGATCGCTTGTTGCAGCTGTGCGTTCTCATCTATAGTTGGCCTTTGTTTTGCGCAGGCCATACCTGACGTCACATAATTCCCGTGTTCCTTTGCGCATTCGGGGAAAGATGGCGGCCTCCATGGGCTATAATTTTTCGTCTAAAAATGTTGTTTAAAATTTTTTTTGACTAAAGGTTCACTTTAAGAAATTATAATGGAAACTGGAGATGATACTCCAATCATAAGGAAAAGATGATATCAGTTGCCTGCCCAAATTCCATGACCAGGATTGAACCAGGAATATCACGCTGGTTGCCTGCCCAAACCTTAACACCGAAATTCACGAACATTAATTACCATTATCTGTCTCACATGTCTGGCTCTGAAATTATTGTTACTGTATTAAGGATTCTTTTGCGGCACCCAGTTTATTGGCAAAATATTTTCAAAATAAGGTCCTCTACCACCCTTAAAATTTTGTATACAGAGTTCGTAAACACCCTGTAAATTAAACATAGAAAATAGTAAAGAAAATACCATAGCTGGATTTGAACCAGTGACTTCTGCATTACTGTTTCAGATCATGGACGTTTCTTTATTACAGAATTTTCTGTTTAATTATTTAACATTAAAGGGATAGGCATATGAAAAAAAAACATCTTTGGGCCATTTAAAAAAAAATAGACTTAAAGGTTGAAAGCTTCATTGCTAATCCTAAAGGAAGAGACTGGAATTTTGAGGAAATAATTGACACAAAATAATTATTCTATTTAAAAGGATTTGGTTTATCAAGAATTTGCTATAATTTGAGACTTTTCTCCCAATAATAAACACAGAATTAGAGGAAATTCCAAGATCTTGATTTCAAGGAACTGTGGTTAGAGTCAATAAAAATGTGGAAATTAAGAAGGGGTAAAAATGGGAGCAAGATTTGTCTCTAAATTTATTACTCAATTTTAAGAAAGTATAATCATCATTATATCAATCAAAATTTCTATAATGAAGCTAATGCAGGTTAATCCGAATAACTCAAACTCCCAATTAAGTTGAACTAAATTCTCGGTCTCATCCCCCTGAAACAATAAAATTGGTGTAAATTTCACCTGTTAAATTGAACATAAAACATTTATTTAAAACCGCTCAAGTTGAACCAAAAATTTTAAAAATATTGAAAATAATCCGTATATTTTATATTAATTGGTCATTATTTTTTTTTTTTTTTTTTTTACAATCGAACTGACATATAAAGATTCAGGATAAAAAACACTCTATTTATAATAGCCACTTTTCATTTATATGAATTAATGTCTTGTTTTTTGTAAAGTCTGCTTATAGGAGCTAATTTCTTATTTGGGGCTGTACATATACAGGGTGATGACACTTAAATGAATTTATTCCTTTTCACTTTATACAAGGTAAGCCCAGAAAGTAATGCACCACAATTTTTTTCTCCATCCCCAACAATGCTACGAATGCGAAACTTGAGATATGCATTCTTTGAAGTTTTCGGAGTGTGCGCACACAGTTTCCGTTTCTTCCGACAGATAGCGTATATGCAGCAATGGAACAACATGGCATCTGTAAGTGATGTACATTACAAGCAGCTTGTCATCATTGAATTTCTCACTGCGGAGCAAGAAACTGTTGGAAACATTCACAAACGTTTATGTCCAGTTTATAGAGCATTAACAATCAATAGAAGTATGGTTATTCGCTGGACACAGAGGGTGAGGCCATCAGAAAGCGGTTCGGCGGAGCTCCAAGATTTGCCGTAGTTAGGGCAGCCATCCTTGGCTGTCACATCTGACAAAATGCAGCGTGCTGATGGGCTCATTCATCAGAACAGACGCAGAACGACTCTGTAGTTGGCGCTGGAGCTGTCAATCAGCAAAGGAAGTGTGGGTGAAATCATCCATGCCCTTGATTACACAAAAACGTGCTTACGATGGGTTCCGTGTTGTCTTATGGAGGAACACAAAGCTCTGAGAAAAAACATTTCTTCTGAGTTGCTGCAACGTTTTGAAGCTGAGGGGGAAGCCTTCTTGTCCCGGATTGTGACAGCTGATGAACCTGGGTGCACCATTTTGAACCCGAAACAAAACGACAGTCGATGGAATGGCATCATCTGCACTCTCCACAGAAGAAAAAAATTCAAAGCAACTGCTTCTGCTGGTAAGTCGTGATCACTGTGTTTGGGGACTGTGATGATATACTCACTGATGTGATGCCGAGAGGCAGCACCATTAATCTGAACACATTAACCAAACTCAAGAAGTGCTTCCAGCAATTTGGACACCATAACAACCCAGCTGATCATTTGCTTCAACACGATAATGCTCGCCCTCACACCAGTTTGAGGACGTCGGAACACTTCTCGAAACAGAGTTGGACAGTGTTACCCCATCCACCCTACAGCCCTGACCTAGCACCCTCAGACTTTCACTTGCTTGAGCCATTGAAGAATGCCATTCGTGGAAGACATTTTGAGGATGATGCAGAGATGATTCGCACAGGAAGACATGGCTGCATGTACAGAACAAGGACTGGTACTGACAGAGCATAAACGCCCTTGTGTCTCGCTAGAGGAACTCCATAGAACAGAATGAAGATTAATGTGGAAATAGGGAGTGTAGAAGAAACATCATTCTTTCGTGTGTATAAGTTTCATTGTGTTCAATAAATAATTGTTGAAGAAAAAAAATTGTGGTGCATTACTTTCTGGGCTACCCTCATAATAAAAGTTTAATTTTCAAAAAGCTGTAAAAAAAAAAATAAAATAAAAAAAAAAGAGCCTCTGATCAGACACTACATAATTATGGGCACATGTCATCCGCATCAGACAAGTCTTGCTATAAATAAAAACCGATTTCATTCTTGCTTTTTCTGCGGTTTCTGGCCTCAGGACAATTAAAAACCGATTTTTCCCATCCCAACTTGAAAGTCATTTTTTTCATTAAAAAAACTAATACAACTCACGCAATAGTAGTCTTATTGGGATTCAACTGCCACTAGTAGCCAGAACCATTTATGATATGACGAGGTAAAATGCCATCTATTGTTAAAATTTCAAACTTTTTTTTTTTTTTTTTTTTAATGCCATACCGTATATTCGGGTCAAATTTCAGGTCAAATATATCTTTTTTTACAGCTATTTGAAAGTTGAACTTTAATTATATTCACCCTGATTTCTTTTGCTGTGTGTTTAAATTCCATCACCTAATAACATTAGGAATTGGATGTTTATTCCAATTTCCATATGTGAGTTTCATTTAAAACAAAACAGGATTTAGCATCATCATCTGTATTCATATGCAGGGAACGTTTTTTCCGTAAATATATATTATATAGCGGCAAAAAGATTTTTCTGAATGATGGCCATAAATTCTAGAAAAAGGAAATGTGGCTATTATAAGCAGAGTGTTCTTTTATCAGGAGTTCTTAATGTGGTTCAGATGTATCCAATAGCCTCATTTTCGTTCAAATGCTTAAGTTGAAACCCTGATAATCTGGTTCCCCTGGTGATTCTAATTAACAGGGTTAACCTGTATTTAATAGAGAAGTTCCTCTGAAAATTGAAAATAGCGCTTTTCTATAACCCCTCTGCATCCTAAATTCATATTATACTAAATGATACTTGAGAACCTGCTGCGGTTCTGACAGACCAAACAGCCATGCATGAATTCAAAGCTCGATCATGCCTTTTTCTCTTTAATGGTGTCATTAGAAGGTCAAATATAGCGCTAGACAAAAGTATTTGAGATTGCTTCATAAAGGGTATTTATGTCATGAAAAATATATTTTATATCAAGCAGAAGAGTAGGTGTGTACAAAATATTTTCAAACTGCAAAAGATAAAAGAAACAAATAAAAGGCACATTTATATGGTATGAAAAAGGGGGGGGGGTGAGACCAGGATACAATTTCTCTAACTCGAAATTAACTTTATCACACTAGGTCTTTGTTTGACCTCCTCTACAAGAAAGAAGTTCTAATTAGTCTATTTGACATAGAATCCACTAATTTTTGCAATGTTTCTCGTGCTATTGGATGCTGACTGAATGCTCTTAGGTCAGTAACCGTGTCATAGTGCTGCACATGTGCATACTCTAGTTTAACTATATCATTCCACAAGTTTTCAGTTGGGTTAAAGTAAGGAGTGCAAGTAGGCCATTCCAGAATTTTGATGTCGGGAGTGCAACACACAGCAACCATTCAAATGGTGATGCTGCATTGTGTATTGCACTCTCGACATCAAAGTTCTGAAATGGCCTACTTTGCCTCCTTACTTTAACTTTTATATGCAAATGGAAATAGTATGGCACTGTTACTGATCTAAGAAGAGCATTCAGTCAGCATGGTATCAAATAATACCAGAAACATTGGGGAAATTAGTAGATTCTATGCTAAACATACTAATGGTACTTTCCTTGTAGAGGAAGTATCAAACAAATTCCTAGTTATACAAAGTTAAATTTGGATTAGAGATATTGTATCCTGGTCTCAAACTTTTTTTCTTCTTCATACTACAGTGAACATACCTTTTTTATTTTTGTCTTGTGCAGTTTGAAAATGTTTTGTCACATTAAAATTTAATGTGTACACAAACTCTTCTGCTTGATATATAAGTAAATTTTTTATAACATAAATAGCGTTTATGAATCAAGATGGTCTCAAGCTTTATCCCAGCACTCTAATGGAGCACAATGCATTTTGCCTATTTGAGAGATTTTTTTTAATTTAGATTTCATTTGGAAGCTTTTATACAATGGTCGTTCAAGGTTAACCTAGACTTCTGTGCATATAAACTTGAGAAATAACTCTAGCACATTACACTTTTCAGGACTGTTATGTAATCCTTTTTGAGTATCCCGCATTCAGCATCATGTATTTGAAGCATGCGCAGCAGCTGCAGTAAGCAATGTCTCTGTAGCTGTGGAACAGCATTGCATAATCAAATTTTTTGTGAAGGAGAATGTTAAACATGTTGAGATTTTGATAAGATTTCAAGCACAGTATAGAGAAGGAACGTGTGATGGGCAAGAGTATACGATTGGTGTAATCAGTTTGTCGGAAGACACTGACACATGCCATGGGGCACACTAAAACAAGTTCATAATTCCGTTAATTCACTGCCATGTTTCCCAAACTAACTGGAAAAAACATGTGGCCTTTTGCCTTCTTATTATTCCAGTTACAGTCGGCTGTGGAAGAATCATTTTAGTATCTCTTTGTGGCACAGCATTGATTTTGGAGGATTGCAAAGGAGAAATGTAAGCCTATCTCCTTTTTTTAATGAGTGCATTGAAGGTTATATTCAGGTCCCATCATTGTCTGTTGAACCCAAACCTTTCCGAACATAATATTACTTTTATTTCTTTTGGAGGAATTACGCAAGTACATAATTGCGTTCTTCAGGAATTTTATCAGGGTTCTGGACAGCTTCCTCTAATTCACCTGTGTTATCTCCTCAGATTCATTTATTTCTTCTTCAGAAGATTCTCCCATAACATTTTTGGTGGTTTTATCAGCAATGTCATCTTCATCGCTGTTGCAATCTTCTTGCTGTTGGAGTTTACTTTTCCACTGTTTCTTCTTTTGTTTCTGGTGCACAGACTACTTCTTTTTTATACCACTCTTCTAGTTCTTGTTTTTCAAGTGTGTCTGTAGCTATTCTGCCTTTATCTCTCTGACGCGCCCTGTTAGTTGGCTTTCTGGACCTGCTTTGGCATAACCACGAAAGATGGCAGGACTGATGAAACTGGCAAAACTGGTTGAGGTATATGACACTGGTCTAACTACATCAGTTAGACTTTGTGTGTTAGAATTGCTGTGGACCATAACAGCAGCAGTAACCACTTGAGTTGGACGATACATGTGTAATTGTGACCGTTGGAGTTCCTCTGTCAGCTTTGGTTCCATTTCTTATTAATGCCTATGGAACAGGCACTGGTCTGTCGATCAGAGAACTGCAAGCCATTGTCTGTGAAGACATAGTAGTCAAATGGATAAATGCCAATTTTGCGAATACCTGATACTATTTGATGGGATGTAGTCCTACAACTGAAATAAGAGTGATCGCTACACATTAGAAAGTGATACAATACCATAATGGTGCAATTAAACTATATTGCTCCAATAATTTTAATAATAATAAAAAAATAATGCTAATGTGTAGTTGCATACACAAAGGGGCAGAGTGAAACAGTGTTTCACTATGCCCCTATGAACCCACTCATACATAACTCGCTTTTACTTTCCAAAGTTGTGTGACACATTTTTTAATAATGGCCAGAGTGATATAATGACAATTATAACACTCAACTCCATCATCAGTGGTATAATGACAACTTTTGTTGTAGAGATAATGTATTAATATATATTGTGAAATCACATGTCAATAAAATCGTGAAAATTTTAGTTTACCTTCAAAAAACCAAGGAAGTCGGATCTCTAAGGCAAGACAAAGATAGCGGCCATTAGAAAAACAATCAAGCAGAAACCAACTAGTTCTACTTCTTCCCCATAAATGTCATAAACGTTGAGTTTTTTGCATTTGCCGATACAGTAAACTCCTGATTATCCACTGAATTGGGTGGCACGAGTACCGCGGATAGTGAAAATTGCGAATAACCCGCAAAAAAGTGCGATCAGAGAATGTGAAAGCCGTGATCAGAACGAAAGAGCAAGGGGCTGCCATTCAAGGTTGTTAAAAAGAAGGTGGCCTCTATTGGGGTGATCGATGGTTATTGGCTACTGACGTGTGACGTCAGCTGGAAGGTTTGGAACAGACGAACGCAGGGAATAGCGCGGTGACCTTTATTTTGCAGCCTATTTCTACTATTAATCACCAATATAAATGAAGAAAAACGTGCCAAGGTTTTATATAAATATTTCATTGGAATAATATGTGTTTAAAATTCAAAGATTGCAAATAAAAGCTCTATTTATACGGGGTGAATACAAAAGTCTGAACCCCCCTTTTATTTTTTGAACCGAAGCAGATATGTCAATTATGATGAATCCAATGAATAGGAAGTTGTGGGTGGCCTATTCCATGGTGCACTTTTCATCATCCCAAATATGCAAATTAGGACACATTCAAAATTTATCTCAAAAACCGTAAGGGATAGAGAAAAAAAACCCAATTGCAAACTTGTTCAGCATAAAAAAACAAACAAAACAAAAAAAAAATCATCCAAATTGGACCAACCAATCACCCACAATCACGTGGTGAACTGTTTGTAGCAGAAGATCATGTTGACCAATTCTGGAACAGTGTAGCTTGCCATCCTGGAATTGTTCTGTCTTCTGTGTGCTGAAACATGCCTTTTATTTGCTTTTCCGCATGAAAGTGAATGTGGATATGGTAATTTATGTTACCGTATAGACGCGCTTTTACCGGCATGCCGGAAAATCTGAGGTTCACCAAATTTCCTGTCTCCTTTTTCTGGTTCCTAAACCGGCATGCCGGAAAAAAGTGAAGAGGGCCGCAAAATGTGAATGTTTTTTCGATAATTATTAATTACATTGTGTTTATAAACAAAGTGTTGCATTGCAAAGTAACGTTAAATTATAAAGTTTATTCTTGTTTAGGTCGAACGTAGGATGATTATATTAAAAATTTATGGGCATATATAATATTAGCTGCATTGATATGCAGCTTATAAATATTACAAATTTAGTTAAATAGAAGGAACATTCTGAAAATGAGAAAACAATGCTAAATACAATGAGAACACGCTTGACAGATGCAAGCAATCCAAATACCACCAAATAAAACAAGAAAATGAAAATAAAAACAGGAAAAGTTATTAGTCATCTGAACGATCAGTATCACTACTTTCACGGTCTGTCAAGTTCCAGTCTGTTCTGTTGTCGTCATTTATATCAGAAGAAGGGTTACTGGTAATTGCCCCAGAATTTAAATCATCTGCCATTGTCAAACTGAGGAAACAACAAGCGCCTACTAGTGAGGGGGAAACTCGAATTTTGTGTCTCGAATTCTCCGGCATGCCGTATAAAACGGGGTTTTACGGCCCCCTGGTCATCCTCGATTATATACGGCATGCCGGTCAAAGCGCGCCTATACGGTAATTTTTTGATTTGCATGCTTTACATGGTGGAAATATCAACATTCAGTTTTCCTTGTGCAGTGTGACTGTTTGTAAGCTACAAACAATTCACCACGTGATTGTGGGTGATTGGTTGGTCCGATTTGGATGATTTTTTTTTTTGTTTTGTTTGTTTTTTTATGCTGAACAAGTTTGCAATTGGGTTTTTTTCTCTATCCCTTACGGTTTTTGAGATAAATTTTGAATGTGTCCTAATTTGCGTATTTGGGATGATGAAAAGTGCACCATGGGATAGGCCACCCACAACTTCCTATTCATTGGATTCATCAAAATTGACATATCTGCTTCGGTTCAAAAAATAAAAGGGGGGACAGACTTATGGACCACCCTGTATATTCCTTCACGAGACGTCACGATTTCTTATATACAGGGTGATTTACATCGAATGTAAAATACTTAAAGGGGGTATTATAGAGGTTAAGATAAACACAAAACGTCCTATGAACATGGGTTCAAATATGAACGATAACTGAGATATGAACAGAAATAAAAATGCCGCCACCAAGATCAACAAGTTAATAACTCAGGTTCTGTAAAGCCTAGATTAATGCAATTTGGGGGAATAACAAGGTACATAAGACTGTGTATACCGTTAAAATTTGATTGAATTCCAACGAGAAGTTTCCGAGTTACACAGTCAAAATTGTGACAAGTGCTAGTTAGTACTCACAAGTGAACACGTATTATGATGTTGAATGAGTAACTTGGAAACTTCTTGTTAGAAATAGATCAAATTTTAAAGGTATACACAGTCTTATGTACTCTTTTATTCCTCCAAATTTCATTAATCTAGGCTTTACAGAATCTGAGTTATTAACTTGTTGATCTTGGTGGCGGCATTTTTATTTCTGTTCATATCTCAGTTATCGTTCATATTTGAACCCATGTTCATAGGACGTTTTGTGTTTATCTTAACCTCTATAATACCCCCTTTAAGTATTTTACATTCGATGTAAATCATCCTGTATATTATATGCCGTATCTAGTTATACGAAATTTTTAAGGGGGTATCATAATAGTACCATTAGAGCACGTGCTATTATTGCACGTACCTATTCACGCAATCTCATGTTCGAACTTGTTCGTGCTCTTTCCCATATTAATGAGTGCTTTTGAGAGAAATCTGCCGATAGAGGCCACCTTCTCTTTAACAACCTTGGCTGCCTTTCCATCCGAGAAGGCCTAAAATAGTGTTTAGTTGTCCTTTCCTGGTTGATGGCTCGCAGTACAGTAGTTTTATTGAGTTTTTATTTTTTTCTAGATGCCCGTGGATAATCGGCAGTTTATTGTATGGATTGTTTCACTGTGTCCTATATTACAACGTGCCTCACCCTCCCCTATACTGTAAATACATAGAAAAATATAGAATACATAAAGGTGTAGCAAATTAAATAATGTGTATTTTAATTTAATTACAAAACATCTAGAATAAGAAAACATGTTATTTTATACGATAATACATTATTACAGTAGATTATACAAAAAAAATCTGTAATTGCAGTTTGCTTTGTTTGCAAAACTTGCCTTCCCAAAAATAATGATCAGTTACAGCACTATTTTACTGTACTAAACACTGATTGACTATCACTAAGTGATTTTCATGCTTTCCAATTTGCACTTTATCACTGACTGTTCAAGTTCTGGACCAATCAGAGCAAGGATTTCAGCCTATGGTTGTTGTAATGAAGAAATAGCTTACCTAGGGAACATTAAATTAGAATATTAATTTGAAATGTACATTAATTTGAAATTCTTTTATTAAAAGAATAGGATTTCTGATTAAATAGGGATTTTAAATTTGAATGTTATTTTGAAATGTAATGGGTTTTTACTGTTTTAAGTAAAAAAATGAGTGTACCTATATCAAACGCTATTAATGTTAAATTAAAAAGTATGACAAGTTTCTTACATTATAAAAATTCACTAATTTCTTATATTATTTTTAGGTTACATTGCTCCATGGAGTGGAAGATTTTATTCCCTTTGGGATACAGGCTATGCGAAAATCCATATTCCCATAATCGCTTCTGTATCAGAACATCAGCCAACAACATGGTTCTCGTTCTTCTTTGATCTCCATATTTTGGTTGCAACTTTCCCTGTTGGCCTTTGGTATTGCATAAAAAACATCAATGATGAAAGGGTTTTCAGTAAGTTGAAAAAAAATTGTAGAAATACATTTGTACTTTAATTTTAAATCAACAATCTACATGACTATTTTTATGAAGTAATAAGATATCTAAATAAGTTTTAAAAATTTGTGAATCTTTCAACATCATAATTTACTCTCGTAATAGAAAATAACAGTCTTTGAATGTAATAAGAATGAATTTCTATGACGGTGTGATATCCAGATCCATAGCTTTGAGCAGTACATGCAGAATTAGAATTGTAGTACATTATAGACCAAAAAACTGACACTTAATATAGAGATTGAGGCAGTTAACAAAGATTTTGACCCTTCTTGCATGATTCCTAATGACTAAATCATGCATGAAGGTTACACATGCCTCGAAGCACGTGCACTGTAGAATACATCTCTGCAGTTAGCTGACAAGGTTATGACTAAAGTTGTGGCAAAATTGAACACGTTTTGGGAAGGGTACATATGCACCCTCTCTGACACTAGTTTCAGTTATTCCCTAATAAAACTGACAACAGTGAAATGCTTCTTGGGTGAAAATGCCCAATCCTGAATGAATTTAACGTGCTGAACACGAATATCACATTGAAAAAATTTTTCCTCAGCATCTGGTGGCAGTAAGGATGATGATTTTTTGTGTTGTGGTGAAACTACTGCACCACATAATATTACCTTGGATGAACTGAACGATCTTGTTCATGACTTGGGTCTATCCAAAAGCTGAGCGATGATACTGGCCTTAAGATTTAACAGTAGAATCTTCTCGAAGAAAATGTGACAAAAAGTGAAAATGTGCAAAATCATCTTCATTTTGCACTCTTCATCAGCTCTTCGAATCTTTTGTGTTATGCTGCAATATTGATGGTACAGTACTAAAAGAATTTGGCATTGCACTTGAGCCTTATGAATAGCAGCTATTTATAGATGCTTCAAAACAGAGTCTAAAGAGTGATTTTGCATACACCGTACTAAGAAACCATACCAATTCAGCTTTTTCTTATTCATATATGTGTTCTGCACATTAAATTCATTAAGAAATAACTATTTTCATCTCGGAAACATGAACTGTTTAAAATTTTGTTACCCAGTGTAATTGGAATGTGCAAGGAGCAAGGTCTCTTAAGTAAAGTTACCGTCAGTAATATTAATCAGAGGAACAAATGGCTTCCACATCAGAATAGAGTCTTGTAGTGAAAAATGAGCAAACAGAACCCAGCCTTCCTGTAACACAACTAGCATGAAGCGAGTTCGAGCATGACATCCTTAGTAAGCTGAAAATGTCTCAAAGAAGTTTCGGAAAACCATGATTTTTCATTGTGTTTTAAGAAACCAAAACTCTTGACCGTCAATACCCCTCATATGGGGGAAATACCGGTGAATGTGCTATATTCACGTTTTCTTCATTTACACCAAAACCATAAGTAGAAAGATTCCCCTTAATTCATTCAAAGTGCACATCTTGGACTATTATGTATCAAAACGCTGTGTAATTTTAATTTTATTTTGACGTTTTCTTAAGTGATCGTGATTTACGTTTTTGCTATTTATTTGGTATTAAGGTTTCGCTGTTATTTTTTAGCTATTTTCATGCCATTAGCATTTTTTGTAAGCTGCCCATTGTGATTCTTTTTCTTAATCAAAGCATTTATGTATTTTTTTTCCAGTCGTATTGTATGCAATCAGTGCAGTGTACTTTGCAGGTGTGATGGTTCGACTGATGCTTACATTAACACCTGTTGTATGCATTCTAAGTGCCATTGCATTCTCTCATTTATTTGAACTGTACTTGAAAGAAGAGGAGCCACCCCGGAAAACAGAGTCAGCTTTAGAAGATGACAGCGAAGATGAAAAGAAAGGAAACAAAAACATGTATGATAAGGTAAACTTCAAAAAGAATTCACAGTGGTTATTAATTAGGAATAAAAAATGAAAGACTGATCGATTCTTTTCAGGCTGGTAAAATTAGAAAATTAAAACACGAACCTGTAAAAGAAAGTACAGGTTTAGGAACAAACATTCGCAGCATTATTGTCGTTGCTGTGTTGATGATGCTGATGCTCTTTGCCGTGCATTGCACTTGGGTCACAAGCAATGCCTACTCTAGTCCAAGTATTGTATTAGCCTCTTATGGTCAAGATGGGTAAGTAATGGAACTGAAATAAAATAAAAAATATATTTTCACAAAGCTGTTTGTTATGATCTTCTTATTGTTCATATCTGTATTTGTAGATCTCGGACCATTTTGGATGACTTCAGAGAAGCTTATTTTTGGCTTTCACAAAATACTGCAGATGATGCCCGTGTAATGTCTTGGTGGGATTATGGTTATCAAATAGCTGGCATGGGCAATAGAACAACGTTAGTTGACAATAATACATGGAATAATAGTCATATAGCTTTGGTAAGTCAAAGAAACAATAAGTTTTTTAAACAATAAAAAACTGTCAAATTATCATCAAATAAACTTTCTTGAAGTTGTTTGCCTTCAACATTTATTTGAAAAAAATTTATAAAGTAATCATTCAAGAAACAAATAAGATTCGTTTTGGCTCTGGAAATTGCATAAGCAGTACCATGCAAACATAAAAATTCAGGCCTGGGTTCACAAAAGCATTGTTAGTGATTTAATGACAAAATCCGACATTACAGCATCCAACAATGTTTATTGCTATTCACTAAACATATGATAAACGAAATTGATTAGCATCATTAGCTAATGGCACCTCAGAGCTGTCATTATAATGTTCCAGAAGGTTTTTTACTTATATGATGAAGAAAGGCATCATATTCTGATATTTTGATAATCATGCCTCAGCTTTGATGAAATATCAGTAATCAAACTTATTTGACATTGTACATTTTCTATGGATGTGATTTTTCATTTGATCGAGAAGCTCAGTCAATATATATCTATTATTCTATTGCTGATCCCCTCTCTTCCTGACCAAATGGCATTGACTTTCGAATAAGTCTTTCCAACATGCTTCTTTATCAACATTTCAGCCAAAACGATGGGGAAACACAATCCAAAATCTAGTCGTCCCTTCTTGCATTTCAGTACCTCCGCCTTAAAACCACTTCCACCTGACGCCAAGATTTTCCAGATGATGATTAAAATTTACTGAATCATCAAATATCAACTGTAATTCTGAAGAAGTAAATTGTTGCATTTGATCTTTTTTCATTTTTCTTAACTTCCACTGTAATCCGTATTTTTATTGGCATTTTTGAAGCATACAAGGGGATCATTTACATACTCTCGAATCAAATGACAATTTTGTCAACATTAAGAATAACAAAAATTAAGCAAAAACTGTGTAATGGAACAACCAAAAATGGAGGTAACTGGATAACGTATTTCAAATCTCCTTGTGGATTAGAGGTTCCCTCCGTTTTTGATTAATTATAAGGCGGTAAATGACAAGTACTGTGAATTGAATTTATGACAAATCGTAAATTTTACTAAATTTACCTATGTCATTACTGTACAATGTCTTTGATAACGACATTTTTGTCAGTTCAGACTTTATTTCACTATACAAAAGAGATATGCAAAAGATGTATCAAAAAATGTTTACAAACTTTAAGGGCAAGTTCATCACACGATAACAGAAAACACTCCATATAAACATATGTCCAAAAAGCCATAGATTTTGAGGTAATAATAAAAGTTTACGTTATACCTCACCTCAGAAACTCATGTGTTCAAAATGTCCTCTGTATGGTTCTACACACGCATGTATTCTAAAAATCATTGGCTTTCACACCCAGATGACACCGAATGGTTTTGCAGGCTTCCATGGCACTTTGATTAAACTCATTTCGATCTCAAACATGGATTATCTCAACTTTTTACACTTTACTTTTAAGGCATTAACTTTATTATATGCTTATTAAAAGTTTCATGCTAACCGTAAATTGAATCTTCTATCTTTTTAATGTCTATCTATAAAATCTGTCACAATGTTGTGAAACAAGAAGCAATATGGCCTGCGATCAACATGTAGAATTATGATGTGCGGATAGTGAAGATTAACCAAAAAATTAAAATGAGAGAAAAAAACCTTCATTTTTATAATTCTCGACATCACCCATGTAATGTATGCAAAAATAATGCTAAACATTTAGTGAAGACAAGAATTAAAAAAAAAACAAAAAAAAAACAACAAAAAACTAAGTGTACTGAAACATACGACTGATAAAGAACGATTAAATATTCGCAGAAGTTGCTTTGTTTCATATTTGTTGAATAAGATTTAGCTAGTTTTAATTAAAATTCGTTAATAAATTATATTCATAGTGCACAATTTTTTCCTTCAGAGTTTTGAGTATTTTTGATGATTTAGTGCATTTTCAGAGTAGACTCACAATCGCCGACAATGTATACATTCCGATAGGTCTAACTGCTGACGAATTGCTGCACTTTTAAAACTTTGATTTAACACAGACCCTAATTGAATTTTCCTGCAATTTCTAACACACTTCTGCTGATAATCCACACACAGTTACAAGTGATAATTAATAATAATAATAAAATATACATGGTTATAATCGAATTTATGTGATAATTCTTAGAAACATTGTAAAGAAAATTAATTTTGACAGTGGCTATCCAAACGTGAAGAACTCTGACTTGATCGGGAAAATGCAATTTTTTTTTAAAAAACATTTATCATCCTTAAGTTAAGTATTGAATTTACATTGGTTGTTAATTACAAATGATATTCCGAGATTGGATTGGAGATAGAATGTTTAAAAGTTTTGAGAAAGATTTGAAATGAGCCACTTTTTACACGAGCGGGATTATTTAGGCCTTGAACTCTCTGATATTTCACGGATTATCAGAGAAAATTTTTACAGGAAAGGTGGTTTTTCTTTATCCTGCGGAATATCTGGGAGATGGATTATCCGCATGAAATTACGGTATTTTTTTTTGAGTAATGTAAATGTATTTTCGATACACACTCTATAATACTGGTGGCATTAACTTTTTATTATAATTAATAAAAAAAATTAATAAATTATGCAGTTATTTGCAAATTGAATTGCTGTTGGATATTTCATGAGCAAGTATTAATGTCATTTTAAGAACATATTTTCTTGATATGTGATGAAAATAAATAATATTTTTGGTGAAGCTCTAGTTTGAAATAAAATATGGTTTCATTGCTGCCATTAATTACAGTGGAGGACCTCAAATCCAGAAACCACAAATCCGGATGTCAATAATTACTTTCATTGTATAACTGTGAAAGCTTTTATTTTAAAAGAAATTTTCAATAACTGTCATCAGAAACTATTTAATGAAATATATACAAATGAGTTAAATATATCTGGAAAACCACAAATCCAGAAGGTTTCTGGTCCCGAGCATTCTGGATTTGCGGTCCTTAACTGTATATAATTTTGCTTATGTGATAAAAATATTACTTTAATCCTGTATGGGAAAAAAAAATCAAGTGTAATTGAACATTTATCTATTCAATACAAAATATGGTATATACAATGACAACACGAGTCCAATATAGTGCATGACTATTTTGTTAATAACATTGGAATCACCCTGAAGATATACAGGCCAGGTTTGAGGTACACCCTGGAAAATAAAATGTGAAAATTTAATTCTGGTGCTCAGTATAATCTCTTAAAACTTCACGTTGTTTCTGAGTGATTGAGTGAGTGAGTAAGTAAGTGAATGAATATTAGAATATACATGCCATCTATAATAAGCTTCACTCTGTTTCTCAATGATCTATTTGCTTAACTTTAGGCAAGGCACACACTCAGGTGGTGTGGCAGTGGTATGGTTAAGAAGTGGTGCGTGGCAACAACATGGTGTGGGAGTGGAGTGATGGTGAGGTGGTGTCAAAGTGGTTTAACACTTACTGAAGTGGCAAGTATCATATCGTGCCACCGCTTGACACTTAGTATGTCGTCCTCAGAAGATGAAGATGCTCTGTTATTTGTGCAACTTGCTAATTTTAATACACAAAATTATCACAGAATAAAGCATCATTGGATTCACCTTCTTTGGCAAAAAAAAAATAAAAAATGGAATATACAGCGTATATAGACATGATTTAAATTTTAACGACGATAAATTTAAACTTTTTTTACTGAATGAAGATAGTAATATTTTGCAAATTATTTGAAATACTATGTCCTATGCTTCAAAAAAAGACACAATTTTCTCATAACAACACCGCTGTTTCGCATTCTGCCTACTCGAATGTGTACTAGCAAGTGGGAGCAAAGTGGCACGCCATTCGAAAATCAAACATGCCGGAGACTAGTGACACCAGACTGGCGCCATGCCACTTCCACTACACTCCACTTCACTTCACTACTGCCACTCCACCTTGATGTGTGCATTTGCATCTGTTTACGTAGGTTTAAAAATTCCACTTGCCATTTAACCACCATGCCACTCACACTTCACTTGCTTACTACCTCAGTGCGTGCCTGGCTTTAGACATGTAAGCATACTTCAACATTATGTTGTAGGTAAACCTTCATGATTTTCATGACACATGCTTTGTTATGGAAAACTGTATTTATAAGTAAATTATATAACAAAAAATTATATAACAAAAAATTCATGCCTTAAGCCACATTCACATATACACGAGAGAGACCTGTTCATGCGAGAAAAATTCCACCACACCAGAAATTCCTGCCAGATACGATTCTCGCAGGGCCATTCACATATTTGCTAGGATCATTTCTAGCGCAAGTGCATGCTACTAGCGTGAGGAAAATGTTGCCAGAATTTTCTGTTTGAAATGGAAAAGTCTAGCTCTTGTATGCTTGAGCGAGAAAGTGCCCAGACTCCAGCCAGTTCGACCAGAGTGCTCCACTCTTCTTATTGGCTGCCTGTTGCAGCAAGGCAAAGGCAACAGCTAAAACAACATGGACACCATGAATGATTCTGCTGTCTTGTCAAAGAAACAGGAAAGGCAATTAAAATGCAAAAGGAGACCACGTTAAGAGAAAATTTGATTTCTGGTGCCCGTGAACAGGAAATCATTTGGAATAAGGCTCATAAAGACCATCGAGATCGCGGCCTCGTTGAGATACGATGGCTCGAAGTTGAAGACAATCAAATCATGAAAATTCCAAGTAGATCCTTTCGATAATTTTTGATTATACATGCAGAAGTAGACAACAAAAGAAATATTTTTGAGATATTTTATAGCCCCCCCCCCCCCTCCCCATCCCAAAAAATAACAAAATGTGTGTTCCACATTTTATTTTTTGACACGTTTGTACGCTTTCAACCCTGTATTCAAACAAATTACGTCACACTACTTGCTAATTAAAAAATAATGACTGATTTATTTACTAGTGAAAATAAAAAAATAATCACAAATATTGAACAAATCTAATTACAGATTGTTAAGACAATAGTTTAATATGATTGTATGAATTAAATATTACAAATAACCAATTATTATTTAATTAATCAACCTAAATTATACAGAGTTATTATTTACTACATATTTAATATAAAAATACGCTATGGAAGGATCATTTTATTTTTTTTTTATTCATTTGAGATTTCTTTCAACATTTTGGTGCAAAATTTAAACCTAAAAAAAATTTTTTTTGACAAAAATTGTTTTAAGAAAATTTTTAAGTAATTTATACATTAGCTGTAACCATTTAATCCTTAAAAATTCTTATTTTGTTGAGAATTTAATGTTGTATATTTGAGAATTTTTTTCATAAATTTATGAGTGGTGCGACATTTTTTCAGCATCAGAAGCATTTTCAAGTGCATCAGCAACCTCCTTTTTCTTCGTCGAGTAATTTCTTGCACTATTGAGCTAGTAAAGAAAAAGTCTCGTGCACATGAGTTCTCACTGAAGTGAGCGTCTCAGCAGAGCGCCAGAAGTGCGAGAAAGCGCCAGAACTTTTCTCATGGCGGGAGCAAGAATTTTTCTCACGTATATGTGAATGCAGGCTTCCGCTTTTGTTGACAGTTGTAAAAATATTAAAATTTACATACTGTAATTATTCTATCATAATGCAAGTCTTGTATAATGCGATTCCACTTCAGAGTCCAAAAAAACAGTAAAAATTTTATCCTCTTGGGTATAATGCGATCCCCATTTTTGACTCTTCGTGAGAATTAAAATATGCAAGAATATACAGAAAAACCAGAAGAAATTACTGTTCTGTCTGTTGATATTTATGTTGTATAGTATTCAATTTTGAATAAAGACAAGAGCAATTTCTATTTGGGGCCTTTTAATTATCTATCTGTTAAATTAGTAAATGGAACATGATCAGAAAAAATTGCATCGGGACAAGATGCAACTCTGTCAGGTCGAAGCAAGTTTGAAGTTTTTATTTTTGAGAATTTTATTTTAGTTAAAGCAATCAATTTTCCTGGGCAACCAGTTTCTATAGCCCCAAATGGACAGTAAGCTGTCGTTTTAGGATAATTGTACGATTTGGTTACAAATCTGTTATAGACATAAGAAATAAAGAAATATGAAAAACTTTATTAAACTTAATTGTATAAAAACAGTTATATATTTTGGCAACAGAAAATTCAAATAAAAAGTGAATTTATGTACTATGACATTAGCTGACGAACTTCAAACGAAATTAGCATATAACATACATCACAGCAAGATGTATATTAATTGTACAATATATACTTCATTACACAGTACATTAATTCACTTTTTAATTGAATTTTCCGTCGCCAAAAGCCAATTCAAAAAAAGATGGCAACTACAAAACTTATTCTAGCTGACGAAGTTGCATTTTATCCTTTTGCAATTTTCTGATCATGTTTCATTTACTAATTTATCAGATAGATATTTAATAGGCCCCAAAATTAAATTGCTGCTCTTTATTCAACATTAAATACTGTACAATATAGATATCAGCAGACAGAAAAGTAATTTCTTCTTATTTTTCTCTATATTCTTGCATATTTTATTTCTCGCAACAAGTCAAAAATATACAAGATGCAAAAAAGACAAACCTCTTGTCCACAAACGTTTTAATGGGCCAATACGTATTTCGGTCTCTTTAAGATCATTATTCAACGCAAAATAGGGAAATTAACAAAGCAAGCTATTTAAAAGAAAAAGAGGGGCCGTTGACTCTCTCCAAAGGACCAATCAACGAACACGTCGAAATGTCCAATGGGAGAGTCAATCGACACCTCGTAAAAAAAAATTAATAAAAGCGCGAACCTAAGAGATACAGATTCCAGGTGGCAAGAGTTATACAATAGAAAAAGGTTATACAAAATCCAAAATTATACAAAACAATATTACCTAAGTATACAGTACAGATTCAAACAACTGGCAAAAGTTATTCAATAGAAAAAGGTTTACAAAATCCAAATATACACAATAAAAACTCTAAACTATACAATCTAAAAAACTTCTCGTTAACAACCAAGTACAGTAAGAAAACTAAATTAAAAAAGTACAAGGAAACAACCAAAAAATTAAGAAATTTTAAGCAAATTTAATAAAATAGAATCGCCAAGGGGATCTGAGTCATTGTTCAGCAGTATTCCGGGATCCTTTTTCCCGATCGCCAAGGTCTCGTATGCGTCCAATGAGTTCCTGTTCCTTACGGACATAAGTAAACAGCAATCCTGTAACAAAACGGCGTGGCCCGTTTCAAGCATGTTGCCAGTTGTCTGGAATATGTATCTCTCCTAGGTCCGCGCTTTTATTATTTTTTTGTATGAGGTGTCGATTGACTCTCCCACTGGACGTTTCGACGTGTTCGTTGATTGATCCTTTGGAGAGAGTCAACAGCCCCTCTTTTTCTTATAAATAGCTTGCTTTGTTAATTTCCCTATTTTGCATTGAATAATGATCTCAAAGAGATGGAAATACGTATTCACCCATTAAAATGTCTGTGGACAAGAGGTTTGTCTTTTTTGCATCATGTCTTTATCCACAGTGTATTCCCACTTCTCAAAAATATACAAGATAAAAATTTTTACTAGTTTTGGGCTCTGAAAGTGGAATCGCATTATACAAGATGTGCATTATAGTAGAATAATTACGGTATATACATGTATTTTAACATATTTGCCTATTCTCCCACTTTTGGCAGGAGACTCCCAATTTTTAGACCGTTCTCCCACCATCTTGATTTAAATAATGATTTTGTATTCAGTAAACAAATTAGTTGAAAGTTCTGCAGCTTGTGGCTGTGTTCCACAATTTCCACCTTACAATCACAACACCGCGAACAAAGCTCTTCTCTTTAAAGTGAATGTACTACAGCACTAAAAATAGCACTCTTGAATGCTACTTCATAGCAACTTCCCATTCATGTTACAGCAAACTTAGCACATCAGTCTGTTAGTTTTGAAAACTGTATCGAAAAGGCTGTGAAAAAATAAGAAAGAATTGTTAAAAAAAAGAAAAAGAAAATTAAGAATGTCTAAACGATGTGATGCTCTTTTTGGAAAGAGATAGTTGGAAGAATTTCCTTGTACAGTGCTCACTCTATATAACGGCACTCTACTTAATGCCCAATTTATAATGGTAATTCCATATGATGGATGTTTTTTCTAGCTAATAAAAATTGCAGACTCATTCATGTCTGAAGAAAAGGTTCTTTTAATCTTTTAACTCCAGTATGCAATTGACATGTCTATGGATTCTAATAGACCATCTTGTTATTTTTGTTAGTCATTATTTATTCACCTTTATGATCAAAATAAGGTTATTTTCCCATAACTTCCAATTAGCTACTTCTGGTGTATTCTTCATGTGTAGATCTCCCAATTGGAATGTCCCCGATCTTTCACTTTGGAATGTTGGCAGCTATTTTATTAAGATACAATCTAGAGTCAAAAAAAACACCCTTTCGTTATTCAGTTTCAATTGATTAGGTTTTTCTGCGCTTCTGTCGTTTTTTTGTCTCGTATTTGGTCTTTGTGTAGTAGTGCTTCCCTTGATTCAGCAATCTCTTTTAATCTTAACTTTTTTTATTAAGAAGCAATTTAACATTTATTGGGTGTTCCTGATTTAACGTTAATCTATGACTTTATTTTATTACAGGTTGGAAAAGCAATGGCTTCTAACGAATCTGCAGCTTATGAAATCATGAAAACTCTCGATGTCAATTATGTGTTAGTAATATTTGGTGGCGTTATTGGTTTTTCTGGTGATGACATCAATAAATTTTTATGGATGGTTCGAATTGCAGAAGGAGAACATCCAAAAGACATCAGAGTAAGTAGTATTCATATTCTAAAATGTTGAGCATAGTAAAATTTATTCCATTTTTATTTTTTATTTATTACATTATTCTGATCCCGGTGATGAAGTGTAATGTAATGCCAGCATATGAGATGCAACGTTGTTGGTAATTATTCCTAGTAGATGGGAGTCTAACTAAGTTCGTTAGTCGGGTAAAGTAGGGGTGTATGTTTTGCGGGTGAGCTATTTCTAAAGGTGTAGTAAGAATTAGATGATGATTATTAATTTTGTAGACGAATGAGCATAGTTGAATGATATAGATTTGGTAGATAGTTGAGATGCCTAGTCGACTAAAATGATGAGAAACAGAATTGGGTAATCTGATATTAAGTAAAGTTCTTAGGAACCATTTTTGTAAACGGAAAAGGCGTAGGAGATTTGCATTTGTAGTGGAGCCCCAAAATTGAATCCCATAGCACAGCACCGAGTGTATCAGGGAATTATAGAGGAGTATTAGAATATAGGGTGGAAGAAAGTGTAAATGTGAGATCATTCCTTGACTTTTGTTAAGTCTAGCTAGTAGGGTATTGATGTGTAAATCCCAAGAGAGATCATGCGTTAACTGTATGCCTAAGTATTTAAATGTATCGGTGACCGATAATGAGTGTGAGTTATAATAAATGGGCAATTCAGTGGGAAAATGTATTTTGCTCTATTGGTAATTCTTGCGTTGAAAGAATAACATGTATTTTGTTTTATTGAGGTTAAGGGTAAGCAGATTGACTGAGTTCAATGATTTAGGACGGATAGGGTTTGGTTAATAGTGGTGGTTAGATTGGTAGTATTGGAGTCAGCAAATAACAGGGTTGCGTCGTCCACATATAGGATTAAGTTTGGCGAAGTTGTATTACGGCTAAATCATTGATGAAAAGGTTAAAGAGCAATGGGGAGGGGATAGAGCCCTGCAGAACAGCGATATTGCATATCAGTAATGATGAGGAGACATTTTGAATACTTAAGAAATATGAGCAATTATAAAGAAATTCTGCAAGCCAGTTTAATGGGGGACCACAAAGATTAAAGAAAGAAGAAAGTTTGTAGATTAGAAGCTGGTGGGGTATAGAGTCAAAGGCTTTGGTATAATCTAAAAATAGTGAAACTATGAAGTGTTTTTTAGTCATATGAAGAGTTATGGATTCAATTAGTTCAAAACAGGCTGTGTCTATGCTATGCTTAGGAGAAAAACCATGTTGTGTATGTGATATTAGATTATTATTGCATCTATCACCTGATTTTTTTTTTTTTTTTTTTTTTTTGAAGGAATAACATAAGTTAATTTGGGTAAGTTGCTAGGTGATTAACAATTGTTTGTAGTTGGTAGAGATTTTGATTTCACTATATTGGTTTTTCTCCATAAATTCTTTTTCTGAGAATTTTGAAGGACTTGTTTCTCATTAAAATTTTTGCTTGTCACTGTGTTCAATTAATATTTTCACAGGTAACTTTTACTTTTTTCAGAAGGTCTTTATTGAATTAAGCTGCTCTTATTCTTCAGAAAAGTACCGTAATTTTCGGTATATAATTTACGTGTTATGTAGTAATCAGTTTTTTTTTTCTTTTTCAATAAACCAGAGAAAATTTGAATGGGGAGGGGGAATTTCAAACGAAGTTGTATCTAATATTTAATATACACCATATTGCCATTAATGACCGGACACTTTCGATATTAGATGTTTTGTCGAATATCCAGAAAATACTTGACGAATTATCCAGAAATTTCAGGGGTGTAAAAAAGGATGTTACCCCTCATATATTTCAGCGAAGGTTTTCTCCCGAAGGCAAATAGGGGACCAGCAAAGAAGTGAACCAAAAAAATAATGCTTGGAATCGCCATGTAAAAAATAATGCTTGAAATGCATTGTAGCGGTAGCATATGCTTAAGAGGCTTGTTTTACTTTTCTGTGTTCATTTGTATGAGAATAGCACGTATATTCATGGAGATATAAAGGTTTCTTTAAAAAGGTCGAAATGTTTTCGTAAGTTTTTTGTTTATAACATGCAAGATTTTCAACC
>JAHWFO010043353.1:463134-531359 GCA_023313115.1 Rhysida immarginata | reverse complement strand
TTTTTTTTTTTTGCAAACCTCTGAGCAACATTGCCTGCAGATTGGTTTCTTAGAGAAAACACATAAATGAGAAGTCTTCCGTTTATTGCTGACTGGACAAATTGTATATTTTTTCCTGCAATAAGGACCCACAAATTTCAGAAATGTAGTAATGTGAAAAATTTAGGCAAATAACCTTGTACAGTCAAAATGTCCGCAAAAAATTTTTCAGGTTATCCTACATGTCATACAGGAGCTCTAGAAGAATAGTTTGCACTTCAGTAGTTGAAGTTACTGAGACCACATTAAGAAATTTAACACTTCAACAGATAATACAATAATCCCTCAGCATATTGCGGTTCACTTTTCGTGATCTCACTGTATCACGGATTTATGTTTTATCCCGGAGGTCAAGCTTTACCTGACAGAGAAAGGCCTCAAATTCAAATGCTTCTGATCATGAATGTTGGAGGCCAGGCTGTCAATCGGTCATATCATGACGTGCAGATAGTTTTTGCTGCCGAACACCTCATCGCTGGATTCATCCCATTGTAAAGCTCTTTTAAGGTTCATCCAGTGAAAGAAAAACTATGAACGATTTAAATCTCTTTGATTGGCTAATCTTGAAGTTCCCGACCTTGACATAATTTTTCTTTTGTTGGATGGACTGTAAGTGTGTAGAAAGTGCTTCAGAGCTTAGGAACTGTATATATAGAGATAAGATCGCTATTTTTCGAATTTTCACCTATCGCAGAAGACTGGAACCTAATCCTTGAAATTATTTTATAGTTGGAAAATGACTTCATAAGAGAATGATAGGTTGATTATTATTACTTTACAATTTAAATTCATTACAGTTTTTGACAATTTACAATCCAATCTAATTTTTTTGTTGTTGTTGTTTTTAAAGAAAAATTGAATTTTGTGTATTAGGGGTAAAAAAACACTACACAAAAATTCCAATTGTTTGGCTTCAAGATTCAAATATTTTAAATTGGCTTTTGTAATGAATTTAAATTGTAAAATAATTTACAGTAAACCTTATGAATATCTGTTGAAGTGTTAAATTTCTAGAACTTAAATAAGCAGGGTTCGTGCTTACTCAGAATTTACACATACAAACCGTCGTTTTACAGGAAAATTGAATGGTGAAATTTTGATCTGCCAATCAAAATGGCACATTAACAAGCTCCATCACTCTTTTTATTAGATTGCTTTCTCTGTTTGTGTGAAAAAAGATGAAATTAAGGGGAGAGCGGATCGAGCGGTACACGAAACCAAACTATTCATCGATCTATGGTTTTGCCAATTTATAGTGCAACATGTGAGCGAGCTTTTATACACTGAATAGGATAAAAAAATACTCAACAAAGTCATTGAAAAGAAGAATATGTAGACATTTTGAAGATTATTAGCAACAATGGGCCAATGTTTCAACATTTTCCAAATACAGTTGAACCTCGATATCTCAGATTTCACGCGAACAGAAAAAATTTCGAGATAGAGGTTTTCGAGATATGGAGGGTTACTTTTAAATCAAGACTTTTAGGTCATTATAGATACTGTGAGAGTACGGAGATAAAATAGCATGTATATAAAGAATTACATCACATGCAAGTGGAACCACTAGCATCAGAAATGCACAAATTGTCGGCAAGTCCTATACAACCGAGATTTGCCAACAAATTTTTTCTTAAATTTTTTTCATAACGCACGAGAATTGTCTAACTTTAATGGAAGTGACATCAATTATTTTTAGTTTTCATACGAAAAAATTTTTTTTGCAGAAAAAAATTAACTCTAATGTTTTTAAATGTTTTGCATTTCGCTGGTACAGGAGGTTAAAATATGACAAAGCCAGGTTTTCTGAGAAAATGTTTTGAGATAACGAGGGAAAATTACCTTAAATTAATGCCGGCCAGGTGGCTGAGAGGGCTAGGGTGTAGGCTTTCTAGTTCTCGAGTCCGCCTGGTCGTGGGTTCGAATCCCGCCGTGGGCATGGATGTTTGTGTCTGTCCCGGGCTGCGTACACATATAACTTGTGTAAAAGGCGCAAAATGACCTTAGTAGTCGACGCCAAAAATTTCTAGAACCCCCCCACACCCTTAAATTAATAGCGAAAATGTAGAGAAATTAAGAATTTTCGAGATGGCGAGGTTCGACTATATTGCAGCAATTGATGCTTTTGAAACTGAAAACAAGATGAAAGACTTATTGAGTCATCTGGGTTCTAACTGTAAAGCACCATTTCCACAAACCAAGTTTTTCTCAGTTCGGTTCATGAAACTAGATCAGTTATGGGTAACCGCGTCTGAGAACTCGTTCATTGATGAAACTGGTTTCGCATCGCAGGCTAGCACTCACAGTTGCATTTTGCAGAATGGTAGATCTATGATTGATTTGGAAATTCTACATAAAATATATAAATTATGATGCTGATAATAAAGTTAATGGACTAATTTGTTGATTAGTAAACAGCAGATATTTTAAACACATAAATAGAGAAATATTCAAAATTCTATGCCCTTGTTGGGTCTCATATTGTTAACAATGCCCTAATGCAATGTACACTGCACTTACAAACAGTGCCACAATGCAATCGGACAAACGAGATAGAAACTCGGTTTGTGGAATTGTCAGTTCGTGGAAACTGAGTATATTGTAGATATAGTTATAAAAATAATGTTATTCCATTTTCTGTTAACAAATGTCTAAACATGTAAATAAAATATGGGTATACAAAAAATTAAGATTTGACTCTTTAATTCACAATTTTTAGGCTCTCAAACCAAATTGACTCTGTAGTGTTTTGGTCCTAGAGTGAACCATGAATAATATTATTTACTTCAGTGTTTTATTATTGTTGTAAATTTAAAAAATAATTTATTTAAATATTGAAAATGTCAAATCCCAAAGTTCAATAATGTTCAGTAATTATTTCTTTTCTTTAAATTTACTGTAAACTGTGTTACTTTCAAAATCAAAATGACACCAATACCCAAGTAAATTTAAAGAAAAGGAATAATTTACTGAACATTTATGAGATTTAGCATTTTTAATAGTTAAATAAATTATTTTTATTTTATTTTGATTTTTATAAGAAATTGAATGAAATTTTAGTTTTTCCTGTTTTGAGTTGAGGTCTATTATAATATTTTACATCCTGTAATTAATAATTCTAATACATTTCCATTGATTATGCTTTGAATGACTTTTTATTATTATTATTACGTTGCCAATTCCCTTTATAAAGTTCACAGATAAATGTCAGCTGTTTTTGAACTCCTCCCCCACCTATTCATTCGTCATAATGAAAATTGTGGATTGAATGAATCTTTTTTCTCTCTCACTCTTTTTAGAAAATTTAGGAAAATGTCTAGAAAAAGAGCCAGAGAACCCGATTTGGTGCCGTCTTCTGCTGTTAGCCCGCCCCCTGAAAAAAGACAAGTAACTATATACAACAGATTATCTTTATTTTAACAGCAAATTAAATAGAGTGATTCTATGAAAACAGTAGTTTATATACTTAAAACACTGTGATTACAATTAAAAGTGATCAAAAGTAGTATTATATTAAATTATAAAAATTTATAATTTTTTTATTTTTTTTATATTTTTTTAGTTTAATTGTAATGACTGTGTTTATGTATATAAACTTTTGTTATCATAGCATCACTTGATTAATTTTATCCCCATGCTCTTTTATTATTTAATAAAAATATATTTAATATTTTTGTTTATTTCTTGTCATATTTTGAATGCATTAATTAATAACCACTGAGGCAACAATAAAAATTTTTAAAATGATCAAATGCAAAACATCTGGTGCTGGCTTTGCATGCAGTCTGTTTTCACCATCCTAATAGACAAATAACGTGCGTTTTCGGCAAGTTGTTGTTTGGTGAAGATATGTTTCGTATTAATAATGTAATTCAAATTCTTGAGAATTGATCTTAAGGCTTAATTTAGAAATTTATTGGGCAATTTAATTTTAGTTAAGTTACAACAATTGAATAATAAGAGTATTATATAATGTTAACGACAATGATATTTAAAAACAAAATTCTAGCATCGTTTTTGGGTTTGTTTGTTTTTTAACATGGCAGTTTTTAACATGTTAGATATAAAAGAATCCATTATTTATAGCAGCTCCAAATTAATGTTCAAAATCACTTGAATGGGAGGATTTTGTCTCGTTTTATGGTTTTATCTTTGTAGTTTTTCAATAGCATTAATTTTTGTGATAACTGAAATGGTAATGTTGTTTTTGCTGATTTTCAAGATGAGATCCATGTAAAGCAATGCCAACAAGTTTAATGCATTAATTCGGTGCCAGATCCAAACGTGTGGGACCCAGTTGGAATATTTATAGTGGGCTCTCTATTGGCATGCATTTTGTTTACAATACATACAGGGTGGATACAAAAATGAGTGCCCCCCCCCCCCCCTTTTATTTTTGTAACCGAAGCAGGTAATCATTGGATTTTGGAAATTTTGTTGTTTTGTTTTGTTGGAATTCCATGCCGAACAAGTCTTCAGTTTGGAATTTTTCGTGTATCCGTTAGGTTTTTAAGATAGGATTTGAATGTGTCCTAATTTGCATATTTGGGATGATGAAAATTGCTCCATTCAACTTCCTACTCATTGGATTCATCAAAATTGACATATTTGCTTGGATTACGAAAATAAAAGGGGGAGGGGCTCATTTTTGTATCTACCCTGTATACATACAGCATACTGGATATATTTGAAAATTAACATATTTTATCTCAGAATTGTGAGATTTAATAGAACTTGACGATTTTTGTCAAAAAATCCGTGGCCCAATTCGGCTAAATCAGCTCATAACTGCCCTGATTGACTATCTTGTATTCATTAATCTGTTCATTCTTGCTGTATTTACTAATTCTACATGTAATTGCCGCCTTTCTCATTATACTTGAACGAGCAGGTGAATAGATGCCGCCCGAGAAGAATGTTCAGGCTCTAGTGAAGAGTTATTCTCACGTCACATTTCATTTCTTCTCAAGCAACTTTGATATTTTTCCTGCTGTCATGATTGTTTTATAATATAGGGTGGGCATATATTATGGGTACCATAAGAATTGTTCAGAATGTTATAACTAGAAAAGCTGTCTCGTTGCGGGATTACAACAGTGAAAACGGAAACACTCAAAGTTTTTATACAAGTCATACACGTGAATCAGTTCACCTCAATATGAGCTCCTTTTGTTTCCCATAAAATATCTAGGCAGTATTTTGTGTTATTGAGTATCTCCTGAACGATGGAAGATATGGGTAGATGATTCACCAGCTCAGGCAAGTCGTTTACTCTGTTGTACTATGCAATGCATGCTGGGATCAGTCACATTAATGGAAGTGGCTTCTTCTTAGGTCCTTCCTCCTCTTTTCTAGGAGATGACCTATCCCAGTGGGGTAAGTTTAGTTGTTATTGATCATCTATCATCTGACGTGCCTTGTGAGTAAATTGGATTTATATAGGAAGGCTTTAATAGCTGATAAAATAAATCGGAAGTGCGGTTTAGTATCTGCTTTTAGGAGAAGGACAGTTGGGAAGTTGTAGGGAATTTTTCTTATTTCAAAGAGGTTTGATAGGGATTGCCTGTGTTGGTCATAGAGGGGGACATTCAATAGAATGTGTTCTAAGGATTCTGTGGCACCACAATCGCAGTTCGGAGAATTATATAAACTGAGGCGGAATAGGAAAGCTTTCGTCGGGAGATGCTTCGAACAGAGCCTGACTATGATTGACATATCCTGCTTGGAGAAATTCGATGGGGGTGTTAGGATCTTCTTGCTCTGAGCTATCAAGTTCTTGAACTTTACAGCTGTATTATGATATACCCATTCCTCTCTCCATATCTTTCTTTTTTGCTGATCGATTTTAGGTATGAGGTCTTGAGTAGAGTGTGGTAAGTAAATTTCGGTTCCTATTGTGCAGCCTAAGTTCACCAGCTGATCTGCTCTTAAATTGCTTAAGATCGTGAAGTGACCCGGACACCAGAGGTTTATGGTGATGTTTTTGCCCCGAAGATTAATTATAGCACTGGCTATAAGGCCGAGAGATCGTTTTCCAATTGGCTCTAGACAGAAATTTTCATAGTGCTAGGAGTACCGACTTTGAGTCGGATATTATAAGGTGTTTTGATGGGGAAGGGGCCGAGTTGTTTATGTAGGATATTGCCTTGAAAATGGCCCAGGATTCCACGGAGAAATATGAATAGAATATGGATATTCTGTAATTGCAACGTCCCCTGACCATATGCCAATCTTATCTTGTACAGAGGGTAGATTATCGCAGAAAGATAATCTGCAGCACTTACTCCTTCAAGGGAGTTTTGCGCCATCCCAGTAACTAATGGCTGCTATGAGATGACAGTAGCAGCCAGGACTGACGGCTTAACGTGCCCTCCGAAGCACCGGGGGTTAATGGTGGAAGAGCTGCTGGTGGATGAACAAACCTGTGGCTATCACCAGCTGCTGGACATCCAGCACTGGTCACTCAGCAAATGGGTCAGATTAAAGTCCCCCAACAGCTGTGGCCCAAATAGCTGTCCCACCCAGCAGTGGTCCTCAAGCCACTGCCCGTGCCTGAAGTTGCTTAACTCCATCGATCGGTGAGTCGATCGACAAGACAACCAGGCCACGACCACCCCCACCATATGCCGAAACCTGCCTCTTTCTGATTGGGGGTCAAGTGATGGAAGTGGCTAAAAATTTGGACAGTTTTTTCATTGTTGCAAGCCACATGGAGATAGGTATAATATTATGAACTTTTTTTATGGTACCAATAATTTATGCTCACTGTGTACATTGTGTGCAAAATTCTCAGGCTGTAGCTTATACATTTTGATTTGATTTTGAAATCAGATTTCGGTTATTCTGCAGGTTGCAATAAATCTCTTTTTTTTTTTTTTTTCTCGTTTGAAGCGCTATTGTATATTTAATTTCTGTAATTAGCTTTTAAGTTTTGTTTAAATTTTATTATCATCACTTGTCGTTTTCTTCTTTTAACACTTTATGCGGTTAAGACCATATATGATCAAGCTCCCTTTAGTGATGACGAAGCAGCGATACTGGAAAGAAGTCGTTGTGATTATTCTATCAAAATTACAGCCGAAATGGCTAGACTTGGCACTGGTAGGTCTTTTGTCTTTTTGTTCAGAATAATATGCATGAACACTGCTAATAATATTATGTAGGATAAAGCCTTAGGTCACTCATCTCGAAATTGTTTCCAAATCTTAGCTCCCCGCCCTGTTCGAGTCTATGCTGATGGAATATATGATGTGTTCCATCAAGGCCATGCCAGGCAACTAATGCAAGCAAAGAATGTTTTCCCTAATGTGTATCTAATAGTTGGTGGTGAGTAGTGCCAAACATTTTGTGTTCTACAGCAATCGTTATCAAAATATCACTTCAATGACTAAAGCATGCTATTAAAAGTCGTGTCAAGTTATTTTGCATAAGTAGTTTAATGGTCTATTCATTCTTCAGTTTGCAGTGACGAAATCACACATAAATTAAAAGGAAGAACTGTTATGAATGAACATGAACGATATGAGGCTTTGACTCATTGTCGCTATGTCGACGAAGTACTGAGGAATGCTCCTTGGGTGATCTCTGAAGAATTTCTTGCAGAGAATAAGGTTTGATACTGCAGCATTAATGTTTTGCATTTTAGATGCTGATCTAATAATAGCCAGGTTAACTATTTTGTAAATTCTTGATATAATAGTAAATGTTCTTCTGATACAGATAGATTTTGTAGCTCATGATGATTTACCTTACACCACCGGTACGGAAGATGATTGTTATAAAGATATTAAAGCAATGGGAATGTTCGTTGCCACACACAGGACTGAAGGTGTTTCAACGTCTGACATAGTAGCTCGTATTGTTAGAGATTATGACATGTATGTTCGTCGTAATTTAGCACGAGGTTATACTGCCAAAGAATTGAATGTATCATTTATTAATGTAAGTAATTAAAAACGTAAAAAAAAAATGGGCTTATTAAATGAGATTTAGAGTAGCATTGATTGTAAATTTTTTTCTTTTCTTTCCATATATCCCGCTTTTCCATAACGAATTTTGAAGGAGAAAAAATTTAAGCTTCAAAATAAAATGGATCAATTGAAGGACAAAGGGAAAATGTTTGTAGAAAATTTTGACAGCAAAAGGAACGAATTAATACAAAAATGGGAGGAGAAATCTCGAGATTTCATCCACAACTTTCTTCTGTTGTTTGGTCGAGATGGAAGATTGGTAAAAGCCTGCTTTAATTATACAGGGTGATTCAGTCAATTTCTGACCATTTCAGTACTATGATTTATTGACCCATTATTGTTTACAAACTTAGCATTTCAGTATGATATTTTAGGCAGTTCGGAGTTTTTATTTCCGTGGAAATGTCTCGATGATATCCTCAATGTGGCTACCACGAACTTTTTGAACTGCTCGCAGCCGAATGGTGAAGTTGTTCATAACTCTATCCAGGATTTCTGCATCCACAAGGGTGCAGCAGTCGACGATGCTTTGTCGCAGCTGGTCTAAGGTCTTTAAGGAACCCCCAGAGATAAAAATCACATGGGTTTAGGTCAGGACTCGTAGGGGGCCAAAGAAAGCCACCTCCCGAATCGATCTGGAAACCTGTTTGAAATGACACAATTTCCGAATTTCTGATTTAGAAAGTCTAGCACTTCATTAGTGGTGTGAGGCCTAGCCCCATCCTGTTGAAACCATTGATGTCGAAGCGGTATATGCCTCCTTCGCAGCTTTGGGATGAAGAAGGTTTCCAACATGTTAAGGTAAGCCTGTGACGTTACGGTGCCCTCAAAAAAGAACGGACCAATGATGCCTCTTTTGGAAATCGCGCACCAAGCCATAACTTTTCGTGGATGAAGAGGTGACTTATGGATCTCGTGAGGGTGCTGGGAACCCCAAAAACGAACGTTGTGTTTATTAACGTCACCTGATAGATGGAAGAAGGCCTCATCTGACACCCACAGGTTGTCCACAATGTCCTGATTGGCTTCCATTTCTGCTCCAAACTCCATCGCAAATTGTTGTCGCTTCTGTCTTCCGGTGTCTGTTAACTCCTGATAAACATGGATCTTATATGGGAGCAGGTGTAAATACTTTCTCAAAATTCGCCACGTCGTGGTAAACGACAGCCCTTCTTCAATGGATAGGCGGCGAACAGATTTTTTTGGTAGGGGAATCAACCAACCTTGTGTGAACGTTTTCGACAACTTCGGCCGTTCGAACACGACCTTCGCTACCGCCTTTTTGCGTGCCTTTAACACATCCAGTGGCACGAAATTGCTTGACAAAATCCATGATTGCTTGCCTGCCAGGTGTGTCTCTACACTTATACTCCTTCCGGAACTTTCTTTGCACGGTTACAGGTGATTTTGTCTCAAAATACCATTCGACAACCTTGCATTTCTGCTCTGTTGATAAAGTGGGTGTCATTTTTCAACAATACGATTTTCATGCAGCGCCGTTGCAACAATACAAACTCCAAATATTTAGAAATTCGATATGGCGCTCATTCTTTCAATTGTTTATCCCTAATGCACATCATTCGAGTGAAATGGTCAGAAATTGACAATCACCCTTTTCTTTAAGGATATTTCCGGGTGTTTACTGTATACAGGGAGGACCTGAAATAGTAGTCAAAATCCGGAATTGGATTGGGTTCATTGCAAGGATGAAAAATGTTCCCATTAAAGTTAGTCTACAAAAATGCATTAAATGAGTAATACTATATTCAAAAAAAGGAAAAAACTTCCTAACATGTCCTTTCTTGATGAAAGATCTGGGAATGTCGTTAGCCATGAAGAGTTTGGACTTCATTAATGTAAAGGCTATGTGTCACGGTACAGTAGGTTTCTTGAGAGCAATCGTCTACAGTAAACATTCCTTAGTCGAGAAGAATTTGTATAACCATGGATTTTCATATGTACTTGCTCAAAGATTCCTTTCAATTAATGCATTGCGCTCCCAGGAGAAAATGATCGTGATTGTTTTTTTGTGATTTCTGAAATGTAACGCCATCTGCAGACACTATATTGAATTTCAATTGTTACAACAGATCATTCAATTATGCTGCTTGTTGAACACATTAATTAAAAAAGCACAAAGCCTACTATGTACGATCAAAACTTTGAAAGTAGTTGTTTTTCGAAGGTGATAATCACGGTCTATAGATATACATGGTCATCGAACTCCATTGTTAAAATGAAGCTAAAGTTTCTAGCTCCCAATAGGGCGGGAACTCTATTGAAAAGTGGCGCTGCATGTACAATCGGCCCAAAAACGCCTGCAGCGCCGCCCTATCGACAGACAGAAACTTTACTTTCATTTTCAGTTTCAATGAAAAACCTCTATCGCAGGTCACGGTCGGCCCTGGTGCGATCTATGCGGCACCTGGCGTGATCTGTTTTCCTTACCTTCTCGAAACAATGGAAAATCGCCGAAGCTCGATGACCGTGAATATCTATAGACCATGGTGATAATTAAATGCACTGTAACTTCTGAAGGGATGCGCTTTTGGACTAATGTTTATGGGAACTTTTTTTTTTTTCATCCTTGTGATGAGCACCATGTAATCCGATTTTGACCAACTGTTTCAGGACCATCCTACATATGACTCTCCATATCAAGTGAATTCTTTTGCCACAACAGTGATTAGAAATTTTCATAACAAGCAGCTAACAAAATTTTCATGGGTTTATTTATTTATTTATTTATTTCCAATGCTACCAATAGTCTTGTCAAAATGCACATCTGTCCTTTGTTAGAAACTTTTTATTACCTTTGTTATGTAACTGTTGGTTTTATTTTACAAAAGAGTTCATTTGATCATAAACTTTGTAATTTATGTGCAGACACTTTTCTCACTTATTCTTTATAATTGCAATAATTATTATGCACTAATTTTAGTAATAGCTCTTTCTATTTTTGCACGTGTTTAGGATTATATACCTGTTAACTATATCCAGAGTTTGTTTCTTAATGGATCCATATATGCCCAGTGTTAGCAGAGCACGGGTTCTTGGGCAAATTGAATTTTGGGATTCAGAATTGGGTTGGATCAGTTGAAAAAACACCAAGAATAAAACATTTCTCGAATATTGTGTACAATCTGAATATACTATTCAAGATTTCAAAGTTACCCCCTACCCCCAGCCTCCCTCACAAAGGGGGGTGGTGTAATTTTTTAACTAATGAATTTCCCCCGCGAAATAATTCACTTTTGGTTTTGGACATTTTTTCGTACAATGCTTAGTTTTCAAGATATTCAGTTGTCTCGAGATAAATGCCTCGCCCTGTATATTCATTGACTTTTTCGGGATCAACTTTGGAAGAAAATAGGAAATTTCTAAGATAACCAATAGTGACGTCAACAGGAATGCTCGGAAAAAGGAAACCAACATCGAAGGAGATCAGTATTTCGCCTGCGTTTAATTTAATATCTTTAATTTTCAAAATTAATTCGAAGCTGTTTTTACTGAGGATCTATCGAATGTATGATCCCTTCCGCATAACCAATGGGAGATATTTGGCAATTGCCCCTCCCCCCACTTTGTAATTTTCTTTAGTTGAATTTTGTCTCTCATCACTGAAGATGGCTATTGGGTAGCCGAAATAAGTATCTGGTATTTCATATTTCTTTGTGGGTTAAAGGTTCCCTCCCTTTTTGGTTGTTCCATTCCAGTTTTTGCTTAATTTTTGTACATATTGCAATAGTTGGGTTGATTGTCTCATGCGTTTATTTTTTCTCTTTAGAGCCATATTTGGCAAGAAGGCAAGGGTCGAATTCGCCAGGCTCTGTCTCCTAACAGCAGTCCCCCAGCCAGCCCCGACATTAGCCGAGAAGGGAGTCCAAATCGAGAGGAGACTTCTAGTCCTCCTGCAAAATCCAAGCGCAGGGAATTGAACAATTTAAATGACCTGACTGCATCCAATTCTCTAGATCAAGAGTATTCCGACGACGAAGATGCTGAATCCCACTGATGCCGTGCAGCATGCAAAATTCTATATGCAAAGCTCTATATAGGATTGTATTCCTGAACCTCAGGAAGAAAAACACTTGGAATTTATAAAACTAAAAACTGATCCCTTGTGAACAAACAACTTACAGTATTTCAATAAAAATTTAAGTTTTGTTTTTATGTGAAGAGCATTATTTTTAAATGAAGGAAAACTGCTTGTAAAATAAATTCTTAGGAAGCTGAAAAGATTTGCAGCTAGATAACCATTGTTTAAACTTAATTTTACTTGTAAATTTTATGTAATTTAGATTTTTTTTTTTTTTTAAGGGTTTAATTTCTTGGTTAAAGATTTTATTTTGGAGTTTAAATGTTACCACCTGGAACCAAACGCCCATCATTTAAGTTTCCTGTTATGTAAAACAAAACCAGAATATTTAAAGTGTAAATAAAAAATTTTATTATTGCTTTAATAATTTTCTTCAGAAAAATTCAAAGGATTTACAACAAGACAATTTAGTTTTTCTCTACAATTTCATTTCTTATGATGAATTTCTGTATTATTGGCGTTGCGTTTCAGTACTGCCAAATATGGAAGAACTCTATTCCAAACGCCAGGAAAATCTGGCTGGGTTTTGATTTCAGTCTTCTGTACAGGTGGAGCAATGAGTAGCGGAAGCCGTCGCTTCTGAAGATCAAACTCCTCGTCTGCTGTTAAGCCTCCTTTTGATTTGGTTTCGGTCTTCTTGGCATCAACAGACATCATTAACTTGGGCTCTTCTTGGCTTTTATTTACTGCGGTGCTCTGTTTCTCTTCAGAAGTTTGAGAAAGATTTTGCGGACGACCACTCTCGCTCGACACCTCGGGCAAAGCACTGCTTAAGGGCGAGGCTTCAGGAAGCGAGTTACTAACGTTTAGGTTTGCTTTGGGCAAAGTTTCTTCATCCTTGTGGCTGGATTCGTTTACTTCCTGGTTCTCTTGGCTGGCTTCAATTTCTGGTTTTGTTAAATTTATTTGTAGCTCTTTCATCAGAAGTTCAGTTTTATTAGTATCTGGAATGAATAAACAAATTATTAATATTTATGGAAAGTTGGGCGTGGATTCCACGTACGTAAAAACTGCAGAAAACTTTGACATCACTTCCTGCTTTCGTCTTTCTGCCCGACAGAAAACTCCCATTTTCTTTTATTTGGATTGAGTCATAGCCTACAAAGACATAGCCAACGAGAAAGATAGGCCCTGGCGCGGAAAAAAGTCACCTGACCATACTATTCCGAGTAACAATGTAATCTTCATCTTTTCCATCTTGGATTTTAACTATTTTTTCGTTTGTTGGAAACAATGAAGATTAGATTATTGGCAGGACTACTATGATCAGGTGACTTTTCTGCCCCGAGGGCAGTCTTTCTTGTTGGCTATGCTACAAAGAAAAATTTGTTCTCGGGCAGAAGAAGGAAAGCAGGAAGTGATGTCAAAATTTTCTGCTTTGTGATTTCTGCCATTTTTACTCATGTGGAATCCACCCCTTAATGCTTACCATTCCTTAAACAAAAACTCGTTCAGTTTTTTTCCCAATACATACCCATTGATGTCATCTCTGAACTAATGTTTTGCAGAGAATCGCTGTCACGGTGAATTCTTATCTCTCGTTTAACCAAGTCTCGAAATGCTGGACGGAATATTTTATGAGTCATTGGTGCCACATGAGATTCTAAATAGGGCCGGCTTGCTCTTGCTTTACGAGCAATTTCCGATTGTAATCCATGATCGAGATGAGTTTCGTTGTCGGGGACTATCTCGTTGTCTTTTGTGTCAGTCATGTGGGTATCCAGTGCCAAGTTGTGTGCATCATGACTGTCTATTTTAGATGCTGGCCTGGTCTTGTTTCCTACTGTTACTTCTACATCAACATGAGGCTTCCCATAGGAATGTAATTCATTGTCAGAAACTTTTGAACTATCCAGTTTTTTGATCAGCTTTTCCTTCATAGCTTCATCCATAGCCCGTCTGTTTGCAAGAGGGTGCTTGAAGTGATTTGTGCCAATGTGTTTTGACTCTTCATTTTGAGCAAGACTAGTTTCGTTTTTCTTATCGATTTGGTAAGTTAAATGCAGTACTTTGTCATTTTTTTCTTTAGGGTCGCTTAAGATGGCATAGAAGTTTGGCATCATTTCGGATTTGATTTCAGAGGAAAAAAATCCTTTCATGTCATGAGACTCGATTGATATGCCAGAGCCATTACTTTGTAATTTCTGTTCCTTGTTGAAGGCAGGAATGTTTTTTGAAATGTGGAATGTATTCTTGCCGAAATGATGGGGTTGTCCATGTTCGCCTTTTTGAGAAAAGTGTCCGTGTTTGCCTTTGAATCTATCCGTGTGAGGTGCTTTCTCTTCGTGTTCAACGTTTTTGAACATTTTAGGAGAGTTTTCAATGATAATGTTGACTGTAATTTGTGGCCCAGACTGAATATCCTTGCTGTCCACCTTTTCATCTTCATTTATGGAACTCTAAGAGAAAAAAAAGTTAGGGGGAAAAAAAAAAAAATTATAGAATATTTTTTGAAATGAGCTTTAGCTATGTTATACCGTATTGCTGTTATATTCAAAAAATGGCAATATGCGAGAGAATTTAACTGTCCATACGAACGATTCAGCTACAATTCATAATTCGAGGGTTGTTCAAGAATTTGCTTCTTGGTCCATAACTATTTAACCAATTTTCAAAATTCTTTTTTGTATCAGATACTTAAATTTGTCCTGTACGTAATGCACTATTCACTTTTCGACATAGTCCCATCCCTTTCCACGCATTGCGCAAATGTGTAAATAGTCGGGTGAACCCATCTGAGAGAAATTCAGAGTCGTTCTCGACACGAGGATTGAATGGAGTCTTTCGTCTAGTCGTCAGAATGCAACTCGTGTCCCTTAAGGTTCTTTCTTCTTTGGGAAGTGGTGAAAGTCGCAAGGTGCAAAGTCTTTCGTTTTTGAACTGCGGTTTTTCATCTTTGAACTGTAGGCACTGCAAAGCCTCTGGTGTATGGCGATCATGTGCAAGCGGGAGTTATAGTGCTGCAGAAGAGGGTCCAAAGCTGCCATTCAATCCTGGTGTCGACAACAACCCCGTAATTCCTCTCCGACGGGTTCATGCGACAACTCTCACTTTGGCGCAATGCGTGGAAAAGGATGGGAACTATGTCGAAAAGTGAATAGTGCATTTACATAGAGGATAAATGTAAGTATCAGATACAAAAAGAATTTTGAAAATCAGTTAAAGTTACAGACCAAGAGGCAAAAATGCTTGAACAGCCCTCAGAATGGTTCCCTTTGAAGCTAGTTATCTTCCCTTAGTTCTTGAACCATGAAAATTAATGAAATGTAAATTCGTAAGTTAAATTTTTGAAACTGTTGAACTTATGGCCAGTTGCACCAACGTCGGTTAAAAATATCTATTTGTTAAATTTCCGGTTAAAATTTTTTCCGTTGCACCAAGCATAGTTAGGATTTAACCAGATGTTTAGTAGCAGTTTAACTTATCAGGTGGACAAAACAAAATGACGAAACAGGTTTGTTTTTAACTAATTGGATAAGGTATTTGGAGAAGCTAATTATCAAACAACTAATTGAAGACTAGCAGCCATCTAAACTAAGTCATTGAAGCAAAACTAATCAGTCATTATAGCTAGGATTGGTGCAATGTTTACCAGTTAAAGGATTTAACAGCTCATTCACTAACCAAAAGTCTAAGAGTAGTTTTAACCAACATTGACTGTGCAAGTGGCTGTCAATATTCCTACTTGTGGTATAATTGCTTAAAAGCATACAATAAATTTAAAAAGAAAATTCATGTATATACGGGATATCCAAAAAGGGACCAACGATTTTTAAAATGGAATAACAAGCAAAGGAGACTTAATAAAGTTACTTTTGCAGGAGATTAATGCAAGATCGGGAATTTGTTTTGGTATGGGTTTTTTTGTACAGATGGTTTATTGTATTTGGATGCAGATTATTCTCAATATTAAATCTGCACTGGAAGCTCTTCATTGCTGTTGAACTCAATTGGTAGTATTCCAGTAAAATAAATATTCTTTCCTACAATGAATGCACCATTTTCACGCTTCCCTATAGTAATACTGTATTCAATGTACACTTCTCCACTGAGAAACTTGCAATTGCATTTCCACTGTATCATCTAATTGGCCTCAACACCTGTGTCGGATGCAGCACCTGTTACATAACACAAGGAAACTTGCCAAAATCAATTTCTGACCGCGAATAATAATCTCCTGCAAAAATAACTTTAATAATGGCCACCGTTTGCCTGCTATTTCATTTTAAAACCATTAGTCCTTTTTAGGATATCCTGTAGACAGATACAAGTATATAGATATCCTAACAAAAGATGTGTACAAGTTAAAATACCAATTTTACACATAGTATGAAAATTAAATTGCTTATGACTTATATAATTATTCAAAGTGGTTACCATAAGTGTTCAGATACTTCTGATTATGGTGAACTGTCACCATTGCTGTACAGGTAGTTTAAATTACTTTCCAAAATGTACCCAATGAGAGCAGTGTTTCTCAATCACCAATGAAAAAATTTTTACAAATCTGGAAATATCCTTAATTTGATTATGCAAGGTGATTTAGAACTTTATAGAGGGTACTAAAACAAACTTTATTAAGCAATGTGTGTCATATCTCACTAATAAGGCATACACTTGTTTCATATCCCATCCCATGGCCAGCAACATTGCCAGATTTTAAATCTGCTGGACTTCTTTTGGAAGGGACATCTGAAAAATAATGCTTTAAATGCATTGAAGCTATAATATGATTAGGAGGCTTCTTTTATGTGTCCATTTGTATAGCAATAGCACTTATACATGTTTAAAAAAAAAAAAAAAAAAAAAACAAGTTTTCGTAAGTTTTTTGTTTATAACATGCAGGGTTTTCAACTCAAGGCAATGCTATTTTCAAGAAGCTTGACAAACTACAATAGAGACAACCTGCAATCAGAATTTAAAAACGTTAAATGTTTGATGAAATGAGCATTTTTTTACTAAATAATGTTAAATGTGCATGCACAAGATTTACCAAAATGTCTTTTACATAATTTATTAGCCAAATTTATAGAGCTACTCTTATAAAGAGCCGAAGCAAATATCATAAAATTCAGAAAGATATCATTGATAGAATGAGTTGAATTTCAGTTGCTCTCAAAAATAAACAAAACGATAAGGGATTTCCCACCAAATTTTTATTTTTGGATCGGACACCAATATCAACTTCTCCTTAAGCTGATATGAAACCAATATGAAGTCAAGAGAAGTTGATATGGGTGTCTGGTTCAAAAATAAAAATTTGGAGAGAACCCCTTATCATTTTGCTTATCTTTGAGAGCAACTGAAATTCAACTCATTCTATCGGCAATATCAAGCTGAATTTTCATGCTATTTGCTTGGGCTTTTTATAAGAGTAACTATACATTTGGCTAACAAATTATGCAAAAGACACTTTAGTAACCCTTGTGCATGTGCAGTTAAACATTTAGTAAAAATGCTCATATTTCAAATATTTAATATTTTTATATTCGATTGCAGGTTGTCAAGTTTCCTGAAAATGGCATTTCATCGAGTTGAAAACCCTGCATGTTATAAACAAAAAACTTAAACATTTTGATTTTTTTAAAGGAACCTTTATATCTCCATGAATATATGTGCTATTTTCATCCAAATAAAGACATAAGTAAAAGAACCCTCAATCATATACTACAGGTACAACGCATTTCGAGCATTATTTTTTACAGGTTAATCCTAAACATTTTTTTGATTCACTTTGTTGCTGATCCCCTATTCGCCTTGGGACAAAACCTTTGCTGAAATATGATGTGTAACATGCTCTTTACACCCCTGAAGTTTCAGGATAATTCGTCAAGTATTTTCTAGATATTTGACAGTCTAAAACTGAAAGTGTCCAATTACTTTTGGATAGACAGTGTACATATAAATATGAGGGAGAGTCAGTAAGTAAATTATACAAAGGTATAATATTTATTTATAACTTATTTTGGGAGGTTAAAGTTCAAAATAATATATCTTCACTTTTTTGATAGTCTCTTCATATCAAGGCACACACTTCACAGCAGGTCTAAAGATTTTCACATGTTGATTAATGATGAAATTTGATGCTAACTCTTAGTAGCATCAAAGACCTTTATAATTTGATACTGTGTTGGGAGTTATAAATACCTTTGTATAATCCTTAATTTGACGATTACAAAAATTTCAAAACTAATTTTCAATGAAAATAAATGTTTAGCGTGCGTCTAATCTGATGCAGATAATTCAATGATAATGCAAGTCCACAAAGAAAGGTTGAGAACACTGGTATATTTCTCCATAATTAGAAGCTCACGAGTGTTAAATTAGGGATAGAAGTCCGTAAAGTGTATTAGAGTGTTTTTGTTCCTCTCTGTAGAAGGGAATCGGATTTTAATTAGAGGAAAAAAGTAAATCTGCTATTCTTAAAAGGAAAAGCTTTCCATTTTTTTTTTTTTTTTTTTTATCTTCATGCACAATGCACAAGCATGAAATTTTTAAAGAAAATAGCTGCTTTGTTATAATTCATTGTTATATCAAAAATCCTTCAGCTATTTTATAAGCTTAAGAAAATATCAATAGAAAAGTATATTGCTTAATACACTAAAAAATGTTTAATCCCTAACCCTAGCCTATTAAATTGATATTAAGAGCCAAGCAACAAATTAACACGAGTGAGGGTTCTTGTTTTCCATTATTGAAAAAAAATAGTTGAAAATCAATATTATGCTGCTTAAATTAAAATTTTATTTCTCTCCTTTGAAGAAACATGTTCACTTTAAATTAGTTCTTTGAAGAATTTCTAAAAGTGCACTTGAAAACTTTTATGATGGCTAAGCTTCTAGATTCTTAAAAATAGAACATTAACTTGCTTAATGTATAGAATGCTTTCGAAGAACATTGAAACTTACTTTACGTATTTCATGGGAAAAACTTGGAATGTCTTTCAGGTAATACCAAGGATCATCATCCTTGAATTGTTCATTCAAATATCCTAAAAGAAAATCATGTTTTAATATATTTAAAGCATTTTTTTATAAGAAATTTTAAAAACTTCCTTTCTTTATTCTTTTTTTTTCTCCTACCTGTTGCAGTAATGCTGAGTGAAAGAATGATAAATGCCAAGAAGCTGGTAGTGGAGTTCATCTTCATGTCTGTGTTGAAGAGATTTCAATTCCAGGCTACTGCTTTTCTCCAAGTCTTGTGCATAGAACACCAGTTCTTCTGTGTTGAGTGATCACTATAACAACAGCTATTACTGGTAAGAGATAGAGCAACAATGCTTTGCAGCTCACTCACTATTGTTGATGGCAAGCTCTTTCTAATAACACAGCATTGTTGGCAGAGTTCTTAGAAAACGTTTTTATTAGTGTTATTTCATTATTAGTGGATTTAGAATTTTAATTAAATTCTTTTTTTATAGCAATAAAAACTTTATGGAAACATTCATAACAATGAAATTTAATTTGACTTAGAAATATTTAATCTTGTCAAGATATTTAATTTAATTTAAATAAATAGCAAGATTGAAATTTAAGCCAGTGGCTTTGGGTGTATAAATTGAGTTTTCTAAGATTAAGGGCTATAGAATTTTCTTTTGTTTTGTATAGAAGGGCATAATGAGAAAAGATTCTGAAAACATTAGAAAATCTATGTGACAGGTCTTTGTCCCCATATTACTATTCATCAGATAAGAAATAATATATCTTTTTTATTCCCAAGAACATGAACTTGAGCAATATCAGCATTATGGGAGAAAGCTCATATTAAATTTATAGGTACACAGTTTAAGGTGAAGCCTTAGGAAAACTTTGAATCATATTTTGCATTTAACTTTTTCACAGCATGTACATAAATTTAATGAAAAAACATTATTAGAATCTTGATACCAAAATTCCTAAATGAAATATCTGTTTTGATGAAATACAGGCTCGGCAAATTATTGCTACAATAAGAAACACCCATAACTCATACTTACCAGCTTTTATGATTTTTCCATACGATGTAAGGATTTTGATGGAATTGTACAATTGTATGAACAGATCTATAAATAAAAAATAGAAAAAAGGTCCAGGAATAGCAATATGGTAGTGTTTTTATTACGAATCTACCCGTTTCGAGGAACTCTCACCATCATACATGGTTATATGGGTATTGCCCTCCAATCGCGTGAAGTGAGTCAACACTAATATGTGCAGGTAATCAACTTTTTCTCCTTAAGCTGATATGAACTCAATATGAGGTCAATATGCCTGGCCAAGTGGACTGAGTATTTCCGAAACCGTAAGTCTTCTAGACTACAAGGATGGGCTACAACAGCCAATGGCCAGTCCAAGTACCTTTGATCTCCACCCAAAACGGCAAAAAACGTCTGCAATTTGCCCGTGATCACCAACACTGAATTGTCCATGACTAAATGAAGGTCTGCTGATCGGATGAATCCAGTTTCCTATTGCAGATGGCCGACACAGAATTTGGAGACAGCAGCATGAAGCGATGTACCCCTCCTATCTGGTTTCCAGTTAGCTGGTGGAGGCTCTGTAATGGTTTGGGAAATGTTTTCCTGGCCTGCTCTTGGTCCGCTGATATCTGTAGAGGAACACCTTAATGGTCAGGGCTACCTGAACATTGTTGCCAACCTAGTTGTGTTTCCCCCATTGGAAGGATACTTCTAACAGGACAATGCTCTGTGTCAAAAGGCTCGTATCGTCATGGAATGGTTCCAGGAGTACGATAATGAATTCACCTTAATCCTCTTGCCACCACAGTCCCTGGATTTGAACCCAATCGGACATCTTTGGGATGAGCTGGAACGGATTAGAGTATGTTTCTGTAATGACCAATAATGCAAGATAATTGAATTTGTAACAATGCATGGAATTCCTGGGTTCGGACTTTTCTTGGAATTGTTCTTAGAAGCTAACATTTTCTTGAAAATCTTTCAATGGATCCACCACCATCCAATAAACATCATTTAACTGCCTCACTCTCCTGACTTAACCCTTCTCGACTTCTACCTTTGGAGAACTTTAAAGAACATGGTGCATGCCACAAACCTACAAACACTGATGGAATTAAGAGATCAGACTGAACATTCCATCAATGATATTAGCTATACATTAGCTACAATCCAGTCGATATGTCACTCTGTTCGACGTCGATGTTGGATGTGTACTGTTGCAGGTGGTGGACAGTTTGAACATGTACGGGCTTAAGGAAGTTTAAGGAATAAAATACAACAAACCTTATATTTATATTTCATTTCGTTGCAGAGTTATAACGTTTCAAAGAGTGTATACCGTAAAATCTTGAATATAGGCCGGGTATTCAAATACACGCCAGTCTCGAATAAAAGCCGGGTGGGGTGTTAAAAATAGATTAAACGCCGGGTCTTTTTCGGGTCATCAATATAAATTATGGCATTTTTCCTCACTTTCAGATTATTGAACGCCTTTTCATGTGTATGCCTTCTCATCGGCCACTTCATTTAACCCATTCTAATTTCGACCAATTCCATGCTGCCTTACCCTTGCCGTTTCTGCATATCGTATAACGTTATGCAAACGTTAGGGTCTCATTACAAACTTCTCATAGGTAGGGTAATCATTTGGACTTGAAGCTCGTCGTTATCAAGGTTGTTATTCTTCTCCATTCAGATTAGTTTTTTGTTACTTCATTTATTTTACTTTAAGTACCGGATTTATTGCAGGGTGACTAGCGACCGGGAAAAGTTCGGGAATTTTACAAAATCAGCAAAAAAATGCGGAATTGGAACGAAAAATTTGAAAAATGTCAATAATATGCTATCAAAGTAGAGTTCTTTTTGATGCTGGTGATCAGGGAAAATTACGTGATAAACCGAGAAAAGTCGGGGAATTTTACGAAATTGTTTTGCTAGACACCCTTAACGCCAGGTCTCGATTAATCGCCGGGGGCTGTCCAGACCATCGAGACAAATAGATGCCCGGGCCTGTATTCAAGATTTACGGTACATCAATTTGGGACATTCTGTAGATGTAGAGCATGTAGTCAATGGGTAAATGATTTCTTTTGCAGAGACATGTATAAGCTGAGAAAAATTTTATTTTTTACAGATTCGGATAATCGAAGCTCTACTGCAGTAAGTCATGTGTACCGTAAAACCTTGAATAAAGGCTGGGTATTCAAATAAACACCAGTCTCGATTAAAGGCCAGGTGGGGGTTTAAAAATAGATGAAACACTGGGTCTGGTTGTTTTTCGGTTTAATCATAAAAATTCTTCCAGTAATCATATAAATTCCAACGTTTTTTGTTCCCATTACTTGGGAATAGCCCTTAACGCCGGGTCTTAAATAAACCATAAGAGTTCAGTAAGGGTTTTATTGTACGCCAACCTCAGATGTTCAAATTAATGATGAAAAATAGGAAAGAAAATTCCACAGCCTGGATTCGAACCAAGAACCTTTGGCTCAGACCGCCAACGTGCCAACCAATTGTGCCACTGCGGCCATGAAAGCTAACCGCTATTTACACGACCTTAGGGCTTGGTTGGAGCAGTTACCTAGCCCGCAGGCCGGGACTATCTTTCCTAAGGCGTAATATTCATTAAAGAATAAATCATAAGATGTTCAGTGAGGGTTTTCTTTCCTATTTTTCATCATTAATTTGAACAGCTGAGGTTGGCATACAATAAAACCCTCACTGAACATCTTATGATTTATTCTTTAATGAATATTACACCTTAGGAAAGATAGTCCCGGCCTGCGGACTAGGTAACTGCTCCAACCAAGCCTTAAGGTTGGTTTGGTAACAATTACATCACCTGACAGTTCATCACCCAACAATTAAACACCGACATTTAATCACTTCTATGTTTAATCCTTGCCATTTAATCACAGACGTTTAACCACCAAAAAATACGTGATTTTTTAATCACGAACGTTGAACCAGTAAAAACATGAAATGAGGAGAACAGTTTTTGAAAAAATAAAAGTTAAGGTTAATTTTTACTATCTGCACAATCGCAAGTGTGTTGCGCAACCGCTAGTCCCACTCTCGGCCCTACGGGCCTCGCTGGTCACTGTTTTCATAAATATACATACCCCCAACCTATTTGGTTACAGGGGGCAGTTGTATATTTATCCCCCCCCCCCCGGCCAGTTACAGGATTAATGGCCAGTACTTATTTTTTTTGCCATCGTGCGAATGTGCAGATAGTAAAAATTAACCAAATTTAATCAAACATAAGATAAATGGGCAATACATCACAAATATACTAAAATTGCATTTGTATATCCTTCTCGATTCCTTTCGTAAAAGTCCATAGTGTCGGATGGTAGCATTGAAATAGTGCATGTAATCCATAATGTCAATCCTCAACAATGTTTGTAGTTCAGGCTATTCTTTCTGATGCTGTTTGAGAATGGTTTCACGTTTCAATTGGGACAATAGCGGGATTGTAATCGTGTCAGAAATTAGCTTAAATTTTTTTAGTGGTTAAATGTCGGTGATTAAACAATCATGTGATTATATGTCCGGGGATTAAATGTCAAGTGATTAAACATCGGCGTGATTAAATGTCGGTGTTTAACCGTCGGGTGATGAACTATCGGGCGATTAAGTGTCCGTACACCCTTATGATTTATTAGGAGCTTTAGCATAAAAGCTACTTATAAGAATGCGCCCTTGGTCTGTACGTTTATCCGTCCGTCCGCCGTTTGCACGATAACTTGAAAACGGATTAACTTTTTCAAATTCTGTTTTCATTATCAGTCTTAGCTCGGCCGTATCAACTTTTCAGAATTTTTCGAGGACCCCTTCAAGTCGAATTCGCGTGCTAAAACAGTGAGTGTAAAGAATACCAAGATAATGGCATGTCATATAACAATTGATTTATTAAGAAGGAATACATTGTTACTTTCTGTTCATCTTTTAAGCATTACTGACATCGGCGCGTGCACGTGAAATCGCTTTGTCGACGCACGATTGCTCAAGTGCTCATAATCTATATTACGCGGTAGCAAAAGAATGAAGCTACTTATTGGTTTTATAATGTCTTAACTATGTACCCTTCATAATTTCTACATTTTTTGAGGTAGAAGGTTGAAATTCGGAATGTGTCTTACTATGGGCATGTGCATCTGCACTGTTTAGTTTGGTTTTGATTGGTACACTGGGGTCGGAATTACGGGGGTGGGATTCAGAGAGGACAACATATCTATGTGCTATTTAGGTACGTAAAGGCGTGAAATTCAGTATCCAGATTCCTCTAGCAAGATCTACATTAATATGAAGTTAAGGCCCAATTTTCCAGTGGGGTCAGATTCAACACATGGCATATGATATATCATACGTTCGGAAATGATGAGAAAGGAAAGAAGATACGAGGTTTTTTTACATTTTCTACATATTACATTCGAGAAAATCAATTTTTGATTAAAAAACTTGGGGAGAGGTAAAAAGTGCAGATAAAGGGGTAAAAATAGATGACTGCAGGATCTGCTACTTGCCTTACCCTACTCGGCGGGAGGGGGGTTAATTACTTTTTCATAAATGTATAAATATATTTATGCTTCACTGCTAAAGCTCCTCCTTGGAATGTTTACAAGATTTTATTCTTTAATGAATATTACGCCTCAGGAAAGATAGTCCTGGCCTGCAGACTAAGTAACTGCTCCAACCAAGCCTTAAGTTCATGTAAATAGCGGTTAGCTTTCATGGTGGTGCAATTGGTTGGTGCGTTGGCAGTCTGAGCCAAAGGTTGCTGGTTCGAATTCAAGTTGCGGAATTTTCTTTCCTATTATCATCATTCATCCTTAAATAAACGCTAGGGGGGGGGGGGACCATTGTGACAAATAGACGCCCGGGCCTCTATTCAAGGTTTTACAGTAAATGTAATGGTCATTCCATCAAGAAGGCAAAGAAAATCATTTTTGAAAATATTTTTAATTTATTTTATTTTTTTAAAGTCTGTATCATTAATGTGCCACGCACATCTTGCGAGCATGGTTTAAGACATTACAATACAGTTTTTGTTATATGAATAATATGTATTGAAAAAAAAAAATATATAAATAAAACTCTACAAATGTGATAATGTAAAATAAAAATTTAAATAAACAAATGATCTTGCACTTAACACCAAAAAATTTCAAACTGGTTTGCCATGATTCCATAGCCTAGAGCAGATGTTGCTTAGGAATGTTTCAATAAATTTCCAATCTAATTTCAATATGAAATTTTAAAGTCATAACAATGATACAAAAATTCTCTCTTCTTCTTTTTGTTTTTTCCGATCCATCATACAAAAATTACAAAACAAAATTATAGCAATCATTATTTCTCCTGATAATTTTACGTTTTTTACAAATGCTAACTCTTCCTTTCCCTTTTTAACAAACAGAATGGAGTATGAATTTATGAAAGTGAAGCAGAAAATGATTTGTACTGCAAACTACTTATGTACAAATTTAAACAAAATGGCCTTTATTAATACTTACATATCCAAAGAATCAAAAAAAAAAAAAATTATAGCACTCATTTACATTGCAGTCGCATGTTATTCCATAGGATTTTGCAAAGGAACTGCTGTCTCGCAACGCCCATAATTATTTTTCTCGTAAACTCTGAAACGTTATTGTATATCGGGTGTCTCTAAAAACCACATTTGTCATTGAGATTGTGTCTGATCAGATCCTGAAAGTATTACGTCGTTAGAGAACGGTGCTAACGAAGGTGACTCCACTTTGACCGTCGTCAAGGCTGAAGTCTGTCCAGAAAACACACTCCTCACTCCCAATTGTTGGGCCTGAGTCGAAAGGGAATTTGCAAGAGAAATGGTAGGTGTCGACGGGGTCTGCGCCATTGTTACCATGACCACCTTTGCTACTTGCGCGGAAGAAGTCATCACCTTTGATGTCGACGTGGCTGCCGACGTGACTATCTTGACCACTGTAGGGGCCGAACCGACGCCGCCGTTTGTTGTCGTGACGGTAGTAATGTTGTTGGAAGAAGAACGGCTGCCAGCCGATGCCAAAATGACATATTTCTGCGTAGTGGACAAAGAAGTTCCGGAGTTGGATGCACTTCCGCTAGGACGTGGCAACGTCGTCACGATTGTAGGTGTTCGAGGGGCTGAAGTTTGGACCAAACGAGACTTGGAAGAGAGAAAAGAATCATTTGTGTGGCATGAATTATACAGGGTGAACTAAAACAATGGGGGCAAACTTGACGGGGTGAGTCCTCAACAAAGAAAAGCAGCAAAAAAGTTCATATCAACATGCATGCAACTGGAAATGCATAGTTTCCATTAAATAGCAATAATTGTACGCACGACAACATGCCCCCATAACAATACAGACAATGTATTTTTTTCTGTTGCAGAGTTACTTTTGAGTGATCATTGTATAGTGGAGGTACAATGGTCCTGTATTCATATTAGGAACAAGCCGAGATGGCCCAAGAAAAGGTGACAGATAGCACCACCCAAATCACAAAATGTTTGCAACCATTTTTCAGCATTTGTGTGAGAAGGGGTCCTTTGATGGAAGAGGCATACACAGAGGGTGGCCACTTTCATATAAGTAAGATAAGATATTGAGTAGAACTCTGGTACAACTTCCAGGCATGGTGTCACCCAAATGAACTATGTTGGGACCCTTATATGAAAATAGCTAGTATTCCTATCACCTATTGTAACGGGAAAGGTTTTGCTACTGATTTTTGCAACAGACCACTACCATTTTGGGATTTCTGTTGTCAGTTCGCTGCATCGATGAGGCGACCTTTTGCTATAGATGCCATCATCAACCTACACAATCATCACCTGTGGGATACACCAATTCCCATGGGATAGTGGAAACGTCTCATCAGTAATGGTTTGGACCATTTATCCTTCCTGCAGAACACTCTGCCCGTTTTGCTTGAGGATAATACCATGTGGCTATGGGTGCATTGTTAAATTGATCGCTCAGTTTCGTTTTGGTCTCGTTAGGTGATCGTCCACGAGCAGTGCTGAGCAGGAAGAAAGGTCGCTCAGTTTCGCTCAGGGACTTACAAGGAAGAAGGAAAAAAAAAAAAAAAAGAGCGCATAGCTTAGGGCGTGTCTAAAAAGTCTGGCCGATTGTTAACAGGTTACGTGGTACGACTGGCAGCCGTTTGCTTCCGTTTGTTCGTTCATGACAGCATGGTCGTGAGCATTTTGCTTCAAAATGGCGTTGCAGCAAAGTTCCTCATCATATTTCGCCATCTCCTTTCTCCAAAATATACTTTTTACGTATCGGGCACTCGAACACTTGAATTTTCTACTTTCGTCCGCCATTTTGATTGTACTCACCGAGGCAGCCGACCACGACCGGCATTGGACTCTGGTCGCGTTATGAAAACGCTCATCACGACCAGTCGTTACTTTATGAATCGAGGGTCGTCCAAATCAGGAGAAAATTTAAAATGAATAAAGCCAGCTACGTATGCCTGTATTGTTCCTGCGTCAATCGGACATAGTCAAAATTTCGAGTTAGTCATTGGTGGCTACACAGTTTTTATTTTCTCTTTATAAAGAAGACGTAAAGCTGACTCGCTTTTATGATTGGCTGAAAATTCGCATCAACCTGTTTAAAAACAAATGAATCATGGGAATTAACATCGCCAAACCTCTGCTCAATTTAACAACACGCCCTATTGCATGAAGGAGCACCAGCCCAATTCCGCATTAATGTTCGCTGATATCTCAACAACATCTTCCCCGGACAATGGATAGGACGAGGAGATTCTGTTGCACGGCCCGAACACTCATGGGACTTAATGTGGGGGTACCTCAAAAAACTTATGTATGTGGAGACACTTGAACATAATGTCGATGCAGCCTGTAAGCTACTCAGGAACAGGTTCAAACCAGTACAGCAACCCATGATGCAATATGCGAATGGTTCCACTGCATCCCAAAGAAGCCACTTTGAACATTTATGCCATAATAGTATAATGTTTTCTACTAATGCTCTGTTACAGACAAACTGTCCATTCCCGACATATGTTCGTATGATTCTTTGTTCCTTTCCTGGTCAGGGATCACCTGAAGTTTGTCCCTATTATTTTAGTTCACTCTATAAGTAAATCTTTTAAAGGAACTTTTTGAAGCTACTAGTATACGACCCATGAGAGCAAAATAGCGATTCTCGTTTTTCAAAATACTTACCGGTATGTTAACAGTTATAGGAGACTTAGTTTGCGTGATGGTTGTAGGTGTTGTGGCAGTGGCTGTAGTTACTGGTTGCTGTCTGGCTTTCACAACAGCTGAATGAAGAAGTTGTCCTAAATACCCAAATTCGGCCTTGTACTCTTCTACGAGGTCAGGTGGTTGGCGAGAAGTTTTTAGTACAGGTGCCAGCGTACGCTAGATAAAATAAAACAGTCACGTTTTTAAAAGCGGAACGTATAAAATAAACAATTTGAATTTCGGAGAAGAAAAAAAAAAAAGCAAAATATAACCAAAAGTAATTGTTTGATGTGCTCGGCAGCAATCTTGTCCACATTGCTAAGAACTGGACCTTCCAGACACAGGCGGATCCTTTCACCTCCAGCTTTTACTCGAGGGATTACAAATGCTTTTATGACCTTGAAAGATTTAAAGACTAATAAGTTAAAGAAGATAATGAATGGCATATTTTAATTTCCAAAGAGCTTTCTACCTCGTGACCCATTTCTGAAAGTCCTGCTATATCTCCGTAATGTGTTGCAAGTGCTGACTTTTCGTTTTGTAGAGATTTGCTGAACATGCGAGTTATTCTTGTCTGGATAGTATTGGTGCTTGTGTTGAAATTTCTAAGGGGGAAGAAAAAAAATTAAGCTCGTTTTCATATACAGTCGAACCCTGATAACTCAAATCGTCAGCGGACCACATAAAAATTTTGACTTATCAGGTTTTGAAGTTAACCAGTAAGTCGAAAACGAAGCTACATGACCACTACAAAGATTACATGATACTCCCAATATTTCTATGAATAAGATTAGTTTTAAGGAGATCCATAGACAAATACAATACGGACCAAGTAAAATACGGTCCATTCCAACACGAAATAAATTCCAATGCTGTTTTGGCATGGTTTCCGAATTCTACTTCTGGTTTGTAAAAATTTTCAAAAAGCATTTCTTGGCGATTTTTGCCCATTTATTTTTCATCTGATGACATTTATGATAAACTAGTTGTTACCCGTGGCTTCGCTCGCCCACACCATCTGTTGAGGGAAACTGCAGAGCAAAAGCAGGGAATTTCAAAAGGACTTAGGAAAGCGGTGTTTTCCCACGGTAAAAAGTAGCCTATGTCACTATCGAGCCCTCCGACTATCTCCATACAGAAAACCACATCAATCCGTCGCTCCGTTTCGATGAGAAAGAAGGACGAACAAACACACTTTCACGTTTATAATATTAATATGGATGTACAGTAAAACCTATCTATAACGACCACGCACGGGACCAAGCAAAAGTGGTTGTTAAGCTCAGATGGTCGTCATATACAGGTTGAATAAAAAAAATTATAAATCCTCAACATAATTAAAAACAGATATATTTATTTCTTTATAAAAGAATCTAAGCTGCTTTCTTGTCTTCCTAGTGAAAAGTGATTCTTCAAAACACTTTTCGACCTCATCCAGTGGTTTCCATAAAGTCTAACCGGTCGCCAGCAGGTAACGTGGTTGAACTAGTGTACTTTTCCCTTTATGTTTTTAGGCAGCTTTGAAGATGATTATTCCAAACTGAAATTTCATTATTATGATTAAAAACATTTGATTATCCAGACAGGTAAAGAGTTGAATTCCGTCCACCATTTTGATTCCGCTAGAGCAGATAGACCCCTGCCTTGAAGTACGTTCTCGGTGTGCACGACCGTTCACACACAATGAGCGCAGCGGTCGTTATTTTTAGACAGGACATTTGCAGCCGCACTCGAATGGTTGCGACCGGTCGGACTTTATGGAAACACCTCCAGTGATTTTAGAGCAACATTTGCGTCCCTGACGACAGACCCAACCTAGTTAACACTATCAGTAGGCTAAAAGAACCCGTTCTTACATTTTTGCATCTTTTGATTGGCTGAGTGATATAATTGGTATCTGAGTTAGCACCTGATTGGTTCTTTACAGAGAAAAGTGTAGTGATGTAATTGGCAGTTAGGTTAGGACCTAATTGGTTGCGTAAGTCGTTGTTATAGTTTTTTTTAGTATAGGTTTAGATACAAAGGGGATCGAAGATGGCGGTCACTGTTCGTGTTAGACAGGTGGTCGTTATACTAACAGATTTCCCATGTAACTTTTTGCGGGACCAAGCAAAAGTGGTCGTTAGCACAGGTTTTACTGTATAAATGTTTTATATTTGAAACTTTACATAGAATTCACTTTTTTCTTGAATTTCCATTACTTTTACATCGACAAAGGCAATGAGACAGTGAGGTTTCGAAATCAAAATGGCAACGGCCAATCAAAAGTCTATGACTGCTTCTATAAACTCGTTTGCGATCATTCATGCAATGAACTTTTATGGTCAACATGAACACTTCCTCTAAAATAGGAGCGTGCAATCGTCATCAATTACTACGTCTAAACATTCTCCCATTGAACGATCACAATCAACAAGTTCGATTCGCAATTTTGAGTTCGCGTTAAGTTTTGATTTTCGCAATGGCTGCAAAAGATTCCTGCATCCTTTTCTTTGTCACGTGGACATAAAATAAAACAAAATTGCATTGTCCCGGATTTATTAAAAAATTTGTTTGAGTTAATGAGTGAATTTTCTATTGAATTAAATGCTCTGGGGGATGTGACTTAGAATATCGTTTGAGTTAACCGGGAATTTGAGTTATCAGAGTTATTCGTGTTCGACTGTATCTTCATCCGTAATGTGGAAAATGCACGGTTGTAATCACCAAAATCCTTACTTGCATATCTGAGCCATAAGCCGTGAGGCAAAATCCCTGAGAGCCCAATGATTATCTACGTCGGGTCGCATGCAAAGTTGTTTGCTAACAATGCATGTTGCCACCGATGGAATTAACTCGTGTAACTGAAAAGAAACGAAACGTAATACTTGAATGCTTTTACACAGAAGCGTATTTCTTAAGGAGAGAAACAAAGAAGAAAAAATACTCACGTATTTTTCTAAATAAAGAGTCTGGTTATCTAATAATGCTTTTACCATTCGCATTAGATATATTAACAACGCTAAGTTGTTTTGGACCACATTCACTTTAACCTATGAGAAGTTCATTTAAAAAAGAATATTTATGGTGAATAAGATAAAATTTTTGATCATAGTCTAAATAAAATGTTGAAAAGGAAAATTTCTCACCCCTTCAGCAATGAAGGTGCAAAGACGAGGAAGCATCTGATGAAGTCCAGGATCTGAAGCCAAGCTCTGCAGTGCTTCCTACAACAGTCTTTCATTAGCAACTGCCCTAATGAGTTTCCCCAAAAGGCTTTTTCACATTTACTTACTGCACGTCTTGACTCATCTGAACCCACGCACGCTTCAGTGATTTCTTTATAATACAACTGTTGTTCCTGGTTTTATTTAAAGGAGAAAAGAAAGTAGTTTGAGACAAATTAACGATAAATAATTCGACGACTCGATCCAGCTATCTAAGTTCTACGATCCAAATCTTACCACTGATAATTCATGCGTGGCCAATTGCTTCACTTTGACCGTTTCGACATGTTTGTTCTTGAGGATTTTATTAGGATTGTTTTTCATGGCTTGATTGCCGCTTGCTTTATTTAATTTCGCTGCCGGATCGATGCTCTCCAGTTTCTGCTGGTCCTTGGCAACTATAACAAAAACAACCATCATGTGAAATACATGTTTAGAATAAATTAAGAGTTTGACTATTTCAACTTCTACAAGGGTGAATCAAAAAGTAAGTTACACTCAGCACTATCTGTGGTCGAAGAGCGCCGACATCATTCGCCGTTTTTAAGGATGTTGCCTGTGTGTCTACAATTGCAACGTGGCATGATCTTTACTGCGTACGCAAGAGTATTGTTGCCATGGCGCAGCAACTAGTTGTACACTCCAGTTGAGGATTCGCGGAACAATCCGTTTTTTTGTGGGTGAAAGCTTAAATTGCACTAAAATCCATAAGGAAATTTGCAGGGGATAATGTGATTTCTCGTTCTGCAATTGTCAAGTGGTGCCAGCAGTTCAAAAATGGGCACTCAGATTTGACGGACGAATACCGCGCAGGAAGACCATCCACGTCCAATCGTCCCGAGCACATTGCCCGCACGAATGAGATGATTCTGGACAACGAACTGTGACCTGGAAGGAAAACAATCCTGCACTGATGACGACGTCAAAGACATGGTTGAGAAATGCTGGATTCACGTTCAGATAAGTGTTTACAATTGTTGGGTGATTATGAAGACAAGTGAAATAAATGGTGCACGTTTCCTCAGAATGTGTGTATGGGATCTTAACTTACATTTTGATTCACCCTCGTATTTGATATAAAACAAATTCTCAAGTTCTTATTAAAAATAAAACAAGAAATTAATCCTCCCGACAATGATATAGAAAAATAGCGGAAGTCCTGAGATCATCTTTGTTAATCGGAAGATTGATTTTCTCATCAGAACGCAACTCATGTCCCTTAAGGTGCTCTTTCTTCTTTGGGAAGTGGTGAAAGTCACAAGGTGCAAAGTCTTTCATCTTTGGACTGTAGGTGCTGCAACACCTCTAGTATGCAGCAATCGTGTGCGGACGAGCATTATCGTGCTGCAGAAGAGGGTCCAAAGTGGCCATTCAATCCTGGTGTCCACAACAACCCTGGAATTCCTCTCACCTGACTAGTCACGCGTTGGTACAATGCGTAGAAAGAGATGGGGACTATGCCGAAAAGTGAACAATGTATTACATAGAGGACAAATGTAAGTATCAGATACAAAAAGAATTTGAAAATCGGTTAACAAATAAAAAATTACGGACCAGGAGGCAAAAATTCTTGAACAACCCTCGTATTAATGTATGTAAAGTCCAAAATTTGGCTGGCAACTATTTACTGTATATACTTTGTAATTGACAATGAAAGTATGAAATGTAGGCATGTAACGTTAGCTAACTTATAACATGTGATTCAAAAGAAGGTTGACTCACTTCTTTGACAGAGGATCAAAGCGATTTCATCCTGATCGACTTGTTTACGTCACATACCAAAAACAAGCGAAACCAGTAACGCTTATTAATTCTCTACACCAGCAGTTCGCAACCTTTTTGACTCACGGAGCCCTGCTTAGAACCAATTTCTATGGCAGAGCATGCTAGGCATGAAATCATTTGGACAGTTTGTGTGCAACAGGCCACAATACTTAATTACTTACTCTTCAAGCTTACTGATCCACTAGGGTGACAGGGACAACAGCCCTATGGAGGATCTCCAGCACTCGCGATCTTCTGCCATCAGGCCTATGTCCTCAATGGTAATACCCAAGCGATTCAAACCCAGATTCTCCATGTAGTCTAGCCACCTGATTCTAGCTTGACCCCTTTATCTCTTACCCACTCTCTTGGAAAATAGCAAATGCCTGTGAAGACCAGTTTGTGGTGTCCATATCACATGGCTATAGCAAAGCAACTGAGACCTCTCGATGCAGAGAAGTACCGGGTTAACACCTAAAGATTCCTTTATTTGCTGCTGTGCATTCTATCTAGTAGGGTAATACCTGCCACATCTCTCAGCAATCTCAATCACACTCTTTCAATCATTACCCAACATTCATGACCATAGGTGAAAATGGGGACAAAGATAGATTTGAAAACAGAGAGCTTGGCTTTGTTTCCTAGCTCACTTTCCATTACAACAGATCACCGCAGTTTACGTAAGACACAGCTTGCTACACTGATCCAAGCATCCAATTCTCTGTCATCTCGCCCATCACTCGTGAATGCAGTCCTGAGATACTTGAAATTCTCCATCTGAATACGTCTCAATAGGGCTTCCTTAACATGGAGAGAGCACTGAGCAGGCTGTCTTGAGAGGACTAGAACCCCAGTCTTAGCCAAACTGATTTTCATCCTGATCTCTTCATAATTGGCTGCAAACTGATCTAGTGCTTGTTGAAGGTTATGGACAAGATCGTCAGCAAAGAGCAACCTCTCCACCAAGTAGTCACCCTCACCAATATGTTCATTGCCACAGCTCCCCCTGTCTATACATAAAAATAACACTGGTCGACATAAACAATTTGTTTTAAAGGTATTTCAACAATTTCAGGGTAATTTTTGTGTGCAGTGTGATGTACTCTGGTGACGAAATGAAGTACTAATAAAAGGATCGGTTAGAGGCTAAAAAAGATGGCTGCCTAACAGATCGAGGAGCAGAGTAAAAACCTGTGTATGTCTGATTCATTTGAGCACTTTCTCTTAAGTTTAAAATACATAACATGCAGAAACCAAAAATGACATTGGTTTTCTTCAAGTGGCTTTAGTTTTTGTTATACAGTCAAACCTTGAAAATCCAGCATTCAAAAAACTGCAAATTGCATGCGGGATGGGGAGGACTTCCAGGATTCTGTGACTGTGCCACCAAAACGGTCCATTTTGGGATTTTTTTTTTCAATTCATCTGATAGTTACTATTAGGATTTATATTAGAATTGGTTAGCTATCCACACAATCGCGCGACAACTGATTATGCGTTTTTTTTTTTGATAATGTGACTTGTTTCGTGCGCTAGCCTGTTGCCATAGCAATCTCAAATAATTAGTATTTCGCGGTTAGCTCCAATCTTTTCTAGGTTTGTAGTTTTCTTTTTTCTGTTTTGTGAATAATCCACCCATTAATCGTTCCAATTTAGGCGCGTGTACGTCTATTAGTTTCCGAGATGGGTGCTCGACGTGGGACTTGGCGAAATTTTTGCTTTTGCTCCGCTATGCTCAGTTCCTTAGCCAATCGATAATGATTGTCGAAAGGATCCATGTCTTAAAGGTAAGCCAGATCTGATGTTGGGTTAGGTTAACTGAGGTTGGAAAAACTTGGGTAATCCATAAAATGAGCTCCCATAACTTTCTGACTGATTAAAAAAAAAACTGCCATTAGTCACCTGTAACCGGCAGGGGTGGAGGGATCAAGTGCCTCCTGTGATATATATAATTAGGGTTAATTTCTACTATCTGACCAAAATTGCAAAGCCAAAAGCCCTGCACAATCAACTCACAAAACTTCAGAATCCCAAAAATCGAATTACCGTAAATACTGTATTTAGCGCCGGACCTGAAATACCGGCCCGCCTGCATTAAGCGCCTGGGGGTCCGCTGAATTTTTGCAAATAAGCGCCGGACCTTCAATAGCCGCCCGGGCGCTTATTTTAGTTCATTTCGTGGATTTTTCTTCTCTTGCTACTTTCTCGCGGGAACGTTTGCTCTCCCAAATGCCACTGCTAAACCGGAAATTAGATACCAGCACGATTGTCTTCTAATTTCTTGCTTTTAATTGTCAAGCAACATAGCTGATGAAAAATGAAAACTTCACAGTTATAGCATCAATTTTAATCTCGCAACAGTAAAATAGGCTGAAAACCATTCTACAGAGGCTACAACCAAACAGTTTAGCATTGATCCTAACGGGAATGAAAAACACAGCAGGATACTTTAGAAAAGATAAAGGAGAAGGGCGAGAATTTTGCATAATAGTATCCATCACCGTTGTGCAGAATTTTATAAGCGCCGGACCTGTAATACTTAAGCACCTGGGTGTCCGCTGTATTTTTGCAAATAAGCACCCGGGCGCTTAATACAGTATTTACGGTAGTCTTGCTATGCTTCAGTCAGAGTACTGTTGGCACTCCCCTGCATGCAACCACCAGGGGGTATGTATGTCTTTAGGGGCACGTGAGCACTCTCGGAAACAGTGATCTGCTGCCCGTAGATAGTAGAAAGTTTGCTAAAATTAAACGGTATCAAAAAGTTTCCTTGGATAACGTCTCTTGACAGATGGTGGTTAGCATCACAGTCATTTGCAGTTTGTGGATTTAGCGGATAGTTAACATTAGCCTTAGAATTTCTTCATTATCCTTGTAAATTAAAGATTAGGGGGTGGTCGTGGCCTGGTTGACTCGCCGATCGGTTCACCGTATCGGTGGAGTTAAGCAATTTCAGGTACGGCCAGTCACTGGTGGGTGACAGCCAGTGGAGATCCATCTCGTTTCCCCCGTGCTTCAGAGGGCACATTAACCCATTGGTCCTGGTAGTCGTTATCTTAGCTGGGATGGTGCAAAATTCTCAGATCATCGTTGGCGATGAAGAAGAAGAAGAAATGAAAGATTATAAAGAAGGCATTATTTTTCTTAATGTTTACTTACCTGGAGGTGGGTTTTCTGGGACGGTGGGCTGAACACCTTCGATGCTAAGCCAGTGGGCTAGAAAGAAAACCCACAGTTCAATTATCATTTATCATTTTCAAAACATTTTCTGTGATTGATTGATTTGAGTTCTACCTTTGACATTGACATCTAAAGGCAACTTAGGTAACTGAGAATTTATTATATCGCCCAATTCGATTTCTTTCTCCTCGCAAAAATGCAATTCTCGTCCGCCGCCAGTTGCATAGCGAAAAGGAATAAAATCGGAGGAATAAAAACCATAGAGCGGCTGTAAAGTCAAAGCGTTTAAATATTAGAATGGATGAATGGGGTAGATTTATCATAGAAAAATTGAATAATAATTTTGTTCGCCTTCACCTCGATGTTCTTCATTCTGAGGGCATCGTCAAAATCAAAACACGTTAATCGCTTGCGCTTCCCGTGGCTGGTGAACTTTGAGGCATCCTGAAGAAAGAGGAGGGGAAAAAGAAAAATAATAATAAAAAGTTGTTCAAATAGATCACCGATCGAATGATACGAGACGAAACTTCCTATTAGATGGGGATGTGGTTAATATAAGTCCAAACGAATACACGAGCGTATGGGTTTGTGTGTTTTGTGGGTCTCGCTCGAGCTGCCCAAGTGGAGCAAAAGTCATTGGCAACGATTACCTGGATCATTTCCTTTAATCGGTAGCTTACATCTTCAGCTAAATCTTTCGCTGCCTCATCGGGAAGATTTGCAATTCCAATCGATTCGGCGATGACTTTCATCGACTCGTGCGATAGTATAGTTCCCACCCGACTTTCATTGTGGCTCATTTTGTTCGCTTCTTCTCCGCGATTCTCGCTAGAACTAGATCATCCTTTATGCCGTTGCCTTTGCAGCCATATTGGCTCCGCACTGGGAACTTGGCCCAATGGGATTGTGGGTAAACTCGCCCATGCGCAAACGCCTCGTTCGCCATCGCGCAGGCGCCGTGGGCATTAGCGACTTGGCTTTCCCGAGGACGAGTTCGGTGCGCAACGTAGAGGGCAAAAGGGTTCGCCTCCACTTGACGTGAGTGTTCTATGAAAGCAAGCAAGCGAGCAAATGGTTCGATTTTTGGGGATTAGTGTATACAAAATACTCCGATCGCAACGTGAGGTTATTTATAGACATAGGGCTTGTTTGTTTGTTTTTAAATGTGCGTTCGAAATCGTTATACTTGTAATTTTATTTATCATAGTTGCTGGGCTTGGGTGTAAAGTTAACTCTTAAACAAACATCATAAGATCGGGAATGGATAATAAACTGGACGATTTTTTTTTTTAAATTTTGTTTTTGTAAACCGTAATTATTTTGAATCTATATTTACAAATTTTGATTTAGCTGTACTGTATTTTCTGAATTAGAAGGTATTTTTCTGCGAGTCAATTCAATGTGATCATTGTTCACCTTGACTCCTCCAAAATCAAGAAAATTTTTTACTAAAAATTTTACTCTTTTTATCGTCTGCAATAACTTTTAATAATTATCCTAATAATACGTTTCTTTAATTCATCACCAGTGATAACTTCCGTTTGGTTTAATAATTTTGATCATTTGTTTCTTTCAGTTCATTTATATATTACATAATAATTTGTAATTCATTTAAGCTGTAAATGTGTACGTTATTCAATATTTCCTAAATTGATATCTGCTTCCTCATTGTTGTTCTCTTTAAAATGCTTCTTATGAAATATCTTTTGTTGAAATTTAAAGTTAAAGGTGATACATTTTTAACATGTTCCCAAATATAGGTCAAGATATAGTAGAATATTCATGCATGTTAAAATTATTGTTCTAGATTCATTGCTCTCCTTTTTATTGAAACATTAAAATAAAAAAAAAAATAGCCTGGCATAAATGCCTGATATAAGGGAATCCAAGATCTTCATGGGTAATAAATACACTGCTTTGCAATGAAATTGCCCCACCAACAAGGAGTTACCCAACCTTATCCATATTTATTGGGAGAGGGGGGTTCGTCTATCTCCAACTAGATGCATGCTCACGGGACATGACCATTTGGGTGATACAGAGTGTCCAGGTGCCCGTATAGCCTCATCAGTTGACACCTGTGCGAGACGTTCTATACAGTAGGGAGGAAACAACTGCCTCGTGAACGTACAGTACTGTAATCCGCACAACGGTCTCAATTAACGGACTTTGAACGAGGTTGGATGGTCAACCAGACTGATTGCTGTCCATGTGTCATGGGACGCACAGACAGTAAGCCGATGTTGGAGGCAATGGCGAGAGAAAGGCACATGTGCCAGAAGACCAGGCTCTGGGGCCCGGAGAAGCACGTTAGCTCGTACCAATGGGCAGATACTGCGGACAAAACCATCACTTTGCAGCAACTGCGCGACAACATCACTATTCCCAGTACTGGAGCAGTGTTAATAGCGACAATAGCACGCCAGTTACACTCTGCGACAATGTCTGCCAGGTGTCCGTTGTTGTCTTCCTTTGACACCTCATTTTATTTCTGGAAAGGACTGTTATTTGTATTCAAAATGTCTAATTTCTGGTCCAGCGTAATATCGTTGCGTTTCCTCTTCTGAGATGCAGACATGTCGATAATGAAAAATGAAACTTAACGAAATAAAAATGCTAAATGGTAACCGGAGTGATATAAAAATGCTGTGGATAGGACTGTGAAGAACTGAAATTCTGAATATCATTTACCACGGAACATGCTTACATTCGCGGCTACAGAACACTCGAGTCATTGTTGATATCCGATGGAACCAATCAGAATTTGCGTTTATGTAAGAACGCATGCTTCGTTGTTTATCAATTGAACCAATTAGAATTCACATCATCGAATATTGCATAATCTGCGAACACATTGCAGAATGAATTCCTTAATTTTTGAGCCAAAAATTACGTATTATCCGGGAGCAGTGAAAAATAAAATACGTATTAACAGGCTGAATTTACATCGAAATAGCTTTCATGGGGAAGGGAGCAAATGAAAATCACGTATTTAGCGGTCACGTATTAACGGAGTTCTACTGTATATAAAAGAGAATTTTATTAAATTAATTGTAGATATAATATAATGCTCTTTTTCTATTTAATTAAAAATTTTGTACTATTTTTTTTAAATTCTCCGACATTTTTTTAAAATTATTTTCAAGCTCTACTTTCTCATTGTTAGAAAAAATTTCTTAATCTCGTTTGATCTAAAGAAGTGTCTTTAAATTCTTAGATTTAAATTCTTAAAAATAATACAAATTCTTATATTCATAAATTCTGAGAGTACATTTATTAACTCTGAAATTTATTCTCTTTTTTTCATTAAGGACTTTTTATTAAAAATCTACTGATTAAGTGAAATTTAAAAAACAAAAAACAAAAAAAGAAAAAAAAAAAAAAAAAGCTTAACATTCATGATTATCTATAGAAAACAGTTTTTGAGAAATGCGTACTTTTAAGAGCAACTTCCTTCGTTTTTTTTCAGGTGAAATATTTGATCATATAAACCTCCGAAAGAAGTTAAAATTGTTTTTGTATTAGCTGTTACTACTACATAATAAAATATGAGTGCCATCAAAGCTCAAGGATGAGCACACTTGAAGATCTTCTATATGAAGCAGTAAATGATAGTGACATAAATCAAGTGAAAACATTGTTGCAGAGAGGTAATCTGTGAATTATTATATGTATTAGAAAAAAAAATGAATAGCTTCGTGATTACTCTTTGAGGTTTTGTTACTTTACTCTTTTGTTTACTTTATCACATTTCATTCTCAGCCATCCATGTATGAAAAAACTGAACAGTGCAATTAGATTTCCAATTTCAATTGTTTAACATTGCTGCAATGAAAATTAAACAATGGGCCTGGAAACGATTGAAACTGGAAATTTAATTGGACCCACTCAATTTTTCTTTTATTGAGAGAGTAGTTTCTTGAAATTACTTTCAATTATATGATTGACTATAATTGTATTCTAAATTTTATAATGAGCATTTTCATAAAGATCTAAATCTCATTTTGATTATCATGTTTTCGTGAATATACCCTGCATCCCTCAACATATGGATTTTAGATTTAAAAAAAATAATAATTGGAAACCACTTTTTATATTTTTATATTTCTTATTGGATTCAGTGCGTGTGTGTGAAGTAATTGAAAAGTGTTTTTTAAATCGAAAAATTAAAAATTTAAAACTAGTATACTCCCCCCCCCCCCTTCTCCGCAGGTATATATTTGCGAAAAATGTTTTTCCCATCAGTTGTTCTTATTGAAGCCATTTTGTTGTTATGCTTCTTTTCAGGTCTGAAAATTCACTCTTATCTCTATTTAATTTTATAGTACAACGCCGATTAACCGAACACCAAATCCAAATAAAAAAAGACAAAAACGAAACTTGCGTGCAATAGTGGCGCTCTACTAAAAACGCATTTCCCTTTTTGTTTCCATTATCTGGTGCACGTGTACATGACTCATACAAGGTCAAACCTAGTTTCTCTCGGAACGAACGTGTGCTGAGCTTCACTAACCTCTTTAACGCAACCTTTTTGTCGGGAGTTTGATTATCCGAAAAAAGCAGATTATCCGAACGACCCTTGGTCCCAATTAGTTCGGATAATCGGCGTTGTACTGTATTGAAAAATTTTAAAACTTTAAAACCAACAAACGATATTATGAAACCAACAAATGTCTCATAAAATTGCCGTTGATTTCATGATGTCATTTGTTGATAGTCGTCCACAGTTTCTTGGCTTGTTTCATGTTTAAAACTTTAGTCATTATTTTTATTTTTTTTGATTTTAATTAGTGAGTGATACATTGAGGGTCGTCCAGAAAGTAAAGAACGATTGGGTGAATCTCCACAAAAGCAAACTATATTAAAAAAAAAAAAAAAAAAAAAAAAAAAAAAAAAAAAAAAAAAAAAAAATCGCCACAATCACCACTTTTCTACATAATCATCATCGTTATTGGGGCACTTCTCATAGCAGGACGCAAGCTTTTCAATGCTGATGTTATACTCGTCACTGGCAATGACTGAATTCACATATCAGTCCATGGAGTGGCATTACATGCAGAAAGGCAACTTCAAAAAGCGCTATCAAAAACTAGAGATTGTGTTCATTTATGACAACACTTGCCCTCGTGCAGCTGCAGCAACGCACCAACACCCTTTACAGTCCCAACTTGGCACATAGTGATTTTCACCTTTTCTCAAAAATGAAGGAGTCTCTCAGAGGAACGCACATTTCTAATGTGAAGCGCTTAAAGAAGCAGTAACTTCATGGCTATGGGGGCTTGTGGCCTGGTTGTCTCACTGGTTGGTTCGCTGTTCAGTGAAGTTAAGCAACCTTTGATACGTCCAGCCACTGGTTGGGTGACAGGCGGTGGCTTGATGGAGCTATTGCTGGGTGAGATGACTTCTGGGGCCAGCATCGAGGAACACAAGTTTGGTGAGACCCATTCATTAGACCAGAGCTGGATGCCCAGCAACTGGGGGTGATTGCCACTGGTTGGACCCCCCCCCCCCCCACCGGTGGATTTCCATCTTTGTAACCCCCCATGTTTCGGAGGGCAACGTAAAGCCGTTGCTCCCGGCTGCAACTGTCATCTCACAGCAGTCGTCACTTATCACTGAGATGGCACAAAATTCCCTAGTAGGAATAGGCACCCAGATCATCACTCAGCAATATCTACTGTCTGTATCTGACAACTTCATGGCTTCGGTGATTGGCTGCAGATGAGTATGACATGGCATTGAAAAACTTGTCTTGCTATGAGAAGTGCCTCAATAACAATGACAGGTACGTAAAAAGTAGTGTTAAGTTTAGTATTGTTGCAAATAAGGATTTGTTGAGATACACAAACAAGAAGCAAAAACTGTGGAATGGAACAACCAAAAAGGGGAACCTCTAATTCACAAGGAGATATTTATTTTCTGGATGACCCTCGTAATTTAACTTTCGTGATCGTTTTGAATTTTTTAAAAATCAATAAATACAATTATAATGGTTCCTTTTAAATTGGCCTTCAATGGTAATAAAACTTGATGAACTGGATCTTGTAGGGGCAAACGTAAACCAGTTAGTATCATCGGGCCGCTCAATATTAGGGCGAGCCATTCAGATTGGTGAAATCTCCATCATTCAAGAACTTCTTCGTTCCGAACATTACCTGTCCGATTTAAGTACCCAGTTGACTAGTGACGCCTCCTACGCCTTAGTCTCTGGTATAAAATGCGACGTGAACATCACCGACCATTACGACAGAACTCCCCTGCATTATGCTGCTGAGCATGGCCGAGTCGACATTCTTCACATGCTTTTGAAAAAAGGTGAATAAGACACGAGATGTTATAAGACAATATATAATTTTGTTTTTGGTGATATTCGTATTTAAACGGAATTTTAAATGATTTGTGTATAATCAGGAGGACGTGTTAATGCATCTGACAGTGAGAATATCACCCCTTTACACTTAGCTGTAAGCCGTGGACACGATGATATTGTAAATGCATTGCTAACAGCAGGGAGCCAAGTCAACCGTAAAACTAGGTATACCAGGTACTTGATGATATAAAAAAATAATTTATATCAATTTTATATTGCATTTGAAAGTAGCATAGGTATTTTTTAATTTGTACGGCGATATTATAAAAAACGAGTATTGATTTTAATTAAATTTTATTCCTTCAGTGACAAAACTTCAGCTCTTCATCTTGCAGCCAGCCGAGGCTATACAAAAGTAGTGAAACTCTTACTTGATCATAATGCAAAGGTCGATGCTCTCGATTCATCCGATCGCACACCTCTCTTGTTGGCTGTGAGTCGTGCCAATTACGAAGTTGTCGATTTGTTAATTCACCATGGAGCAATTGTTAACACCGAAGAGATCCATGGTGAGTTATAATATAATTTTGTTGGGAGAGGTTAACGTTAAGAGAATCATGAAATAAAGCTAATAGATTAAGTTTAGAGAATTTAAAGAAATTTTAACATTTGAAGGTTACACGCCACTTGCTGAGGCCATTTGGCAGAAAGACATAGCGCTTGTCTCTCTGCTCTTGAAAGCAGGTGCTAAATTAACAAAATCGCATCATCTGCTCCATTACTGTGTCCTTCATCGGAGCATCCAACTTGTGGGATTGCTGTTGCAAGCTGGATGTTTGATTAACGTGAGGGATGACAGCGGGGACACACCTTTGCACATCGCATCCCGCATTGGCGATGTCGACATCATGGCACTGCTTATTAAACATGGTAATGGATTGTTATCGATTTTCGTTTTTGTGTTTCTGTCTGCACTATCTGAAGTTACTATAGTCGATCCAAAGAAAGAAAAACTTATGGTAGTTTTACATTCAGCAAATTTGGTGTATCTGGCATCACCTGTGCGGCTTTTGGAGTTCTAATAGAAGTTATCCCCAATGCGCCGGCTAGTCAGTTAGAAGTGAGCATCTTTTCGGTCCCAGATTCCACTGGTCAAGTTAGCCATGTTGAATTGTTCCAATAACATGTTCTCCATGCAGGTGTGCTTCGTTTTTCCTAATATAATACAGGATGTCCAGAAAAGGGCTGACACATTTTGTCTATGTATTACCAAAAAGCTAATGAAGATAAACAAACGGATTTCAGTATATGAAACTGTAACTGAAACAGTTTTAATGTGTTTCACAATTTTGCCGCTAGAGTGCAGGAACATCATCTGGATTATTAAAACAAAAGATGGCTACTCCACAGGAGAGAGCACGGACAGTGTATTGGTTTATCGAAACGAAATCGTGACTCAGACACAGAAATTTTCGAAGACAATTTAATAAGGATCCACCGTGTCGAAACGGCATTTTGTATTGGGAGAAGAGATTTTGGAAACTGGCAACGTGCTATGCAAAAAAAGTTCGGGCTGCCCAAGCATAGTAGAAGAGGATGTGGAAAAAGTTAGAGAGGCATTTGATTAGAGCCCTAGAAAATCGATGAAGACAGCTTCCAGAGAATTCGGGTTTCCTAAATCCACGGTTCATAAAATCATACGTAAGATGTAATTGTATCCATACAAGATTCAGCTTGTACAAGCTCTCCAACCAGATGACAGACAGAAACATACAAAGTTTGCTGTTTACATGTTAAACAGGATTGAAGACGATGGAGATTTTCTTCAGCGTGTTGTGTTTTCCAACGAGGTGACATTGCACGTTTCCGGATGTATTAACTGCCACAATGTTCGCATTTGGGGATCTGAAAACCTGCACTGTGTCCGTGAAATGGAAAGAGACAGCCCAAAAGTCAGTGCCTGATGCGGGCTTATGCACAATCGCATACTAGGACCCTTCTTCCTTGCAGAACCAACTGTTACTTCCATTACGTATCTGGACTTGTTGCAGAATTTCGTATTCCCGCAATTAGATGAACTACAGCCCGATATTCTCTTCCAACAGAATGGAGCACCACCATACAGGAGGACAATTGTTCGTGCCGCTTTGGATGAAAAATTTCCATGTCGTTGGATAGGAAGAGGGACCTCTCCATCACCCGACATTACTCCACTGGACTTTTTCCTGTGGGGGTTTGCGAAGGACCAGGTGTTCAAGACAAACGTTAAGGACATTACGGATTTGAAACGCTGAATTACGGTTTCTATTAATGTTGATGAATGTTAATATGCTCAAAAGAACATGGCAAGAAATTGAATATCGGCTGGATATCCTGTGTGTGACCCAAGGAGCACACATCGGGGTCTACTAACTTGGAAAAAATAAAACTTTTTCAGTTACAGTTTCATATATTGAAATCCATTTCTGTTTATCTTTTAGTTTTTTGGTAATGCACAGATAAAATGTATCGGACTTTTTATGGACACCCTGTAAATACGATGTTAAGAAAGCAAGAATGACTCGTCCAATAGCCAATCTGAATTGAGTTCGCCAAGAGCCTGTTTCATTTCTGCTGAATGTGAAACAATTCTAGATTCAACACACTTGGCTTTGTGATGCCCAGAAATCACCTGGAACACAATTCGCTTCACGCTGCAAATGTTCCGAATGTGAAACAAGCATTAGCCTATCAAAGCTATTTAGGATTGATTTAAATCTCTTTGAATGCTGCTTTTGAATGTCCCGATTTTGACATAGTTTTTCTTTCTACGGATGGACCATAGTTTTTTTTTCTTTATGTTGGTTTTTGTTTATAATGAGTTTTATCTTTGCATGATGCTTTTGAAGGAAATTTGGAATTTTGTCGATAGAAATCATGATTTTCAAATTGTATCCACTTTAATTGTTTTTACTATTCCATTTTGCATTGTTCTTTTAAAGGGGCCAATGTCAACTATCCCAGCGGAATGTTGGGGAGTTCTCCTCTCCACGAAGCTATCGAAGGAATTAAGGACAATGACGGGGACAAATTCATTGCTATCTTACAGTTGCTGATTGCTAACAAGTGCCACTTGAATGCCGAAAGTTTTATGGCTGGTGATACACCTCTATATCGAGCCATTTTGCTGGACAAATTTAACATCGCTGCCTCATTAATACGCTATGGAGCCGACGTCAACAAGGGGCATGTATCTTCGTGTAACATCGATAATCTTTGCCTTGCCCAGAGGAAAGGCAGTTTCTTGTTGGTGAAACTGTTGGTTTTTGCCGGTTTCAATTTGCACAATACACCATGGCTCGAGATTCTGCCTTCTCCCATTCCACACAGCTATTATCCGAATACGCTTAAAGGCTGGCTTATCTACATGAAACAAAATCCTTTCACGTTATCCGATTTGTGCCGACTGAGCCTCCGTCGACGATACAGTCAAAACGTTCATTCTGTAGTTACGACGTTACTTATTCCCGAACGTATCAAACGTTTCCTCCTCCTTGAAGACTTAGAATGACTGTTTCATCAATTTAGGTTTCTCCTTCCCGTTATCATTTGTATATATGAACTTCATAAAAGCACATCAGTTGTTTATAGTTTTGAAGTGAGGAGGCAAAAGAAATAAAGAATATTTTGGTAGAATTTCTTACGATATAACTTTGTAAAATGTAATAACTTTATATAATTCAGATGTGATAGTTTTATCTTATACAGTTTGATTATCATCTGTTTTATATAAGACCAAAATAAATTTTCTGTTGAGCATTGCCAAACAGAAATTAGTGACAAATGTGAAAGATAATCACATAGTGTTCACGTGTTAAGATACAAATTCTTAGATCTGTATTTTTCAATGCTGTTTGTAAATAATGTGTTAATACAATCGATGTTTATACATATTAAAGCACACTGCTTAATTTATACAAAGATTTTTTTTTTATTAAATAATTAAATAATTGTTGGTTTATTTTCTTTTTTTCAATTAACTTTGAAAGCGATGCACTATTCAGGATCATGTATTCTACATTATTAAGAGTTGGGTGGCAACAAGGTTCAAATTAACATAACTCCAAAATACAAGGTGATTCAAAAGTCCGTACTAGATTTCAAAATGCTGTGTTTATTGTTAAAATAAACGGAGGTGCAGTAAAGTATAAATATTTTGAAATGGTGATTTACAGGTGTTCAAATGGCCCCCTTCAGCTTACAGAAATGACCTGTTTCTTGGAATGTTTGGTGCCATTTTTCTAATGCTCTTAGCAGTAGGGGCTCTTGTTCCAAATATTGTAATGAAATTACATTGAAAGATATTGCTGATTCACACTTGAATGCAAAATGGTTTCTGTTGCTGGGTCGCCATCTCAAAAACAATCTCTTTTGGTAACCTCAACAAACTTGAGATCCATTAGTATGTGTGGCATAGTTAAAGACGGGATGCACAGGAAGTAGGAACATACATGTACCACTTTCTATGCCTTCCTTGACTTCTGATCATAGAATTGTCTGAGGCAGAAAAGAGTAAACAATGAACGAATGAACCAATAAAAATGCTGTTCAATAAATTCACAAAACACAAATTTATTGAGTAAAGTAACGTTTCATCGATTTCCACGTACCATTTTATGATCTGACTCTATAAAAAATTAATGATAAATCGCGGCACTTGGCAGTCAATCTGAATAATTTCGACTTTTAGTAACCGCCAACAGCGAAAGTGCAGTTATTTCGAAATTAGAAATACGTCTAGACACGAAGTAAGCTAATATTTGTAAACGTGCATCCTGTCTATAGCACTTTGAAATTGGGTATGGACATTTGAATCACCCGAAATGTATAATTACTTTAAAGGACAACTCTATGCAAAAAATCGATTTCAATTTTTTTACAGAATATCATTCTTTGAAATATAACACATTCTCGTTGAAATTTTTAAATTTGGTCCATAATTTCAATATAAGAAACTGCTTTGAAAAGTGAAAAACGGCGCTTTTGCACTCCCCTTCCGCTGGCCATTTTTTTCCGGAAGTAACGTAGTTTGAGTTAAAGGAGGCCAATGAAAAAGACCGGCCCAGATGCGGAAAAGTCACCTGTCCATAGTAAGAAAGGCCCTGATGCGAAAAAGTCACCTGATCAGCAATCCAGTCTTCATTGCTTTCAACAAATGAAAAAATACTGATTGTTAAAATCTGAGATGGAAACAATGAAAATTACATTGTTTTTCAGTCTACATTGTTATTCGGATTACATTGTTTTCATACGTTTGACTCCAATTACGTCATGGCCTCACCCAAGATGGATGCCTCCCGATTTCAAATTCAGCTCATTATTTTCATTTTTTCACACATTTAGAGTTCGAATTAAACTTTTTTAAATATGCCACGATGTTATTAATAAGTTAGGCTTTCGATTTAAATAAAGTTGTATATGACCGTAGAGTTGTCCTTTAAAATTTTTTATAAAGTTCATCAAAAACATTTCACATATTGACAATCTATTATTTTTTTTTTAATCTACCATAAATACTGCAAAAATTCAGCGGACCCCCAGGTGCTTAATGCAGACGGGCCGGTATTACAGGTCCGGCGCTTATAAAATTCTGCACAACTGTGATGGATACTATTATATAAAATTCTCGCCTTCTCCTTCATCTTTTCTAAAGTATCCTGCTGTGTTTTCCATTCCCCTTAGGATCAATGCTAAATTATTTGGCTGTAGCCTCTGTAGAATGGTTTTCAGCCTACTTTACTGTTGCGAGATTAAAATTGATGCTATAACTGTGAAGTTTTCATTTTTCATTAGCTATGTTGCTTGACTTAATCCAAAATTAAAAGCAAGAAATTAGAAAACAATCATGCTGGTATCTAATTTCCGGTTTAGCAGTGGCATTTGGGAGAGCAAACATTCCCGTGGGAAAGCAGCAAGAGAAGAAAAATCCACGAAATGAACTAAAATAAGCGCCCGGGCGGTTATTGAAGGTCCGGCGCTTATTTGCAAAAATTCAGCGGACCCCCAGGCGCTTAATGCAGGCGGGCCGGTATTTCAGGTCCGGCGCTAAATACAGTATTTACGGTATATGTTCTTGTTGAATTTCTTGAAAATTGATGCACTAAAAATGATAACATAAATTGGACAAAAAATAATTTATGGATATTAGGTCCCTCTTGGAATCCAAGAATGCATGTTAACTCAATTTGATTTTAATGAATGGCAATAAGAAGAAATGAAAATGTCTTATTTAATATGGTAAGGAATCCCATTAATTCTGATTTTTTCATGATTGGCTTGCTCTTTAAGAGTTAAGATAATACCATTCTAATTCTAGGTGTACACACAAGATTGCAGTTTGAGTAATTTATTTCTCTTATGGCCGTATTCATTATCTTTGGTTAAAAGTGCAAGTTGGGAACACAGAGTTAAACCTAAACATGTGACTCGTCCAATAGAGAAACATTCAGATACCATTTCTCGTCCTAACTCTCAGATTAACTCAAGGTGATGAATCCGGTTGGTTTGGTTGGTATTAACTCAAGGGACTTTCAACGACTATAGTCGTGTCAGGACGGCGTTACAGGGGCTGCAAATTTTGCCTCACAAGGGTTCTTTATGTGCAGCCAGCAAATGACTACATAGAACTAACGGCTTTATTTCCCTTCCGAAGGAAGTGCGTGATCTCGGGATTTCCCCCTGAAAAATCCTCGTCCTCGGCCGGGATCGAACCCACGTACTCTGGCATCCATTAGATATGAAGGATAAATATTATATTGGATGAAAGAACAGCTGTCCAGGTTTCAAGTTATGAAATTTAACATTATAAATCTCAATGTTCAATTCCCTGGTTAAGGATACATCCATTCAGTAATTCTGTTTCCTCCCACATTTGTGTTAGCATGTGGTGTCAGATTGTGTTGAATGTCAGTAGGGCATGAAAATCTGGTATAGTCATGCTGAACCTGTCTATGTATGGGTCCAGTCGTGACCACCGAGAGAGAAGGCCTCCGCAATGAAACTGAATACATTGTTACATCATCATAGATAGTGCAAATTCAGGGCTTATTATTGGTAGAAATACGAATAACAATGCACTATCTATGTGATGTAACAATGTATTCAGTTTCATTGCGGAGGCCTTCTCTCTCGGTGGTCACGGTCCAGTTCATTACAGGCCATGGACCATTTCTACAATACTTATAGAGGTTTAAACTACGGGACGATGACCCTTTGTGTCCTTGCGACAAGGGATCACATCACCCGGACCATATCTTGGCTGATTGTGAAGACCCAGTCATCGTAAAAGCATGGGAGGAGTTATATGCGTCACTCAAAAAGAAGGGTTATGCCATTCCTTACCAGAAGCAGACTTTTATGAGTGCCAACTTGTTAACACATCTAATGCAGTTTGTGAAGTCTGCAATCCTTGTTCACTCTGAGGGGGGCTATTCCTCTAGTTATTACTTTCTTACGGGAATCACTGTCAGTGTTGTAATAATTACCAATATTTCTTACTTGAGGGATGGCTTTATATCGATTGCAAAAGATGACTCATTCATTGTATCATTTGATACGCTTCTGTAAGATTCAACATTCCTTGGACAGAATAGTTTTTGTTTTTGTGATTTCGTAAGGTTTCTCCTTGCCTCCATGTGCTTGCCTTATGGTCCTCTGGACTAGGAGGGCAGGGGCATCTCCCCAAATCAACTTAAAGTCTGGTATTGTAATGTAAAGTTGCATGAACTTGGACAGTTCTTTCATGTAATGTAACATAGTCCTCGTACCCCATTGCTATGAGAAAAAAAATTCTGTTATTGAAGTTAGCGCAACCTGAACTTTTGTTGGAATTCACTTTAAGCGTTTGTGGTGCACTATAGTTTTCATCGGTTTACAAATTGCATCCGTTTCACTTGAACAATGAAGTGTTGATTTTATTTATTTATTTATTTATTTATTTATTTATTTATTTATTTATTTAATAAATGAGAATACAGTAATGCCCAATAGGGATTGGTATGGTCAAAAGACCGACAGGTTAAATCCCTATGGGCAAGAAAGAAAAAAACATTAGACACATTGTATAATTAGAAATACAATTAACCAAATCTACAATAGACTAATATGCACTTATATATACAATAGACATAAATGGTATAAATAAATATAACGTGTGACTAGTTTTAGCACAATAAATAACAGTATACTGTTAGGGTTTTTATAAAAAATGTAAGAATTTTTTTATATAGCTAAAACTATATCAGATTAAGAGACTAGCTAAGGTGTTCACCGTGAAAGTTTCCCAGTGTAATCACTATATATATAATCTATAGAAGAGTAAATAGGTAAAGAGTGAATTGGATTTAGCCATCACTATCAAAGGTCTCATAGTTATCAAATCTTGTTGATAATTATTAATATATCTGTATTGGTTAATTATTACGGTAGTCATATCGGACCTCGATATTATGAAGCACAAACCGTTTCAGATGACTTCTGAATATTCTGTAGGGCGTTAAGGACTGAATATTCTCAGGCAGAGCAGACCAATTAAGTATGCCTTTATAGGACACACATCTTCCTCTATAATTACGACTAATAAAAGGCAATCGAATTCTGTTAGCACTGCGTGTGTAAAATAATTATGGATCTCGCAGCTTTTTTGTATAATAATAGGAGTAGATATTTTAAGTAAACTTTTTGTAATTTTGTATATAAATGCACACGTTTGCATAAAATATTTGTTGTATTGTGAGTATACATAATGGTAGAAACAAATGCAAGACTGAGTCCAACCTATGTGCTTTTATTACTATTCGTATGAACCATTTTTGTAATTTCGTTATTCTATCCAGATTAAATAATGTGGTAGACCCCCAGAAAATGGTACTGTAACACAAGTTTGAGTGTATCCCCGAGAAATATAAAAGATAAAGTGTATTATTCGGTAAATAGTATAGTCTGGAGATCATGCCTATTTTTTTGTTTAATTTGTTTATTAGGTAATCAACATGCAAGTTCCAAGTCAAATCATGTGTCAAATAAAGGCCTAAATATTTAAATGATTTTGTAACTGAAATTAAATTATTACCGTAAAGAAACAATAACGGGATAGATATTTCTCGTTTGTTTCATTGCGTGAAAAGCATGACTTTGGTTTTTTGTATGTTAAGCGACATCCGGTTGTTATCGTTCCATTCCTTCAATACTGTTAGCACCTGATTAAGAGAGCGAACTAAGTTTGTCTGATCTTGACTAGAGAGTAATAAAGTGGCATCATCCGCATAAAAATAGAAATAGTTGGTAAGATAGTGTATGAAAGATCATTTAAAAATAAGTTAAATAATAGGGGGGAAAGTATTGATCCTTGTGGAACTCCCCAATTTCTAGTCAAAAAACCTGATGAGAACCCACAATGAGATAGGTAATATCGCCTGTCGGTCAGGAAGCTGGTTATCCATTTAAGGGGAGGCCCATGTATATTATAATAATTGGTTAATTTATTGAGAAGATATACAGGGATGTTATCAAATGCTTTGGTGTAGTCAATAAAAACTGCTGCCACATAGTTACGTGAAGCCATTTCCCTAGTAACAAACTCAATTAATTCGTAGCAGGCCGTCTCTGTGTTACGGTGCATATGAAAAAACAAAATCGCTTAACCTATTATAAAACAATTTCTCTAAGATTTTAGCAAACATAGGAAGAGCTATTAAATATCATGGAGAGTGGCACAGAAACGGCCTGTCTTACTGAATTTATGACATCCGCCCGATATCCTAAGGGATCTGGTGTGGAAGTTGACTTAATTTTTTGAATAATATCTGTAACTTCTAAGGATGTAGCAGGGGATACATAAAATGTAGGCGCTTTGAGTGGTATTTCGATGCGGTGCTTTGTATCTGTGTTGATAATATTGTCTGACGGTGGAGTAGGCAATAAAGCTTGCAAAATGTGAAACAGTGTTTTGAGAGCATCCTAGTAGAGCTGCCACCTCCACTTGTGTTTTTCTTTCCTGAAGTAATCGAACAATGCGAGTCTTCATGTCCATAGACAGTTCTTTAGTTGGAATTCTGTTACATCTACTAACTTTTATATACAAATATATATAAAGAGCTTAGTTTGATATACGGGCTGATCTTGTGTGAAAGGACTGTATACTTGATTAGTGTTATTTAATAACTCTTTTAATTTGCGCCATGTATCTTTAGCTGTACTTAACTGCTCGAATAAATTGGCATAATACTTGCTTTTGGCTTCATTTGTCATCCTTTTTATACGATTTGAGTGAATCTTAAAAGCATTTATAGCTTGCGTTGTAGGGGTACGTCGCATACTTAGATAAAGTTTATTCTTCTTTTCTACCAGGGTTAACAATTGTTGGGTCATCCATGGTTTGCGTATTGGATTATAATGCTTCGGATTTGGTTTGGGCTTGAATGTGAAATACCGTTGATATCCGAGCTGAAAATGTTTGAGAAAAGTGAAAAATGTGTGTTCTGTATCTAACTGCTCAGATAATAGAGAGGACCAGTCTGTTAATTGCAAAAAGGAATTAAACATTGCAATACGGTGAGATGTAACTATTTGTTTTTGAATAGTCAGAAGAGGCTTATGGAGGTTTGTGCTAGGCTTATTAAAAATTATGAGCAATGGAAAATGATCAGACATTGAGACATCTAGCGAGTCACTGTATAAAGGCGAGACCAAATTAGAAAAACACATGTCTATTGCTGAATACGTGTGAAATTGTGATGAATAATGAGTATAAGAATTAGAGCATGGTAATAAACCAGCACATAAGATTGGATCCATAATACGTTTCACTTGTGGAAGTGATTTATCAAAACTAATATTGAACTCACCAAGAAGTATCAAATGAGTTATTCCGCATAAGCGGATCGGACAGTAGTGAGTTAATAAAGGTGTTGAACGTAGGTAAGTGGCCTGATGGCGGGCGATAAACGGTAACTATCATATATTTATTATTTACTTTTAACGTTAATGCTTCATAATCATCGTTAATGGTTGTATATTGTGGTATGATACTCGCTTCCGATGATTCTATTAAGTAAATACATATACCACCACCACGTTTATTAACTCGACTAATTGAGAAATTTTTGTATCCTGGGATAGATGGTATTTTGGTCATACGCCCGCGTTTCGGTAAGGATGATACATTTTGGAGAAGAGCTTATACAATCTACAGTTGCAAGAAGTTCTAAAAAATTAGCTCTTAAACTTCTAATATTCATATAGAAAAGTGAGAACAGACTCGGGACTTGTAGTTTCTCATTTGCTTCAATGAAAGAATTCAATACACTTAATGGGACTGGTGCAGAAAAATTCATTTATGCCTCCTTTTAAATCTGTGTCTTAATTATACGAGGGTGGGCTGAAAAGTAATGCCTCCATGGCTGTAACTTTTTTATTTTTTAACCGATTTTCAAAATTCTTTTTGTGTCTGATACTCACATTTCTCCTCTATGTAATGCACTATTCACTTTTCGACATAGTCCCCATCCCTTTCCACGCATTGTACCAACACGTGACTAGTCGGGTGAACCCGTCGGAGGGGAATTCCGGGGCTGTTGTCGACACCAAGACCGAACGGCAGGTTTCACCTCGTCGTCAGAACGCAACCCATGCCCCTTAAGGTGGTCTTTCCTCTTTGGGAAGTGGTGAAAGTCGCAAGGTGCAAAGTCTTTCTTTTTTGAACTGCAGTTTTTCATCTTTGAACTGTAGGCGCTGCAACCCCCTCTGATGTGTGGCGATCGTGTGCGGACGGGCGTTATCGTGCTGCAGAAGAGGATCCAAAGCTGCCATTCAATCCTCATGTCGACGACAACCCCGAATTCCTCTCCGACGGGTTCACCCGACTAGTCACGCGTTGGTACAATGCGTGGAAAGGGATGGGGACTATGTCGAAAAGTGAATAGTGCATTACATAGAGGAGAAATGGGAGTATCAGATACAAAAAGAATTTTGAAAATCGGTTAAAAAATAAAAAAGTTACAGCCATGGAGGCATTACTTTTCAGCCTACCCTCGTAATTGATATGTTTTGCAGTAAAATTATTTAGACAGATTAAGAAGAGTAAAATTAAATTAAAATTAAAAAAATTAAATTAAAATTTTATTAAATTAGAATTTAGAAAATATTAAATTAAAACGCCAGGCATTAAGGAAATATGTGGAATTACGTTGCAACAGTTCAGGTTTCTTGTTAGAGTATAAAATACGGAATCAATTTTGAAACCAATTATTAGGTATGTTCATTAAAAAGTATTGTGGATAAATGAGATGTTTTTTTGTTGAGGTGTCCTTCATGAACAATACATGTAGTAAGCATTTATTTTATTTTTTCGCCATAAAATAAATGAGGATGATGGGATTATTTTACAGCAGAAAATTTTTTGCCTTTCTGACAAACAAAATCATGGATCTTGTGAAATAATTTACAACAGTAGGAAATCCTCCGAATCTGAAAAAAAATTTCCAATCCCCACTCTTTATAATCTCAGTGGCTTTAAATAAAGCTCGTAAAAAGGATTAAAAAGCTCAGTCGAAATAGGAGAAATCATTCAGAGAAAAGAATGCAGAAATAACTTTTGGAATTAATAGCATCAGTATAGTGCTTTTCTTGTGAAGTGACCTAGATATAGAATCATTTAGGCTAGATAGATAAAATGATCTGGGGTCTTTAAATGATAGCCTTGCCAGCTGCTGTGAAGATCAGTAAACACCGGCTACATTTCACACATGAGTTGGGGCAGTTGTTGTATATAATCAAATGGATACATTTATTTTATTGGTCAATTCCCTAGCATTTCAATAACAATATTATCAAATATTTACAGATAGATTAGTTATATTTTATTAAAGAATGATTTTCATTCCTTTTTATTCTTCAGGCATATGGAAAAAAAAATTAGTTTTATAATTATAATTTAGTTGGAATAAAAAGAAAGTTGGATTTTTAAATTTCTCTCTTGGGGAACACCTGTTCTGAATTTTAAAATGACAAGATGAGAGTATTAAAGTACATTTTAGGTGAATGAGGCAAATTTATCATTAAAAAAAAAAAATACCAATAAGATTGTAATGGAAGCTTGAAGGATTCTAATCATTTTAGTAGCAATTTATTGCTAGACTGTGTAATCAGAGATCTCTTCAGTCCCTGTTATTATAAGAACCATAAATTTCGGGCAGGTATCCAGAAAGGTACCTTTTATAGAAAAGGGGATCATGTGATGAAGAGGTCAGAGAACCTATTCAAGCATATTCCACTTGTTGTTTTTACAAAGGTCCCAAGTAGGTCTTTTGTTTTCATCAATTTTCTCAGTTTTCCATTGGTCCTGAGCTATTGCCAAAAAAAAATTCGTCTAATGAAATAAACATTTAATTAAGCAGCGTTTGGCCTTGGGGACCGTTTTCACAGATGATGATGGTTTATCTAGAAATATAACAATATTACGACATGAGTTAAAAACAAAGTTTTCATATCGGTTTCCTGCAATTTGGAGTATTTTAATTGCTAAGGAGGCGGTCTCCAGTGTATGCGATGGAATTTAGCGAGATGTGAAATAGGAATTTTTTTATTTTTTTTATTTAGAAAGAGGGATTCCTCAGTCTTACGTCATATTGCAGCACGTGTTCAGTGTTTTCGTTTCACGTGCTGTCGATCGCGTGTCATTACCTGTGCAGGTGATGATAACCTGCAGCAATGAAAGCGAGCGGCGGAGTAGTTGAATCACTGGTAATTGTGATTAATTGATCGATTATCGATGGAAAGCAGGCTTCCTTTCGGTTATTATTTATTTTTCATGTTACGAGAAAAGCAATAAAATGGAAGGGAATGGTTTTCCTTCTTTTTTTATTGATTTTATCATGAAAAAAATTATAATAAAATACGAGGAAAATTTTTATTTTTGTTTGTCGAAGTATCGCCTCGATGAATTCGGTTTTCCTGAAGATTTCAAGAAGCTGATTTTGAAATGCCAACAGGATGTCAATTGATATCATTACAGTTTTTACAAATTGGTTTCAGTGAATTTCATACATTTCTAAATAAATTTAATACAATTGTAAATGAATTTAATACACTTTCAAATGAATTTAATACTTTTTTAATACTCGATGGAGTTTAGTTACTAGAATAATTTTTTTTTTTTTTTTTTTTTTTTTTTATTGAAACCTTGTTTTAGTAAATTTACAGAAAATTTATTTTTTATTATTTTAATTCAATTGCAGAAAACAGAATTGTAACATAAGCAAATAACATAAACGTAAAAAGAGTAACAGTTAACTAGTGTAATTGGTTACAGTTAACTAATTTTTACAAATTGGTTTCATACAATTTTACATGAATTTCAAACATTTGTAAAAAGATTTAATACGATTTTAAATGAATTTACCGGTAAAATACCCCCTCAGTACAGAAATACGGAAGAATAAATATTTTTAGTATAAATAAATACATTAAGTTAAATAAATACCAAGAACAGATGAAGGGGGGGGGGGTGTTACTTGTTCTTGTAATTACTGTATTTATTTTTGTTTACAGTGGTATTATTTTTAGTGGTTAACTGTTACTTTTTACATTTGGATTTATGTGTTTTACGATAATTTTACAATTTTGTTTTCTGTAATTGGATTGAAATAATAAAAAATAAATTTTCTGTAAATTTACTAAAACAAAGTTTCAGAAAAATGCTTTTTTTTTTTCTTTACTTAATTTAGTAATTAAAATCCATTTACATTGAACTAAAACACCTAATACATGTATATTTATTTAAAATCGTATTAAATTCAATTAAAATTGTATTAAATTCATTTAAGAATGTATTAAATCTATTTGAAAGAGTATTAAATTCATTTGAAAGTGTATTAAATCTATTTAGAAATGTATGAAATTCATGTAAAACTGTATGAAACCAATTTGTAAATATGACACAATGTAAAAATTATTAAACTTTTTATTATTTTTTTTCCTAATAATAAAGGGGGGGGGGAGGAGTTGAAATACATGAGCACAGTTGATCCATGCTACCGTTTTAAATTTTCTAAAGAAAAATCTGAAAATTATTGTTTTGCTTATTGAAGCGATGGTTTATCTAGAAATGAACAGTAACTGGAGATAATGGAGAATTAGCAGATTATTAGAATTAGAAGAAAAACAGGAAAAAAAAATTTAATATCATAAATGCAGACAGAGGTATTGACATTGCGGACATTTATCGAAATATTGTACGCTTCCGATCCGTAACCTCGAAATGCGAATCATTGCTTTATCTTAGAGATTAAATGACACATTATTAAAAATTAATCCAATTTAGCTATGCAATCAGCTTTAAAAGCTAAATAATCTTGCGCCACTCTTTCCAGCCGGCCGTTCCCCATCAATTACAGCGTGAGTGGCTTTGTCCCTCCACCGCGCATGCGAGGAAGCGAACCATGTGCATGCGTATCAGGGCAGAGCATAAAAGAGCGGACGACGAAGCTTGAGCTTGCTCTTTGGTGTACTTCACTGTTTATTTCGCACGGATTTTGTGTACTTCACTGTATTAGGTTACGCTTTATATTTGGGCTAAACAGCAGCAGTGCATTTGCAAGTAGGATTTTCATTTTAGAAAGCGAGTTTAGTTATTTAAAGGATTTGATTCACTTTTTAGCAGCATGAGACGGTTCCTCCGATAAGAGCCAGACGGCGCGGAAAAACATCGTGAGAAGGAGGTGGGGGAAAAAAAAAAAAAGTCGCACATGTAGGAAATGAAAATTGAAACGAGAAGAAAAATAGAAAGGAAGTGGAGGTGTATATTTTCTGCGTAAATTTGTTGACACTCGATCATGGGCGATTGGCGACCTTTTGTTTACGGTGGCATCGCATCGGTCACAGCTGAATTCGGTAAGCCGATCGTCATTATTGATTTCATCCGTTTTATCGTCTATTTTGAGCTCTTGAAATCGGATTCGGAAGTGTCGTATTACTTTTCCTATTTATCTTATGTCTTTAAACTTGCACGCTTGTTTACATAGGGACCTTCCCGATCGACACGACGAAGACGAGGTTGCAAATCCAGGGTCAAAAAATCGACACCAAATACAGCGAACTGAAATATAGGGGAATGGTGCATGCTCTCATGAGAATTTGCAGAGAAGAAGGAGGAAAAGCTTTATATTCAGGGTATATTAACGCAACATGTCACCAGGGGTATATGAAGCCTCACTAAGTCACTTCATACATTCACTGGTGTCATGAACTTACTAATTATCTCTCAAGTTCATAAATGTCTGATTTACATTAGCCTGTCTAGTAAATTAGTCATATCTAATTTTCCTGATAACAAAAATGATTTTTTTTAAATTTTATTGTTATTGTTTTTTGTGATAGGTTATTTACCTGATAAGCTTATTTATTTAACCGATAAGCAATAAACTCATCAAATAAACAATTTTGATTATGAACACTAAAGCAACTGATATGTAAAATTGAACCCCAAAATATAATTACTTCAATTTTGATCATGAAATATTTAAAGCACCTATTTATCAAATTTAAAATAATGTTTCCTGGTTACTATCTTAAAAGGTTGCACTGTTTTCCTGTGCTTTGGATGTCATTGCCCCTGTTGCAATATAAGATAATGAAATTTTAAAAACAAATTGTGTATTTTAATTAAAGAAGTGATTGCAGTAATTGGATTGCATTTTTAATAGTTCAGAAGGGAAATGAAATTAAAAATTATGGTTACATAATTAAAAAGCAAATAAATATATTAATAATTGGAAAATGGGTAGTAGGAGGATTCTTTCACGCCATTCCTTCGATATTAATAATTAAATAGAGAAAAATAGTCAAGAAAATTTCATGGCCTAGACTCGAACCAGGGACCTTTGGGTTGTCGTCCCGATGCTATAACTACTAACAAGGAGATCGCATGGACATGTCATCACGAATTTATTTATAGAATAATAATTGGATCTATGAGGATTTTTATACACGCCATACCTCAGATGTTTAAATTATTGATGAAAAATAGGAAAGAAAATTCCATAGCCTGGGATCGAACCAGGAACCTTCTGCTCACCGTGCAGATGCACCAGCCAATTGTGCCACTGTGGACATGGAAGCTATTTTTCATCAATAATTTAAACATCTGAGGTATGGCGTGTATAAAAATCCTCATAGATCCAATTATTATTCTTTAACGATTATTATGCCAGTAGGAAAGATAGTCCCAGCCTGCGAACTGGGTACTGCTCCAGCCAGCCCAAAGGGCATGTAGATAGCGTAATGCTTCCATGTCCGCAGTGGCGCAATTGGCTGGCGCATCTGCACGGTGAGCAGAAGGTTCCTGGTTCGATCCCAGGCTGTGGAATTTTCTTTCCTATTTTTCATCAATAATTTATTTATATATTTATTTGGCAAGCACCCCATCTATACCCTGTCTCGGCTTCAGTTGAGAGTGACGTCACAGAAGTACGTTGCTTACCGGAGATAGTGCGCAACATCGTATCCTTCCGCCGCTAGACTAGTACTACATTAGACCATCCTATAATCAGGTGGCTTCTCAAAAGTACAATAGTTCGAATGGTATCTGTCACATAACATTTTTTAAAATTAATGTTTAAAATGTTTTAATAATCGTGGAAACTTGATCGTCTTTCATTTCTGACACATCTCTTTCATGTTCTTCACGTAGGAACAAGACGCCGCCATTTTAAAATTAAATAATCTCGACTACAGACCGGCTTCATCATTTTTATTATATCAAGGGAAAAAACATGAAATGTGATTGCAGAAAGAATTTTGAATTTTTTATATAGAAAATGATTCGAACTATTTCTTCATGCGGACAAACTGTAAGCGCTTCACTCGTGACGTCACTCTCAACTAAAGCTGAGACAATGTATGAGGGTTAAAAGGCAGGTTAAAAACGCATGCCAATAGACAAAAGTCTAAAAAGGAGGCCAGGAATAAGAAATACGGTAGTAACCAAAAATAAGAAAAAGGAAAAGCCCAAGGAGGGCCTAAAGCAGGACCATAAGGATCAAACGTAATTCGATGATTGAATACTGAGGTAGTATTTGGTTAAGGCGTCTTTTTAAGTGGAGACATGACCTGTACATTGGGCAGAAACGTAAGGTATACCGGAGACCATATGTCAAGAGGCAAGTCATTCCACAAGGATATTGTGCTATATGGAAAGCTTTTAGATTTTACGGTTGACACTAAGTTAGGAATCTCAAAAAGGTATCTCCGCGTTTGTCGGACCTTGGTAGTAGACCTAAACCATTGCCCGAAACAAAGCAGGATTTGGTTGAAATTTTAGGAGATCAATCTACTACATTAAAATATATACGTTCTGTGTAAAAGGATTGAATCAGTGGCTTTTCGTTTCAGAGAAAAAAAATCTAACAAATTTTACATTTACTGTTGTAGTGCCATATAAGCCAAGTGGGAATAAAGATATTCAACTTAACAGTGGTGGTGCAGTGGCTAATATCAGGCCTCTGTGAATTCCTGGTCTGGGTTTTTTTTCTTTTTTGCCATTATAATTTGTTTGCACTTTGCATAGTAACATTCACATATATAAACAACATCACAGGTCAAAAAAATACGCAAAATGCTTTGTACAATTTTTTAATGGTCCTGTCGATCCGTTATTGGCAGCGACGTGATGGTAATATGGTGCGATGACTGATCGGTTCTCTGCCCCTCCCCTCCCTCCAAACCCATTTCCATAGTAACCGAAAATGGAAAACTGGTGTTAATTTGGCATGTGAAATGAAAGAGAAACTATAAATATCTATTCACGTTATTGACAGTCTATGTGCAATCGGTGAATGTTATCATGCAAAGTGCAAACAAATAATAATAGCGAAAAACACACACACAAAAAAAGAAAAATAATTGAAAAATATGACAGGAATAGAATAGTAAACAAAAAATTTCGACCAAATCTGTGGTGATAGGTCCGTGTGGTCCCCTTGTAAGATACCATGGACACGGAAGGTGTTGCTATCAAACATGTGGAAAAAAAATCTTCATAAAACCCATTTTCCTTTCCTGTAATTATTATTAAAATATTATTCGCTATTTAATAGTAAAGATAGTCCTGGCTAGTGAACAAGAAGCCGCGCTTAACCTATGCTCATAGGGCATATTTGATAGCATCAAAGTTCCCTAGTTCGAGTCCAGGCCATAGAATTTTCTTTTATTATTTTTCTCTATTTAAATAAATGTATATTTTGTTTGTTTTGTTTTTCTTTCCGCTAATTAAATATATGACAATATTAAAATACAGTAGGACCTCGATTATCCGAACTCTATTTCAGCTTAAAAAAAATAAGGGATTTGTCTTTGTCAAAAAAAATAAAAAATAAAAAAAAATGAAGATGGTGAAGCAGACGAAGATTGATGATTTTTTCAATCCTATCTAAGCAGAATGTATAAAAATATGCTCTACACTACTGTACTTTTAAAATAACATTAGATAATTAATTGACTTATTTCTGATTTTTTTCAACCTCTATTATCTGAACCACCTCTGGTCCCAATTTGTTGGATAATCGAGGTTCTACTGCATCTATGACAAACTATGTTCAAACCAAAAACAAGGTCTGTGTTTTGAAAATATCCATTTTGTCTTAACAAGTCTCTCATTGGAAAATTCAAGCAAGAAATTAGCAAAACAATAAGTTTCTCATTGAACATTGATGAATATGCAATCATAATTAACAAAACACAAGGCCAAAATTGAAGAAATAATCTATTAAATGATATGCACTTGTAAACAATTATGTCCCGCAGTATTTTTTGTCACTTCCTATATGGATTTGATTATTTTTATGAAAAATAATGAAAATAATTTCATCTCTAGAAATCTTGTTTATTTAAAACAAAGTTAATAAAAATTAACCCCAAATGAAGAATTAAAATAAATTATTTTACAGTATTTTTCTTAAATATTACAAAAGCTCAAATCTAATACGACCCATTTTTTTAGAAGGCATTTTTGGAAAAAAAGTTTTTATAAGGAAAATAAATAAGTACCTATTTTGTTTTTTTGTTTTTTTTTGGAAAAGATTTTCCTAACTTTATTTGCTCTGTAATAAGTTAATGTCATAATTAGTGAGATTCATAATTAGAATCTTCCTCAAACAAGGCAATGAGGTGAGAATCTGGAAACTTCAATCTCCTCATTAAAGAGAACTTGCTTCAAATGATATTTCAAAGTCCAATGGATCAGCACCGCCCTAAATCATCTCGTTGGTGGTGGAGTGGCTGATATCATCTTTAATTGATAAACAACTTTTTAATTTTTATTGTTTCAAGAACTGAAACAATTAAATTGCTCTAAAATCCAAAAAAGGAAATGAGGCTATTTAGAAGTGCTGAATCCTTTGTGTAAAAAATGTATTTTGGCATCCTTGTGATATTTAACTTTGGCACCTCTGTATTAAGGTGCCCTTGTGCAGTGCTCATCCACTTGCACTGTTCCTGATAGTGATGGCTTTGCTGCCTCCTGTTGAAGCTTCATGATGACTCATATTTCCATTGAGTGACAATACCAGCCACAAACTACAATAAACTTTTTTTCTTGTACTTATTTTTACTTTCAAAAATAAAATAATAATTTTCTTCTAATCTATCCATCAATAATGATGGTCGATAAACCAGATCTATGGACACAAAATTGCAATTAATATCCCAGTGATAGAAAATTTCACTTCTGAGATGCTGTTGTTGTGAGTTATTGATTCACTATGTAACAATTGAAATTGGGAATTTAATGGCTATGCCCAGTTTTCTTTTGTTGGATGAGCTTCAACAATTGGTAATGTATCTGAGCAATACCACCTAGATAGAAAGCCTGTGCACGGAAACATCATACATTATTGCATGTGTATTTATTAAAGTTGATTAATGATACATTCAGGGGTTGCAGAGTCAAAATACAAGGTGTCCGAAAAAGAAGGTACCCTTTTCAAAAACATATTCTCGGGTACTCTGATGTGACATTAGAATTTGTTCAGAGGGGGAAGCAAAATAAATAGAACTTAATGGGTGGTACTTTAAAAAAAAAAGAATCCCAAAACTTAAGAGTAAACGTGGCTCGTTAAAAGACTTTTATTTTGGTTTAAAAATTGCGATATTTATTTATAAAATACAAAAATTCTGTACAAAAGAATGTTCTATACGATACGATTTAATTGAGGAATAGGCATTGCGATCTCAATTACAAAAGAAAATATTTCTCGAAATAAAATAAAGAAATACTTAAATATACGTTAAATACAGCAAAACACTGTAACGAGAAATATTAATTGCTACATTGAGCGAATTGAGATTAAATATAAAAAAAATTGAGACAGACCAATTCCTTATAAAGAATAAGGAAAAGTAATTTCAAAATTCCCATTTAATGTCTAAAGAAAGACTGCGAAATGATAATTAATTATTAATGGGGAATAAGATTGAAAATGTGCAGCATGGCGTCCCTTATGCACGTTATAGTTGAAATAGCATTAAAAGAAATTTCATTATTACCTTATGGGTAAACCCGCAAAACAATGCTGCTCGGTAAAGAATCATGGCTGCCGCGAGAAAGTGAGAAATTCAATAAGAAACTAAACATCGAACGGCAGGGTAGGAGTAATTTGCAGAGTATTGGAATGAAAATGATAAATGGAAGTTGAACGCCATGCTGCAGTCTAGTAAGGACGTGGAGGACCAGAAGGAGGGACAACTGGTCAAGCCAGAAGCTGGAAGTGGTCTGTCTGGAAAAAAAACCAAAAACAGTAACCACGGAAAGAACATCAACAATAGTGGGACACACATCCTCGTGATCACGAAAATTATTCGCGAGGGACAACTAGCTGCAGACAGTGATAATCACGTGGAGATTTTTTAATTAACATTTATTAAAACAATATATACTCAACAATCACTGTCTGCAAAACAGTAAAAAAAATTAAAGAATAGAAAAAATAGAATAATTACAAATAAAATTATATCTATTTTTACATAAAAAATCTGAGTTTTTCCGAACGGAATTCTTTATTTACTAAGCAAGGATGTTGTGCCCAGAACAACCGAGCAGAGGCAATAAGCAACATTCAATCATTTACTTTTGTTGCGTCACTTGGTTCACTTGCCAATGAAAAGCCCGGATTTGCGTAATATGACAGACTGATGCAGCACTTTATATATTAAGATGAAAGGCATTATATCAAATTTTTTACCTACCCTACAAAGATTCAATATGGGTGCCCTTTGTGACACAGCAGATATCTAGTCGATAGTCCATTTTCTCCCATATTCAAATCAACTTGTCTCTTGTAACAGTGCTGTGGGAGATGTTCATTAAGATACCCTCTGACATCATTAAGGAAGCTCCATCCTGTTGGAAAATGAAATCTCGGGAGGCCTTTTCAAGTTGTGATATCAACCACATCTGGAGCATGTAAAGGTATGAGTGTCCCATTACAGTTTCTTTCTCCAAAGAAAAATGGCCCATAAAGCGTCTTGGGAACTGCAGGTATTTCAATCAAAACTCGGAGTATCTAATAGCAATCCTTGTCACTGACACCTCTCTCCACACAATGGGTACCAAGAAAAAAAAAATAAAGAAAGGGGTACAATCTTTTTTTGGACACCCTGTACGTTTCATATAGAAAATTTTGACAGAAGGGGTCCTAATTTGTTAATTTAAAAAAAATCGAAAAACCAAAGAATTATTAATATTTTCTTTGTGGGTTAGGTTTGGTTTGATTAGGTACTGCTTTAATGCCTTTATTGAATTTCTCCATTAGAATTGGGCCTGCAGTACTTAGACAATCTACTTATGGGACAATCAAAATAGGAGTATATTATTCTATTAAGAAACGTATAATGAAGAATTCAAAAGGTATCATTTTGTAAACGTAATTTTTAAAAATACCGAAATATAGCAAAGATAATGGTTTGAGAAGTATTCCTCTGACAATATTACATTATTTCTCTTTGCAGATGAGAATCTATTCATTAACGTGTGCTGCGGTATATTTGCCGGAGTGATATCATCATCTATAGCCAATCCTACTGATGTCTTAAAGGTTATTATTATTTATACTTTTTTGTTGTAATTGTATTTGATGTACACTACATGATCAAAGGAGTTGGGACACCCCTGTGAACACCTGGGATGTTTCTCCTGGACTGGACTGGGCCCGCTCATCAAGGTGGACGGAAACCTCAATGCTGATGGCTACAGGATCATTCTGGATAACGGGGCTCTTCCAGCGCTGTGGGAACACTTCGGTGACGGGCCGTTCCTCTTCCAGCACGACAATGCGCCTTGCCACAAAACAAGATCCATATCCGACTGGTTTGACGAGATGTGGGTTGAAGAACTGGATTGGCCCACCCAGAGTCCTGATCTCAACTCCATCGAACATCTTTGGGACGAATTGGAACGACGTGTGAGATTCAGGATGGTTCGCCCTACATCTGTCCAGGAACTGATCACGACACTCCTCGAGGAATGGAGGTCAATACTTGTGGACACATACCATTAACTTGTACTAACAGTTGAAATCAGAAGTTTAACTGACATATTCAGTTTATCTTTCATTGGATAGAATATAAGTTCATGTTACCTTTCAGACTATACAGCTTAATATGATATACAAGGCCTGTCCGAAAAGTATCCATATTGAGGCTACAAAAAAAAAATACGGTTCGAACTTGCATAAATGTTTAGTCACCTCCAAAATAAGCAGCGTTGCTGCCATTGTCGAAACAAGTACGGAATGCCTCCTTTGGGATGGCCAAGAGTTCCGCCCTCGCTTTGTGTAGTCACTTCCACATCCTCAAATCTCCGTCCTTTGAGTGTGTTCTTGATCTTCGGAAATGCGAAGAAGTTGCACACAGCTAGGTCAGGTGAGTAGGGAGGCTGTCTGACCTGAGCGATGTGATGTTTTGTCAAGAATTGCTGTGCTGGAGTGTTGTCGTGATGCAGCATCCAATCTCATTGCCGAATGCTTGTTTTAGCAGTTCATGACATTTCGTTGCGGTTTTACTGATTTTAAAACAAAATTTGATTCAATGTCGTTGCTCAATGTTTTCCGTCATTTTCACCACGCGACGAGAAAAGAAAAATGTTCTGCTTTAGCGTGTTACAACAATTGCATGCGGCACCCTTAACAGCTGCAAATTTCATTACGTCATCAGCAGAAATGTCTTCACACGATCCGGCTAAGGAAAAGGTGCAGCAACTTTTGTAGCCTCAGTCCTGATACTTTTCGGACAGGCCTCGTATTCCTCCGTATGCAAGATAATTATTCCATCATTTTGTAAAAGGATCCATGGACTAGTATCGCTGAATAGAATGAAATAAACAAAGGTCTAAAAGCGATATGGATACTAATGCATTTAGTCCTGATGCATTTCAGTTTACACCATCCTCATGGGTATTTACAGAAGCACAAGTGTGAAAAACCATCTTTCGATAACTTGTATTTCACACTTGTTACTTCTGTAAATGCCCATTAAGATGATGTACACTGAGTTAGCAAAACTCATGGGATAGTTACTTAATATCTGGTCGGGCCACCTCTGGCCCTGTGGAGTGCAGCAACACGGCGTGGTAGTGAGTCTGCAAGTCCCTGGTACACTTCTGGAGGCAGTTGACACCAGATAGTCTGCAGAGCCGAAGATAGTTGCTGCCCGTTTGTGGGCGGATGATCCAGTGCCTGGAGCCTGACTTCAACAGCATCCCAGATATGCTCGATGGGATTCATGTCAGGGCTCCGGGCTGGCCAGCTCAGTCATTGGACCTCTCCTGCATGCTCCTCGAACCATTCGCAGACGACATTGGAGTGATGTGGTGGAGCATTGTCATCTTGAAAGACTGCTTCGTCGTCAGGGTGTTGAAATGTCAAAAACGGGTGCAGATGGTCTCCGATGAGTTGACGATATCGTGGACCATTCAACGTTTGGTTCAGGATAACCAGAGGGCCCATTCCAAACCAGGAAAATGCACCCCAGACCATCACTGACGCCCCACCACCCTGCACCACCACCTGTTGGCATGCGGGATCCATCGTTTCGTGAGGTCTGCGCCACACAATGTGCCTCCCATCAGCGTGGTACAGTTGATATCGTGACTCATCTGACCATATGACGTTAACGCCACTGTTGCAGAGTCCAGCCAAGATGGTTGGTGGCAAATGCACGCCGGAGTGTCCGACGACGCTGGGTAAGCATTGGCACCCGTGTAGGGCGACGGCTGCCAAACCCGAGGGCATGCAGATTTCGACGGATTGTCCACTGAGAGACGTTTCTAGTGTGGCCAGTATTGAACTGAGTTGCTGCGCTATTGCGCTCCTGTCTCTCTGAATCATTCGTCCCAGGTGTCGCCGGTCATTCGCCCGGTATGGTGCCTGGTGTCGCCGGTCA